>OY813000.1:73781721-73974221 GCA_963681545.1 Germaria angustata | reverse complement strand
ACTTGCTACTGTTTGATACAGTCCTGCGGGTTTTAAATTTGTGGCTTTGTATCTTTGGCATTCTATACATTGTTTGACATATTTTTCAACATCTTTTCTTATTCCAGGCCAGTAGTATCGTGATGTAATTTTCCGCATAGTTCTCTCAATGCCATAATGGCCAGCAGTTTCATCATTGTGGTAGTATTGAAGGATGCTTAATCTTTCTTCATTGGGTATCACCAGTTGTGCGTCGTCAGAATCTTCATCATTATAGCAATAAAGGACACCTTCGTTTATGATGTGGCCTCTTTTCGACCAATATGCCTGATCTTCTGTTCCCTTCTCGATGCATTCGATAATCGTTTTAATTTGGGGAACATTTAGCTGATTCTCTCTTATTTCAGCTGCATTTTTCCTCGGAATTTTGATAGAAAAAGCGCAAATTTCGCAGGGAGTTAATACGTCATGCTCATCTTTACAAGCAGGTCTAGAAAGAGTATCAGCAATGACATTCGTCTTACCTGCTTTATATTCGATTTGTAAATCGAAAGGTTGTAACTGCAAAGCCCAGCGAGCCAATCGTACAGTTGGGGTTTTAATTTTCATCAGCCACTTTAAGGGCTGATGGTCAGTTATAAGTTTTACTGTAGCACCTTCAATATAGCCACGATACTTGTTGACAGCTCAAACAATCGCAAGGGCTTCTCGCTCAATTGTAGAATAATTACGCTCTGCACTTGATAGCAGCCTACTGGCGTATTCAATGGGATGTTCATCAGGGCCCTCCCCCTGGAGCAAAACTGCCCCTAGCGCATAGCCACTGGCATCCGTTTTGAGGATAAATGGTTTATCGTCGTCTGCTTGTTTTAGTATTGGGGCTGATGTTAATAATTTCTTTAGATGATTAAATGATTTTTCTTGTTCCGGACGCCAGCACCATATAGCATTCTTTCTAGATAAGGCTGATAAAAGTTTGGAGACATCGGCAAAAGAAGGTATAAATCTATATTTTAGGTTTAAGATTTCTCTTTATTTTTGAACATTTTTCCTGTTTGTGATTTTTTATTTAAATTTAAATAGGCTACTTAGTTCAAACGTATTTATAAGCCAAATTACATGTGATAGTTATCAAAGAACAAATTACACCAAAGACACATGTGTAAATCATTCTGACAAACACTAGCAGAACGGAACAACCTGCT
The DNA here is from genome assembly GCA_963681545.1 of Germaria angustata. NCBI lineage: Eukaryota > Metazoa > Arthropoda > Insecta > Diptera > Tachinidae > Germaria > Germaria angustata. The sequence goes on along the minus strand of OY813000.1, from coordinate 73,973,037 downwards.
GTTTTCGAAAGCCGCTACACTTTCATCATCAGCGTTCTTGTGTTTGGTCCACTTCTGTGGTGTCAGTTGATGTATATTTCAGCTACTTATACAAACTTTTTCACTGTAAATAGAATACGTGAATTTTTTTGATTCATCGTATCACAATTTGTGAAAACTTTTTTTGTAATGGAAAGCCCAAATTACACCTCACTAACTTACAACAGTGTTGCCATTGTTATTTATTCTTTACCAACTATACACATGTTTTTTCATTTGCTTAGTTTGTTTTTAACTTATGACAAACTTGTTTGGTTTGTTACTATAAGTATGTATATTTATTAATTTTTGCTACAAGCCATTAGCTTTGTTAATTTATATTTTAGGTTTAAGATTTCTCTTTATTTTTGAACATTTTTCCTGTTTGTGATTTTTTATAAATCGCCTATACCATGAACATGCTTGTAGAAAGGATAGCAATTCTTTAATATTCCTTGGTTCCTTGCGGTTATATGAAGCGGAGATTTTTTCGGGGTCCGTTTTTATTCCCTGTGAAGTTAATACGTGGCCCAGATATTTTACTTCACTACGGCATTTTTCTAGATATGCTTTGAGACCAAATTCTCCAAGTCGTTGAAAAATATTTTGTAGATCGCAAAGATGTTGTTCAAAACTGGGGGAACAGGAAATGATGTCATCTAAGTATGCCAATAGTACAGTTTCGCCCAGAGAAGTTTTTAAACGATCAATCAATCGTTGAAACGTTGCAGGAGCATTCCGTAACCCAAATGGCATTCGTAAAAATTTATACATACCAAAAGGCATAACAAAAGCTGTCTTATCTTGATCCGATGGGTGAACACCAATTTGCCAATAGCCACTTTGCAGATCAATTGTTGACATGTATCTCGTAACTTTCGCCTCATGAAGTATATCATCCACCCGTGGCAAGGGGTAGCGATCCGGTTTGGTTATAGCATTTAGTTTTCGATAGTCTATACAGACGCGAATACCACCAGTTTTCTTACGAACGAAAACCACTGGTGCAGCCCAAGGTGATTGACATTCACTAATTACTCCTAATTCAAGCATTTTAGTTATTTCCTTTTTGAGCGCAGTTTTCATAGCTAAAGATAGGCGATAGGGAGGAATTGCAATTGGATCATGGTCCTCTGTATGAATTCGATGAATAGCATAAGGGGTAGCACTGGTAGTTTCTTCAAAAATTGCTTTATTTTTAACCAAAACATCGTCTAGTTTTTTCATCTGAGCATTAGATAGTCCAATACCATCTGTGTTTTTTAAAATTTTAAGGTTCATTGAAAACAGCGGGATAAAGCAGTCATTTATATCCCCTACTTCTTGGATTTTCCTAGCCTTGGCTGGTGACATAGTTAAAATGGAAATGTCAGATTTACCTGGTGTCGGCACTGTGTTTCTAAATATAGGCTGGATGTATTGAGGAGAAACTGGCCATACGGTATGCAAATCTTTCCTCAAGTAGTTTTTGTTATGCCTGTGGTGAATCATTATTGCTGACAAATGAGGGCGTTTTTGGCAGTGGTGAAGAATTTTTCTTCCTAGAGTTTGGTGTTCTGGGTAACGGTGATATCGACTTCGTTTGCTCACTAAATTTAATGAATGGCGACATACCCTTCAAGGCTTTCCCACATGGTGATTCTATCGCGTTTACTTGCATGGAACAAATTTTTGCCTCTATTGAACCGGTGAAGGAGTACTTACGTCTTGGTTCATCCTCAAAATACCAATATCTTTGAACCATGTTGAGCACAATGCCTGCTTGCTCAAGAAAGTCAGCACCCAGAAGAGTCCCGTTTTTCTTTGCGTTAGGAAGGTAGATCAGCCTCATTTGGCACACTCTGTTACCGATAGTAACGTCGCTAATTGTTGACAACACTGTACCTGTGCTAGTAGAACCATCTGCCAGGGTAACTTCGGCTTGCATCTTTTGGAATATGCATTTATTTTCTGCCAGTATTCCTTTTAATTCCAGGCTAGCAACGCTGGTTTTAGCCCCGCAGTCAAATATTGCTTCACCCTTAAGGCCGAAAAATTCAACATTTGTTGTTGGCAGTGCATGTCCAACAATAGTGGACATAATTGAGTTGAAAGCCAAATTCTGAGGGTTAGCCGCTACTGTTGAGTTTCCATTGCAGGTAGGGCAATTTGACCTATATATACCAGGAGCACCGCAGCTGTAGCAGGAGAAAGTTGGCTTTTTTATTCCTCCTGAGTTTTGTGGAGGCCGTTGGTTATTTTGTTGTTCTTGTTGTGCCTCATGCTTTTTCTTTTTGAAGCAGTTGTCAATTGAATGACCCTTGAGTCGGCAAAAACTACATCGGTTGGAGCTGTTAATTTCCCTCTTCACTTCTGTGGCGTTTGTGGTTACCGATTGGGCCTCCGAAAGTAACACCTCAGCTTCACGGCTAGCAGAAATAAGCTCCTCAAAGGTATTCACCTTTTCTCGACGAACTCGCTCTCTAATTTTAATGTTGACCGTATATCATGTTGAGTTGAATATCTTCGGTAGGAACAGCTTTAAGTTGAACAAAAAGAATTCTCTTTTTGCATATGAAGCTGTCAGTAGGCTCCTTTTGTTGTTGTTTTTCTTCAAAAAGATTAACATATATGCGCCAGTCGGGTATAGGTGGTGTAAATGTAGTTCGAATGAGGGAAATTGCCTGCTCAAACGTACATACTGCATCCTTTACACCGATCCACCAAGAAGCACCATATTCTTCCAGTAATAGCGGCAATCCGCGCACAGCATCAGTATCGGAAATTTTTTCAATGTCTTTAAAGACGGCAGCTAAATCCCTTTGTCCCTTGAACCGAGCGGTGCACTGGGCAAAAGATCCACATCTTGCACTCCCACTCATTGCAGCAAGGATTTGCTGGAATTGTTCGGTTGAAAAAGTTGCCATTTTCTCTGTAATATATTGATCGTCTGATTCAATTGCACTTTCTGATGGCGATAAATCTTCCTCGTCAGCACTGTAGTCTTCTGTGGTATCTTCCGTAGCCACTAAGTTGGGCGCCAATGAAGTAATCTTATTTCTAAGATTATAAAAATTTTTCATTTGTTGAACAAACTTTACCGGCAAGAAAACTGAAACACCGTTTATGTCACAAAACTCTGTTTAAATAACTTCAATAATACCTAAACTTGTCCGGAACAATACTGGACAAAGCTGTTGGCAGGTTGAAGGCAAAAAGCAGAGTGCCTTTATTCATGCAAATGTTGCTACTTATATACTATTTTATAAAACGTACTTGCAAAAAAAAAGTATTAAAATTTAATCATATACATGGTTGCACATAACTTGTATCTACAGAGTTGTATTTAAATAAAATCCATTAATTTCAAAAAACGACAATATTAAATTTAAATAAAGATGATAATAATTGATTTGAAAGTAATTAAAAGATTGATTAATAGTAAAAATATATACATATATAAACAGCGAGCTGCTTCAATACTTATATATATATATATATATATATATATATATATATATATATATATATATATAAGTATATATATATTTATATATATAAATATGTATATATATATATATATATATATATACATATATATATATATATATATATATAAATATATATATATATATATATATATATATATATATATATATATATATACATATTTATATATATAAATATATATATACTTATATATATATATATATATATATATATATATATATATATATATATATATATATATATATGTATATATATATACATATATATATATATATATATATATATATATATATATATATATATATATATATATATAAGTATATATATATTTATATATTTATATTATATATATATATATATATATATACATATATATATATATATATATATATATATATATATATATATATATATATATATATATATATATATTAATCATTAATTATTATTTTGTGGCTAAGTAATTAGAAAAATCCCTAATTATGAAAATCTAAAAACAGTGAATTTCCACCTGACGCGGTTATCATCATATTTCATAGCCCTAGCCGACTGTGAGCTTTAGTTAAAAATAAGTTTTATTTAAAAAAAGTTAGAACAGAGGACTCAGAAACAAAAATGTAAAAATAAGTTCAATTTCTTAGCAGAAAATTTTGGAAATGAAAAATGAAAGAACCTTTGCGTTGTGTGTCGTTGTAATTTCTACAGTAAAGGCTGGAACACAATGTGTAGCTGAGGCTAAAGTTGAGGCAATAGCTGAAGTTGTAGCTGAGGCGGAGTTTGGAGTACGAACACAATGATGAGGCGTGAGTTTATTATTGCCAATTGTACTTAATCAAAATTTTATGTACAAATGTATTGAATTTGTATGAATGATAAACATTATTGGCATCTCTGGATATAATAATATGTTAACACAATATGTTAACTGTCAATGTTAACATAATAAACAAAATTAATTTAAGTTTTTTGTGTATTTGTTCAAAAATAAAAATATTGTTTTGTGGAAAAATAAAAATATTCTGTAAAAACAATGTAAACGAACATAATATGTTAAAGAAGCGCTGTTAATTTGAGGCGCTGTAAAAAGTTAAAATGTTCGAACTTTGCGCCTCAGGCTTTGCCTCAGCTTCAGCCTCAGATTCACATTGTGCTCGCATACATTTGAGGCAATGTATTTTACTTTTAACAGAGAGAAGTATACTTCTCGCCTCACGCCTCAGCTGCACATTGTGTTCCAGCCTTAATTCTTCTCATATACAGCTTCATATTAGCGGAAAGTTGTAGGTCTGGCCTGCAAATTGAACCATATTTTTATTATTTTATCGTTATATGACGTTATTTCTTCCCGATGACTGATATTTACTGCTATAATTAAGTGCAATCATCATTTATAATTATTCCTTGAGAGTCAGCATACACTGCGTGTTAATCACGCCATTTAACTTGCTGTTACGTCGTCACTGAAACTCTTTCAGCTTCAATAACTGTTGGTAATCAATGAAAATAGACTGAAATGTTAACTATAATTGAAAATGTGTGAGAGTATGAATTTCCAAAAAACACAAGCAGAAAATTTAAGTTATAGTCTGGCGTAAAAATTTTTACCACTGTTGCTCTCAGACAATATGCTGTGTCTACCACGTCTAACAAGGATTTCATTTAATTAATGATTTCAGAATACGTTATTTTAATGGAAAAACAATGTTAACGCAAATACATATGGATGTGTATTTACGCAGCCATACATGTATGTATGTACTCGTCTGGTGACGCGGCTTCAATTTCCTTTTTACTGAACCTTTAAATTGACTACAAAAATGATAAGAAAAAATACGCGCAAATAGACATGTTTGTTTGTAGCTGTGATTTTTCTTAACAATTAATGTTTTCTGTTTAATTTTTTTTCGCTTTAAGCAAACGATATAAAGATATCATAGTGCTTTATAGCTTTAATCGCAACTTTTGTATCTTTTATTGAGAAATTCATTCACTATGGCATTATTGCATCTTCATCCATTTTAATAATTGAGATTAAACTCTTTATTGCGATAAATTTTTTATTACCGCAGAACAATAACAAAAAAATTAAAAAAAAAACATTTCGAATAATGACTAAATTGAAAAAGACAAGACAAGAAAATGGACTTAAAGTAAGAATGAAAAAAACGCGAAATGAGCATAAAGTAATAGCGTAGACAGACGACAGCGTTAATTTGCATTAGAAGCTCACTAATGTGAATTAAAATTTAACGCTGACAGACGACAGTTTCTGCATTTAGCAAACAGCTGTTTGTTTGTCAACTAATTTTTTTTGGCATTTACATCGAAATCAAATGGATAGAAGGCAAAAAGTACGATTAGCAGCTATGCTGTTGGTGAAAATTTACTATATATTTGAAAGAAAGTTGAAATTACTTTTGCTGAAACTGCTCAATAACGTAAGAATTGTACATGCACTAGCAACCATAAATCTGAACGTGGTGCTACAACTTGGGATCGCAAGAGGACAGTCTGAAATAAGAGAAAGGCAATTGTGGAAATTTGTAGGTTTAATATTTTCGTGGAGGATAAAATTCTTATATGGCATTTTTTTAAAGGACCACAAAACCAGTTTTTGGGAGTGTGACGTGCTTACGATGGACGATAACAGATTTAAGGAAAACTTTCGCCTCAACAGGAAGGCTTTCCAAAAAGTTTGTGAAAAAGTTCAAAATATGGAGAGGTTGGATACCAACATGAGGCTTTGTATTCCACTCGATAAGAGAGTGGCAATAGCATTGCCATATTGAAAAAGCTAAATTCAGTATAAATTCAGTCCGATTTCGTGCATTTATATCAAATCTAATACACATTGCGATGGGGATAATTCACAAGTTAATTTGAATTAAGACTGCTAATGCAAATTAACGCTGTCGTCTGTCTACGCTATAAGATAACCAATGAATGGCTTCTATGTAGTATTCATAGGAATGTTTTCTTAAGTATCCTGATACCAACATCATCATCATCACAAATTCAATTTGAAACATACGTGAGCTCAAGTCTGCAGACAAACAGTGGAGGGTAAAATGTAGTGTTTTAGAAACTGAAAAGTGGTTTACATAAAATATCTGAAAAAACATCTATACCATCTATAAAATAAACTGAGCAATTTTTAAATTGTAGCGGAATAAATTCTGAATTTTTTTTCGCTTTATGAGCATGATATTGGAATATTAAGGTGTGACTTTAGTTCAAAATGATATCGATTTGAAAACGTTGGGATTAAACCAAACGAATTGATAGAGGTAGCTGTGGATGCCCTGCTCTAGTTACTCGTAGAGTTTTTAGGGAGGTATTGATGATAATGCCCAGGGTATGGACAGATTGATATGATTTCTTTGTATCATAAAGCGGTTTTAGTATATGTTAAAGCTGCGTAGAATACCTAAAGTATCGCTGAGGCTAGTGATATTATTGTGTTCTTATCCACTGTACATTCAGTTATTTTTATAGTGTAAACATCTTATATCCATTTGTTTTCCTGCCATATGGGCCTTATTAGATTTATCTACTCATTATATCTTTTACTTTTCCTTAAAAATAATAAAAAGGGTATTGAGAAAAAGAAGTGTATGTAAATGAAATGTATGCAAGTGATTTTATTTTGAATATCTCTTTGAAATCAAATTAAAATATTTAAAGTAACAGCGTTCGTAAAATGTTTAGTTAAGAAAGAATTAAACATTAGATAATATATCAAAGTTAAAGAAAATTATTGACTTCAGTTCCTGTTAGAAAAGCTTCAGCAGATCTTAACACAAATAATTATCTTAAGCCGGTTCCAGCACTAGTTTTAAAGCAGTTCTCTTCGACGCTAGCTCGTCCATTAGCCAACTTTTCCCGTGATGTAAGGTTGCTGATGTAACGCCAATCCTCCCAAAAAAGAAAAGAAGCTTTTTTAGAGTGTGGCATGGGAAAATTTTATAAAAATCTACAGCTTTTGGTGTTGGTGATGACTTCTCTCGGTTTATATCGAGATTTCTCAGGAACCACACTATACGAGTTGTTATAGTTGGATATACTTCAGACAAGGATACATTTTTCCCCCTTCCCTATTTCTGTCTGAGTGTCTCTATGAGACATAACATGATTGATACACTTAGTTTGATTGGAGGGGTGTGATAGTCAATGTCATACGACATATGTACACTTAAGCCAGTGAAGGCTTGTTGTGCGCTCCCTTTAATTATCAAACACAAACTGCCAGAGTTCTGCGGCATACATTATCAAAGTTCTCACAGCCTTATTAGGATACCCTTTATTTAAGAAAATTTAAGGGCTTACTAAACTTTATGTATAAAATTTTAGTTCACGTAAAAATGTTGTGTTTTGTTATAAATTTTTAAAATTAATAAAGAAATTATAAGTAAATTAGCATAGAATAATAGTTTTGCCTTTGGTGTGCCAAGGAAGCTGAAACAAACTACAATAAGATCAACGTAAAAAAATGTACATTTTCGATACCTGTCTATTGAACAACATACGAACAATGTGGCCGTTGCAGAATTGCGAAATGTGACAGAAAAAGAAAATTTTTTACAAGTGATTCATACATCAAAGAGTGGAAGTTGATTGAAAAATTGACAGATATACACAATTCTACTCTTTTATTAAAAAATAACAATAAAAAAGGTCTAAGTCCAGGCTTGTTCCGAATTTTTATAGCATAGTAAGAAATTTATTAAAGTTTTTGATTATCCATATCGTACACTAAATACAAAACAGTCACAATTATCCTCATTATGTTTTACTTGTGTCGCTCGTACAGTTCAACCTCCTGAACGTTTTGGATTTTTGAGCTGTGACTCTTATGTAAAAGTAGACAAAGGCAGAACGGTTCATACCCATTTACTCCTCTGTTCGTTAAAAGATTTTAACTTCTCATTTTGTGTTTAGAGACTGAACTTCAAAGCAGCGATTGTCGAGCTTGACTGTTATAATTAGAAAAACTTTTTGTTTTGTAATTGCGGTCGAATATCGCCCATAGGGCAGAAATTATTCAAAACTTTTTTAGTTTAAGTGGATCTATTAAGCGAATATAAAAAATAACAAAATTCGCTTCATGCCAAAGGTGTATAGACATTATTGATATTCGCACTTTTTCTTTTTAAAAAAACAACTTTTAATTTTAACAGATAAAACATTTTAACTGCCGTAATTGTATTTTTTAGAAATTATTATCTGCCTCTTCTGGGCAGGACTTTAAAAAGCATTGTGAAATAATCTATAAAAAATAAAATTAACACTTAAAAATTAATAACTTTATTTGCTTTTCATGTCTGTGTTTATGGAATCGTAGCTGTCGAATGTCTCAAAAGAAAAGAAGTGCACAATACACCTTCTTAAGTCGATTTATAGTAAAATTATGGACCAAAATAAATATTTTTACAGTAACTTGTTATACGAAAACAGCTGAGCTACCAAAAACAGTTTTGCCAAAAAGAAAGTTGCTAAAAAATCAGCCTTTAGCTGGTAAGTCCTATCTAATTTTATGTTAATGAAAATGCAGGTTTTATTACATATTTATCCCAAGATATCGTTAACTTTTTTCACTACTTCAGGGCATTCATCCAATTTTTTAAATTATCAAAAGACAAAAATATGCACAATGTTATAAGAACTGACCTCACCACGAAACTAATAAAAATAAACAACAACATCACTGATTACAGGCTTAAACGCATCCTTACTTGTTCAGCCGCTGGTATATGAAGATGATGCATCTGTATGACCCACAGCGTCTTGTCACCAGCTTAGAAATTATATAGGAAGGATATTAAGAAACATAGTATCATTAATAATATGTCCCTTTTTAGAAATGTGCCAATTCGCACAGCCATCAATAACACATGGATAAATAGAATAAATATGACACGATAAAATACCACACAACATTAACACGTTCAAAATTTCTGGATATAATAAAATTTTCTGTATACAATAATGATTGTTTCATACACATTGTTTCAGACAATTTATTGGGAGTTGGGCAGTAAAAATGTCAATATAAAATACGTAATCAAATATGTCGATGATATTTTGGTGGTGATCGACATAAATGACGGGCATGAGATTCAAAATATACTTATGTAATGGATACAATCCAAAAATAAAATTCACGATTGAAACAGAGAAAAATCAATAAAATGTCATTCGATTTGAATAAAAAGCTAAAATCGGAAATCATAAATGGGTAAAAAGTCTAATGCGTAATATTCTAGAGGTTGGTGATAAATAATTTTATACTTAAAATATAAAAAAGTTACGCAGTATTAAGAATGTGATTCTTGTAATGAGAATGCCAAGATTAGGATTCGAAAGTAGTGCAAATTCGGAAAATTTTCAATAACTTTAATATTCTCTTTTTTGGGTCATATTCACCGACTTAGAAGGTCTTCATTGGGAAAAGTGAACTTTTTATACTCCTAATTTAATATAAAATAAAGATTTTTTTGTTTACCTCTGGGAATGAACTTTACATCCAGAAGGCGTTGAAATTTGTCAAAAGTCACGATTTATTTTCCCTTATGTGAAGGTAATTTTATCAATTACCGATTGTATCCTTTCATGTCAATTTACGGAAAAAAGAATTTTTTGATAAAGAAAGTATTTTCAAGTGGAATTTAATGGCTTTGTATTATTGACTTCTGGAAGCAATGAATACGTCATTAACAAGAAATAACATTTTCATTTCTTTTCACTGGGTAATTAAACATTTTATATAAAAAAACATATACTTATATGTATGTATATAGAAAATTAGCTGTGGATTTGTGTCAAATTTCATATAGAAAATGTGCTCTAAGTTGAAGAATATTTTCTAAAGAAAATGTGACCTCAAAATATACCCTCAATTTGAGGAAAATTTCCCCAAAAGTATACCCAATTTATCGAAAATATTGTTAAGATGTGCACTTAATCTACTGCAGATTTCCTAAAGAAGATGTACTCTCAATTTACGGCAAATATTTTTTGAAAATGTGTTCCGGCTTTATAGAAAATGTTCTTCGGAAATTTTTTCTACGAAAAATATACTCTTAAATTCAGTCGAATTCTCTATAGAAAATGAAAAGTGCTTTACATTTTGGCCAAACTTTTAATAGAAGAGGTGCTTTCAATTTAGTGCAACTTCTGAGTAAATTTTTTGGACTCATATCTATAAGAAGGACTTTGTAATTTTTTATAATAAATGTACCCTGTGGTGCGATTTAGTAACATTTAAAGATTGGACAAAAGCTGAATTTATCAACAACTATTGTGGTTTGCACTAACGATTGTGTGATTCATTGACTTTTCTTTATCAATTTTGTTATAATTTGATATCAAGTTGCATCTCTGTTAAAATAAGAGAAAAGCTGACTTTAATCGTTTCAGTAACTACACAAAAATTATCGTTAAAATGTTACTAATTAGCAAAATCGTTAATTTTGCTGTAAATTTTTTTTAAAGAAAGTCACCAGTCTTTAAATAAAATTACTGAACACACTACTGAGCGGAAAACTTAAATCATAAATTTTTTCCATTAATATAAAATTCAATTATTTTTTCGTTTTCTTTCAATGTCATTTGTACCGAGATGTGAGGATAAGCACAAATAACTTAATAAATGTTTTATGAATGTATAAAAAGGAAATGTGACATCATAAACCAAAAGCCGAAGTAATAAAAATAAATTCATTTCAAACTTTCGGTTTTGCACCACTTAATCACTTTTAAAGATTAAGGGTTTTATGAAATACGTGTAAAATGACAGTAAAACATGCAATAAAAATGGAATGCTTTTCAAAATTGCCAGAACATCTGATACAAAGTTGTTTGTAGGAGTTATGGTCGAGAATCTTATTACAAAGGGATGAGCTCAAGTTGACTTTGGGCAACACATGTGAAAAATGTCATAAAACAAAGATGTTCTGCGAAATGTATGATGACGGAACGGTTCACATTTACTTAATACTTATTCTATTTTATACTCTCAGCCATTAATACTTGAAGGTTAGGTTAGGTTGATTGGAGGGCTGTGATAGCCCATGTCATACGACATACACTTAAGATAGTGAATGCTTGTTGTGCGCTCCCTTTAACTATCAAACACAACTGCCAGAGTTCTGCGGCAGGATTCGAACCTGAGACCTTCGCACTACGAGTCTAGTACACTACCTACTAGTCTACGAAGGTCAGTTTAATACTTCAAACTAGAAATTAATTCTTTACTGAATTAATTAATCAATGAACGCAAATATGAGCAAGAACTAAAAATACAAACATAATATTATTCAAAAATTGTTCAGAATATTTATTCAAAACATTTTGAGATCTCAAAAAGAAGAGAAAGTTATTTAAATATAACTAACCTCCGTAGACTAGTAGGTAGTGTACTAGACTCGTAGTGCGAAGGTCCCAGGTTCGAATCCTGCCGCAGAACCCTGGCAGTGTGAAAGGGAGCGCACAATAAGTCTTCACTGGCTTAAGTATATGTCGTATGACATGGGCTATCATACCCCTCCAATCAACCTAACCTAACCTATTTAAATATATGTATGTGCGATACATAAAGTGGTTAAGTGAAGATAATAGTTAAATGGATGCTGGTGAACATTGTTGGCTTCGTAGGTCGCAGGTTCGATTCCTGTCGAAGACTCTAGGTGTTTCTGCATACAAGCCAAGTAGCTTCGCAGTTTGTGTTTGTTAACTTTGATTAAAAAAAGCATAAAATTTCGATATAAAACTAATTTGATTCGTGTTTTCAAAAGCAGATTTTGAACATGTGTTTTGCCAGCTTAATCTGGTTAAAACTAATAAATGAAACATTTTGCATCTAGAGACGACTAATTCTGTCTTGGCCTTTTGGCTAATCAAAATCGTTTGAAAAGACTGCTATAAGTTTTAAAACTAGATTTTGTGCTACACAAAAAATATATCAAGTTTTTTTTAAACTTTAGCATGCAAATGATAAAATATAGTTGAAAAGAACAGTGACATACTTATGTACATATATATACAGTGGTTTTGATACATCCAAATGCTTTTTGATCATATTTTTGCTACCAATTGTTGGCATATATGTTTAAAGCATATTTCATCATATTTTTCAATTAATTATTCTAAATAGAAAATTTTAACTAGTGTCACTCACATTTACACATACTTAATGCGATTTGCTATTAAATATTGATTTCTGATTTATCCTTATGATAAGAATTTAGTTTTGCTTGGGAATTATTTGATTTACGGATTTTGTTTTGTTAAATTTTATTGTCCCGATATGAGCAATATTATTGACAAACGACCCTATTGTAACTTATAGAAATGAAATGGTTTAGGCTTAAAATAGAAGTTATTTAAACTAAAATAAAAATGGCCCAAAAAAATTACACAATTTATTTGTACTTGAGGGAGCGAAACTCAATAACTTGGTCAAAGAATTAATTTACATGATTGGAGAAAATTGCTTTTATGTGATACCGATAAAACGTGAAAACTTGTATGCGACTAAAACACAAGGTCACGATGAAAATGGCTATCGCAAGGTAACTTCTGACATTAAAAACAGGGTACTGTTTCGGGTTGAGCCACATAAATGAGCTGGAACCATCCAATGCACCAGCTGCCAGGAATACGGGCTTACAAAAACCTTCTGCAAGCTACATACTGTTGTGGAGAGCCTTACGATACTGCAAAGTTTGCTAAGCCTAAAAATAGAAGGTTGGCTTGTTTACGTGCACGTCAGGCGTGGTTTGATCAAAAAATCCACTTCATCATCGATTTAGCTTTTTATTCTTTTGGACACCATCTATCCACAGTTGGCACAACCATACTCAAGCCAAGAATCGTTCGCTAAGGTTTTGAAATCTAATTCATCCGTGACAGAAAAATCTTCTCCCAAACAATTTTATTATGCCAATGTGCTACTGCGCAAAAAGTTCAGCTAGAAATTGAAACAACTCATAGCCTTAACTTGGGCCGCATTGAAGCTTCAATGGAGGCATTAATCCAGACAGTAAATGCCTTTGCCAACAACATGTCCAGCATGATGCAGTAAATGTAAAACTTCAGACTTCACTGTTGCACGCTGTGGTTAGCGCCAATGAAATGCAGGCATATGCCAACAACAAACAATAAAATATTAAATAGAATAGAATATCTCAAATAAAAAATTTGATAATTATTGAAATTATTTTGTTTATCATCCCAAATAATTTTTTATTTTTTTATATTCATTCCATTTAATAAAATATTTAATTCAAATCACTGCATAATTTCTACTCAGTTTCGTTCGTAGCCTCTTTTCATTGAAAAATTTATTTTCCATTTGCTTGCCAAAATTTTTTGCTTGAAATGTTGCATCTCTAACGAACTTTGTTGCATACAAAACAGGGTTTTAATATTATTCACGCTTTAAGAAGAAAAAACGTACACACAATGACACCAAGATGTCGTCAGTAAGTGTCTGATTGAGTGTCCAGAATATATTAACAAATATGCAAACAAATTAATTTGCTATTCAATTACACAATTTATAAAATGTGTCAACATCATCATCAATAACCCAGCGGTCCATCACCAGCAACCACAAGCAGGAAAAACCATCGATAATCGAAACCAGCACCTTTCTTCTTCTTGCCACTAAAAATTTAATGCATGTATTTGCACTGATTACATACATACATACGTACATTTGCATGCATTTGCGTCGGTTACATAAGTACGTACATATCATATGCATACCAGAAAAATACCAATTCAAACTAAATTGGAAAATAATTGAATATAAAATTCAAATTGATCTTTTATGACGTTAAAAATAAAACGAAATTGAATGTGATTTGAATGAATATTTTAATCAGAAACATCTAGTTTCACAAGTTTTGCTTCATACTTCAACTGACTTCAAAAAAGGATTTTTTAAAGTTTTGTTTTAATGTTTGTACACCCGTAGGTTTATCATTTGTGAATCGATATTAAATTTTTTTTGTTTGAAAGGAGTTTTCGATTTTTTTAAATCGAAAACTCCTCCATTTATAGACTGATATTTATAGACTGGTTTTAAAAATTTTAGTTTGTTTGAAAAGATTTGCTTGTAATTTGCTCCATGTTTTTTTTTCGAAAATCGGACGGGAAGTTTGCTCTCCCGAAAAATGGACTATCGCATAACTTCTCCATTTATGAATCGATTTTCAAATTGATTTATTTTGTTTTCTTGGAAATTTCATATTTTTTACAATACTTTTGAATTTTGTAAGAGTAATAAAAATTCATAATATTTAATAGAAATATCAAAAGTTTGCCTCTACATTAAATAAATTAAAAACCCTTAACAGTTGATGGGTATTCAATTCGGTAATATTGTACAATTTGCTTTAATTTCTTAAGAAGCTTTTCCATCTTTCCAATACAAGTTGATTATATCGGGTTTTAAACTAACCCGATTTCTACGGCTTTGTAATCCGATCGACTTGCACTTAATATTGGAGTCGATTTCTTGCCAAAATTATTAATGTTACAGAAGTAGATGCCGCAATTAAACAAATAGTGTATGTACTTAGGAACGTCCACTTTCAAAACATTTCTTTGCTTATGTTTTCAGTCATTTCCAAAATTGTTTACCAACTTTTTTTGCTTAATTTAGTGCAAACTGATGAAAGTGTTAAATCTAATCAATGTAAAATATATAAAAAAATGCTCCCTAATTTTTTCCCTATTTCTTAAAAATATTTCGTTTAAAATTTAAAAATATTTTAAACAGATGAATGGATCACTCTTGCCATTCTCTCAAAGTGCACGGATGTGTTTTATTAAGCTCCAAATATATTTCATGCAATAAAAAATCGTAACAAGTACATACAGTAATGTTACTTTTCATTACAAAAAAGTTTTTTTAAAGAAATTTTTTGCCAAAACCAAACAAAAAATCAAGCGGGTATGGATAGATATATTACTGTGCTAAAGCGAAAAAGAAGACCGAAATTATCGAATACACCTTCTTCCGCTGAAAGATGTCCACACAAACAGATTCGCGATTCTTTAAAACGAGATGGAAGTACCTATTCCGAGTCAAAAGACGCGTGAGCCGCCTTTAATTCACTCGATAGATCAGAATTCAATAGTTTCATAAAAGATTCAATAGATGTAACAAGGAGATCAAGAACGCCCACCTTGACCCATTACAAAAAAACCTTTGAGAAAGGCAGTAACTTTGATTATTTTTGTCAGACAAGAACCTTTTTTAACCTAATACGGGAAGCCAAGGAATGAAATGAGGATTTTCCAACAAAAAATAGTTGCCCCAATGCGACAGTAGACGTCTACCTCCGACCGATTGACTATATTTGAGAATACGGATTGTGGGTGCGGCGCGTAAGTAATCAAACATAATTGTTGATTTTACGTTAGAGCAAAAATGGTTTTAGTGTTAGCCAAATAAATTAAGAGAACTCTTAAGGTGAATTCACCCGTTCGTTCTGAACGTTCCGAACGATTTTTTTATATGTAGTTTGACGTCTCTATTTTTGAGAGAGTGAGAGAAAGAGAGTAAATTTAATGCGGAACAATTTTTGCTTGAATTGGTTTAATTTTAATTATCGTCCCGAACGAATTGAACTGTGCTGCCAGATATATACATTTTTTATGCACAATTGAAATGAGCTGCCACATCATATTATATGTACATATGTATGTACAATAATATACAGAATATATTTGTAAATTTTTTATATTTATTTAACAAAATAGCTATTAGAACATGCACTCCACTTTTATTCATTTGTATATTTTTTATTTTATAAAAATTTGTTAAATTTAAAACAATGCAAATTGCAAACAACTGCCACTGTGCTGCCGGCTTGTAAAAGTAACACACAACATTTACACAGTTGTTGCATATGGTAGCTTTGTTTCTACAGAATATTTGTTCGACGCGGGTGAATCTTCTGTGAGCAAACTCTCAGTAAACTAAAATTGTCTCTCAACGAAAATTTCCTGCAGAACGAACGGGTGAATTCACCTTTAAGGTGAATTCACCGGTTCGTTCTGAACGTTCCGAACGATTTTTTTTATATGTAGTTTGACGTGTCTATTTTTGAGAGAGTGAGAGAAAGAGAGTAAATTTAATGCGGAACAATTTTTGCTTGAATTGGTTTAATTTTAAAGGTGAATTCACCCATTCATTCTAAACGAAATTTTTGTTGTTGTTCCGCATTAAATTTATTCTCTTTCTCTCACTCTCCAAAAAATAGGGTCGTCAAACTACATATAAAAAAAGCGTTCGGAACGTTCAGAACGAATGGGTGAATTCACCTTAATTATCGTCCCGAACGAATTGAACTGTGCTGCCAGATATATAAATTTTTTATGCAAAATCGAACTGAGCTGCCACATCATATTATATGTACATATGTATGTATAATAATATACAGAGTATATTTGTAAATTTTTTATATTTATTTAACAAAATAGCTATTAGAACAAGCACTCGACTTTCATTCATTTCTATATTTTAGTTTTATAAAAATTTGTTAAATTTAAAAGAAAGCAAATTGCAATCAACTGCCACTGTGCGGCCGGCTTGTAAAAGTGACACACAACATTTACAGAGTTGTTGCATATGGTAGCTTTGTTTCTACAGAATATTTGTTCGACTCCGGTGAATCTTCTTTGCGCAAACTCTCAGTAAACTAAAATTGTCTCTCAACGAAAATTTCCTGCAGAACGAACCGGTGAATTCACCTTTAGTGACATTAAGAGAAATAGTGAAATCAACTCTTTTTGACATAATCCCTCGTTAATTGTATCTTACTCTCTTTTGAGAATAATATGAACATTCACAACCAGTGCTGCCACAACCAAAAAATTTTTTCAACCAAAATTCGCTTTAAAATTTACCAAAATGAGAAAAAAATAACCAAATTTCAATATGTAGTATATTTATTAAATAACATTTAAAATGTATACATATTTGTAACGCATGTGATTTGAATTCAGTTATAATAATAATAATAATATTAATAATAATAATAATAACAACAAAACAAATATAATTCCTTTACCTACGTATGTATGTATGTAATAAGTTAAAGCTCGTGCATGTACATATGTACATATATAAAAAATTACATTTTTTTTATATAAAGTAAACAAAACTTGCAGTTTACAGTATAATAGTTTGAGACCATAGATTTACTTATTAAAAATTCATTGCATTTTGAAGTAAAATTTCACTTGTAATAATAATAAAAACTAGCAAAAGAAATAAATATGTTTACATATGCATATATGTATTTAGTTAGCGTTTATACATGTATATAAAAAATAACACGCTTAAAAATTGCAAAAGACGACTGACTCATTTTAGAAATGTTACAAATTATAAAACTTCCGCCATTGAATAAAATTAAACAGGCACAGACAATGTTGCACATATGTAGTTATAGGCATTTAATCAATAAGAAAAGTTAGAGTTTATCATATGTAATTCTTCAATGTTAAAATAACATAAATTATAATTTAATGTTAAACAAACATACATGCACATGTATCAATATGTTATTGGTATGGAAATACTTGAATATATGTTTTGTTGCATATATCGAGCCTTTGCTGCAATAACGTAATAATTCAAAAAAGGTTGTGGTGCAGAAATTGAGTTTAAAGTTTTGAATTTACACACAACTTAACTTCTTTTCTCAAGATATTTTTAGGAAACTTTAACAGAATATAAAAAACGACAAGGCGAATAATTTCGTAATAAAACCTTAAAAAATTCAAATTTTGAGTTAGTACGGTATTGCACCAAAGGCTCGATATGAGTTTGTAATGTTATTAAACATACAAATGTATGTACATATACATATATTGATATAATTACTTTAAATATTTCCTGATTATTATTTCAAAAATGACAAAAAAATTTCATTATTATTTTTCAAATGTAATATTTTTAAATTTGTATAAAAAAACAAATATCCCGAAGATGGTACTCGATGAGTACCGAAATATCGATAAAAATTTTAAATAAAATTTAAGCTTAAAAAATAAATTAATTCTTAAATAATTTGTATATTATATTTCATATTTCAATCGTGCCACTTCTATAAATTTTTAAATAAAAAATTGCTGATATTCAAACTTACGTGGTTTCCCTAACTTTATTATGATGTCCGCAACAACATCTTATTGTGCCAAACAAATTACACGGTCTTTAATATTCAGGCATAACTTTCATAAATATGAATTTACCATATTATAAGGAAAACCCCAAAATTTTTCAATTCTCTTTGATTTTGCCTCACTATTATTTTACACTTGGGAAATTAATAGACAAACAAAAATTTACTTGAAGTGCAAGAATACTTTAATTGACAAAAATGTTTAAAGCAAACAAAAGTAAAGTAAAAATAAATGAATTTCTCTAACGTAAATAAATAGAATAAAATTAAATTAAAATTTACACCGACGAAGTAGTAAGAAGAGTGATATGAAGCAACGTAAAGGAAATTGGCAAAGTTGGACAGAGAAACGAATAAGTGACCAGTTCATATATGTAGTAGTGTACTTCACATTACGAGTACATCTTCTTTCCAGAAGCAGCTGTAAAAATGCAAGTATTTTATACGTATGAAAATCATATTCAAATTGTTTTTAATTTTATTTTTTTTTAGGAAACGCCGTTGTATAATGAGTTCTCCAACACTAGAGAGGCTACACCAGTTCCCGAAAGATTCGATAAGGTACGTTTTTTTAATTGAGCACATGTCGATAAGTATTTACCATATTTTATTGGAAGGTATTTTATTTATAGTCAACGTACAAGTTCCTTTTACAAACGGGAAGTAAAATACCTTATAAAGTTAAACTTTATTATACACATACACTGTAGTTCTTCAAAATTTATTACTTTATATTAATAATTGAGGAAATGTATTTAATTTGTTTTCTTTCCAGACATGGGTGATCATTGGCAGAAAAACGAAGAGACCAATAAAAACACAAAGTGAAAATGAATCTCAAAGTGTACCATGATGCCAATGTAGAAACTCCTAGAAATCCGAGCATATAGTAATAAGTTGCAACTATATTTCTCTAATTGTTGCAACTTAATGAACATTCCCTTCTATATTTATTATTTTCAAAAATCTCTTTTACTTCGTACTAAAATATAATTTGATATTGGAAAATATGTATGCTTTTCATATATCATTTAAATGTGTAAGAAACTTAACGTTTTGTATATTTGAAAAATTGTAATTTTGTTTTCCCTTAACATCATGTTTTATGTAATAATATAATTAAACTTTTAATATAATGAATCTAAAATTCCCTTAAAAATAGATTGTCTTCATGGGCGTAGCTAGGTATGGGCCTAGAGGGCCGTGGAACCCACCTAATTCTATAAAAAGAAATTTACATGCATAATATATAAAATTATAAAAAAATTCACAGGGTATTGTGGACGGATTGCTTTTTTCTATTCAAGAAAACACAGCCAATTTAGGAATAGAGATGTCGGTTCCAAGGATAGTCTCTCGTCAAACGCACCGTTCAAATCCCCCGTTTTCATTACCTGCTGAAAACTGGTAGCGATCTATATACATTCCTTATATAGATTCTTAAATTTCATCACTGGACAGAAGGTTTAATGAAGAGAATAGGCCAGCGTTTGCAATTCATTGTTTGCACTCGTCAAACATGCTTTCTTTGAAGCTGGAAGAGCTTAAAGATGCTACAAAAACGTTTGAGCATTTTTATGAGTTGGATGATTTGGAAGGAGAAATTGAGAAATTGAGGAAGGCGTTATTAATTTCATTGTCACAGCCGTGCACTACTGCAACTGTTGAGCGGTCATTTAGCAATTTAAGTCGAGCAAAAACATGGTTGCGCTCCACTGAAGCTCGCTTAAACGGTAAAATAATATGCAATTTTACTTATTATCAAAAAATAAGTATATTTTATATTGCAGGACTATGTATGCTAAGCGTCCACCAAAGATTGCTAACCGAGAAGAAGGATGAATTTTTGGAAAAAATTCTAGCAAAATTTTCAGAAGATCCACGCAGATTACTTCTCAAATAGATCAAAATAGTAATAATCATAAAAAATCATAATCATAAAAAATCATTATTTTCGTGGCACCACCCCATTTCATATCCTGGCTACGCCCTTATTTATTTTCACAAGCGTAGAAGACAAACATTTGGACTTATTCTTTAATGGAAATAGTGTACATTATTAGTATTTTTAAGTAAATATGATTAGAGTAACATTCAAAAATTGATTAGTTTTGAAAGTTGTTCTTCTTAAGTTCTCGGCTTAGTTTCATTCGGGCCGTAGTCAAAGAGAAATCATTACCCAAGCGTAAAAGATCTAAAAGGTCAGCTTCAAATTACCATCTATATTAGCCGACTTATTTGTATTACTACTGTTTATTTATACAGATACCATCCGAGCCATCTTTTGAAAAATTGGCAATAATATTTATTAGATGTTCATTAAAGACTGCATTCTTTTAGAACAATCTACGACTTGTAACCCAATTTAAAAATTGTTAATTCGTACTGAAGAAACTTTTTCGTAGTAATAATGATTGGACGAAAGTGTTTGAAAGGGTCCAACTGAGGTTTTTAACGTCGTAAATGCATTTTGTTTTATGCATTGGCCTAATATTAAATACTCTAGTTCCTTTTTCCGTGCAATGTACTATGACATGGGGTATACGTAATTAGAGGAAAGTCATTCTCGTAGATGGGAACGTTTTCACTATTTGATTTGGTGCAATTTTTTACCCAATTATTTTGTGCAATTTTCAAATTTTCTCAAACGTGGTTCAAATTCAAATTCCAGCAATTAAATTAATATTTTCACAAAGTTTCACACTGTGTGTCGTATTTTAAACATATTTTACATTTATATAAGTATGTACATACATATGTATGCTTATTTCATATTCACATATTGTTTAATCATTTAGCAATTTTAATATTTTATTTAATTTTGTAGTCTTTTGTAATACATCATGGAATATATCGCGGTTAGATTGTCTGATAAAATTAACCAAGGCTTAAGCCTAAACACATAGACGACAGCAGACAGCAAGCAGCAATATGTCAAAAATAAAATGCATGTATTTAAATTAAAACGATTATTTTGACGGCAGCACAGCAGCAGGACTACACAAGCAGCATTTGCTGCTGCTGCCAATTTAGGCTATTTTCTATTTGACGGGCAGCACTAAACAAATATAGTGTTGCCACTATATATATAAATTGGATAAATAAAAACAAAATTTTTTTTTAATATTAAACATAAAAGAACATTACAAAAATACAATAAAGAAATAAATTTATGTGTTTTTATAGTTTTTCGTGATATTATCACATTTTATTATCAATAACTTTAACTTTATTCATTATAAAATATATATCCGGCATCCCTGAAATTTGTATTGCTAAAATACACTTCAGCTGACTATTATGCTGTTGCTGTCTTCAAAATATTTATGAAGCTGACTTCAGAGCAGCATTTGAAGTTGGCTGCATTTGAAGCCGTGAAGTCGTGAAGTCTGCTGTCGTCTATGTGTTTAGAGCTTTATTTAGCCGTAAGGAGAATTTTTCGCGGCGAGCGTTGAACAATTTTAATTACTACTTGAAATAAAGAATTGCATATTTTAATGTGATTATTTCGCGTTAATTTGCTTTTGAGTTTAAATGATTTTATTAGGCAAAAGTTGGTAACGTCATATTAAAATAGAATTAGACATACTCAGCATTCCAAAGAACAAAGCAAAATTTATATCAATGAATCAATCTAGACGGATATTAAATGCGATCTTATTCAAATGAGCCACATAAAAAGTGGTGATAAACGGGGATGCACATGACTAATACCTAGAAAAACATACATTTTATTGAATACGGACATTGGTCCGTAAGGAATTTTCAATCTCAGGCAAAAAACTCGAGAGCAAATGTTATTGGAGTTCATTGTTCAATATTGAAATTTATTGGAATGGTACCCAAAGACATGTGAATAATAAACTTTTCAAATTTGTTCGTTGTGGCTTGCCGACATTTTATTGCTCGCTAAACCAAATAATCAGTGAACTTAAAGCAAATTGAGAACATAAATGCCAGTGTTGCCATTTTCACGCTTTTCGGGCATTTTATGACGCTTTTTGGTCTCGTTACCCTGTTTTATTTTTTCGAATACCCGTTTTTAAAAACGGGTATTTTTTGACGCCTTTTCCAATTTTTACGCTTTTGGTGGTGCTTTTTGTTACAAATGTGTAATTTTAGAGTTTTGCAATTTAAGAACTTTTTAAACAACAAAAAGTTTTGTGTTTTTCAATATGTTCTTCGGTATTTCCCCGGCACAAAAGTTAGCTAATTAGAAGTCTTCGAATTTGCTGCCCAATTTAAACAAATACGGACAATTAGCTGCTAAAAACAGGAAGCAGTTTAATTTTTATATTTCTACAATATTAAAAGCCGAAACATCAAGATAATAATTGTAGTTGTTTGTAAAACGAATTCAATTTTGTAAATAGTAGGTGCCAAAATTTAAGTGTGATACAATTCTTTAACTTCTTGTATATAATTTTAATGCAATTATAGTTTAAATGGATCCACAGTACCGATGAAAGTGGGGGACTATTCCAGTGTTTAAAAATTGGTTAAGACCTGCAAAGGATTCTGCTAAAGCGCTTTATATATGTTTGCATTGCGAATTAAATGCCAGACATAGTCTAGATAAGCTTTTAAAACATAATAAAGTGGATATCATTAATTTAATACAAATTTTCATTGATGATCTAATAAAAAATAGAAATTCCCCTAAAAAATCTACCGTTACAAAAGTGGGAGAATAAAGAGAGAACTAATAAATTTTGGAGTGAAGTGCACAATTTTAAAGAATTTTTTGGGGGAAAATCCTTTTTATGAATTGGCTTACTTTGTTATTCGTATTCTTTCGTTTCCTTACTCAAATGCCGAAGTCGAAACGATAGTTTAATGATTTTTTAAACGGAAAATTAAAAATCGATTTTCTTTAAAGTCGGCTAATTCTTTTTTGCATATAAAATACGGTCAATACGGTCATGCATATAAAATACGGTCATAAACAAGAGTGTGCCTAAAAATTAATTCGAATCAAACTTATAAGAGATCTGAGTAATTCATTAAAACCGATTATTATATTTACTTTTTTATGAATTATTTTAAGTTTTTGTTTCCTCCTAATAATAAAATAAAACATTTATTTTTATTTAACTTATCTTTTTAACTTTTTATCCTTTTTTGAGAGACATTTTCAGACCGCTTTTAACATCTGGAGCAGCGGTTCCCAAATGTGGGTCCGCAGACCCATGTGGGCCTTATCAAACATACAAGAGGTCAGCGCGGAGGGTAGAAGAAACAATGTTTATAAGTTTTTATTTTGCGCTGCAGTGTGATGAAACAACTGATGCTTCTCACTCAAGCCAGTTCTTATTTTATTGTAGATAAATTGATGAAAATAAAATAAAAGAAGAATTTCTGTTTATTAACCTTAAAAGGCACTGACATTTTTCTAGCGCTTTTCGAATAATTACAGGATAAAATTTCGGATTATTTTAATAACTATAGTTTGTTTTATTAATGGATTTTTAATCATATGTATGATCTTTTATAATAAATATTTATCAAATTTATTATTCGAGATATTCTCCAAAATAACTATTAAAAATTTATTGTTTATTGTTGGCTTAGCTGAGTATATGCCTACATTTCATTGGCGCTAACCAAATCATCAGTAACTTTAGTCGATTATAATTGTTTGTTGTGTTGTGCTTGAACTAAAGCTTTCTAAAGCTTTTATACTTGTGTTTTTGTTGATTACAAATACAAAAATATGATTGAGTTCTGTTTGGATTTTCATATAGTATTTATAGTGTGTGACATAAGTATACGAGCTTGAATGCTTTTCAATCATGATTTGGCTAAAAGGGTACTGATGACTTAGTTAGCGCCAATGAAATGCAGGCATATACTCAGCTAAGCCAACAACAAACAATAAAATATCTTATAACAAATCGTTAATCAAAGTAAAAATATGTTTTTATTTTTAACTTTTTGACATTTTTAATTCAAGTTTAAAAAGAATATACATCTTAATCTTCAAAGGTGCGAACCTCTGATCTAGAGCATTAAGTCGGGATGTTTTGACATGAAATTAAATTTTTGTTGGTATAAGCAAATTTCTTTCGAGTATTCATTAACAAATTTGAGAACTCAATCTCATAGCAACATTAATAAACACTTTTTGTATCATAAACACCCATACTATTTCCAAACACTTTTGTTTAAATTGATTTTCTTAAAATTTATATTATTTTTGTATCAGTTTGTCAGAAAAAAATTTCTCTCAAAGAACTTCTTAGCGTTCGTTTTCGTGATACACAAAAGGGACTTTTTGTCGATGGAGTACATAATACTTTCGCACTTTCGTAAGAAACAATAAGAAATTCGTACTATAAGGTCAACTCTTACGAATTCATAAATTTTCCGTTTCGAATCGAACAATAAAATAGATTCATATCGAGTATGAATTGTTTGTTTTACAGTTTGTACAAAAGCATTCTAATCCTACTGTGCTTATGTATTTTGCAATATTAATATACGATAGAGAATTCTCATATTGTATATGAATATTTTAGCATAAACACCTGAGGTTTAATGTTTTTAAACTGCTCAAATTTCGCTGAAGATAAAGTATTGCGACCAATAAAATGTTGGCATATGAACAGCTAAAACCACAACAAGCAATTTTGAAAAGCTCATAAATTTTTTTCGTACAGTCTCGTCAAATTTCAATACTAAATATTTAAAACAAAGACTTTGTTTTGGCTTATATACACAAATATTTGCATCTAAAGGTCAGAGACCCTTGTATATATGTATGTTGCAAGAAATATAAAAAAGGCCCATGTTGAGCATAAAAGTAATCTGAATATATAGAAATACATTCATTTCAAACGAAACAGTGCAGCAGCTGAAACTGGCAATTGGCAATGTTTAATTGTTAGTGGCATATAAGAAACTTGCTGATTTTAATCTATATTTGTGAACATTAGGTTTGTTCGTTTACTTTCTCATCATAAACTTGTAACTTATAAATTTGCAAACTTATTTTCAGAAATACACAAAAATATATAGAAGTAATAATTTGCAACTACTCGTAAAGTAGCTGCACTACATAATTCGGCTGCTTCAAACATATTTTTCGGTTGTATATATAAGAGATTTATTTTAACAAATTGGCAAAACTAGACATTGTCTGAGATATGCGTTGGGTGAGATTTCCCCCAAGCAGGGAGTTATTTATTTTCTCTTAAAATATTGTTGAAAATGAATAACTATCAAAGAATGATAATAACTAATAACTATCTAACACTGTTTTCTTATGTTTTTGCTTTATCTCCTTCTTTCTTATATACAATAATAAAATAATAAATTTTTCTGTTCTGCAACTGTCGTTGAATTGGTTACAAGCGTTTTTATTATTCTTCCTACTGCGAATAGACTCTACAACAGGTTATGGGCCTTTTGTATATGAAATAATTATACGCGGATTATAAACAGTTACAGTCTTAAATACGGTTTAATTTTTAATATAAAAATTTCTACTTCTCACTCGTTATCGTTTCCTTTTTTAAAAAATGGCGTGCACGTGAAATTTTCGATGTGTGGAAGCGGCATGCTAAATCATATCTAGTGATTAAAGGTTCCTGGAAAATAATCGAAGCTGGAATAAGTGACAAACCGACAGAAACAGATTGTGATCAAAACCAACGTGCGCTTGCTGAGATTACGCTAATGATCGAGCCGATTAATTTTGCGCACATTGCGACCGCAAAAACGGCAAAAGAAGCCTGGGATGCACTACTATCAGCGTATGAGGACAGTGGATTAATAAGGAAAATGGAATTGTTGAAAACCTTAGTGCAATTGAAACTTTCAAATTTTGATTCGCAGTCGTATTTGCTACTGAAGTTGCAGAAGTAGGCGTTTTATGTATATTTTTCTTGGCACCACGTAAAATTTACGACTACGGCGATTTTTGTAAAAGATTAAATTTGACAAGGTGACAAAGAAAATTAAACAAATTTAATTATCTAAGAATCACCCTGCTATTGATTTTGTCAAAATGGCCGTTGTTAAATTTTCTTATGAAATATAATTTTTGCTAATCGTTATATTTGGGATAAAATTTCAAGCGTTGCTTGATTTTCATCTTCTTCTGATGAAAAGGAATTTACCATTAGTGAAATGAATGCAATGAGAAGACAGCTGAACTAGTCAAAAACAATTTAATTTTTGTTAAATATGAACTTGAACTTTTTTCTTTAAGATTCATTCGATACTTAAGGCTAAACAAAGAAGCATTTAAATATGTTCTGGAAAAGATTTCAACAAAGTTTCGAAAACAATCAAGATATACAAGTATACCAAATATCACAAAGCTTGCTGTAACAATGAGAATTATATTAGGGCCATTGTTAAATTCTCTGGCTAAATTAGGATTTTCCTGTAGGAGCTCAACCATCTTGTCAAATTGCTTTGAATTAGTGATTTTAAGTCTGAAATTGATTGAAGTGCTGTTAAAATGGTTAACAATACATTTTATTGCAAAATAACTTACATTTTGTTCGAATCCATTTTATTTTTTGTTTAAGTCGTTAATAAAATCTTGAAGGATATTTTTAATCCTATTTGACGTTTATGAACGTCACGTTACGACAATCGTAATCGTATCAAATAAAAACTAGGGGTTTTCGTAACAAAAACTATACGACTGCGTCACTCATGATAAGGCCGATTAACACGATGGTCATGACGTCATTGAAGGTTCAAAATGCCGGATTGAAAATTGACGAAGAAGTGACTGCATCACTTATGCTAGCGGAATTACCGGACGAATTTCGTGCTCTAGTATTAGCGATTGAAAATTCAAAAACGAAGTTAACTGTCGACGTTGTGAAAAATCTACTGTTGCAAGATGCTAAATTTGATGGCAAAAGTGCTGATAGTGCTCTATATTCGAAAAACTTTAAAGAGAAATCAAAAAATTTCGGTGCCATAACTGCAAACAAGTGGCACATTTTGCAAAAAATTGTAGAAGCAAAAAGAATGACAAAAACTTTAAAGACAAACAAAGTAGTGAAAAAGTACTGTATGCTTCTTTACTTGTGAACAACAACAATGCTAATGAGTGGTCCGTATATTCGGGCGCGAGTGCACACATGACAAACGACAAAAACGATTTGATAAATAAGCAACCGCGAATGTTGTCAATGACTTATATTGTTTAAACTGCATAGCTCATGAACCTACTTTGAACACAGAAAAGGCAATGTCTGTCGCGAATTCTTATGACTTATGGCATCGCCGGTGTAGCCATAATTGTGACGAAAATCTACAAATTATTAAAAAATCACCAGACGGTATTGAATTTAAGGTAGGTAATCGCGACAAGTGTGTTGTGTGCATCAGAGGCAAACAAACAAGAGCCTCGTTTAAAGACACTGGAAAACGAGCAGAATATGTGCTTGACCTAATCCATTAGGACGTAAGGGGTCCGCTAAAAACAAAATCATTTTCCGGCGCTGTTTATTCGCTAACATTCGTTGATAATTCAAAAAGTATTTGCAGTGCCATAAAAAACAAATCTGACGTTTTCAACGAATTTGTAGTGTTTTAAACTCTTGCTGAGAATCAGTGTTCGCGAAAAAATAAAAATTCTTCGCACTGATAATGGCACGGAATATGTGAATAAGCACTTTAAAAATTTGATGAAAACTAATGGAATATTGCATCAGAAGCAGCGCTGTATACGGCCGAACAAAATGACGTCGCTGAGCGACTGAATCACACGATTGTAGAACGAACGCGCTGCATGCTGTTAGATGCTGGTTTGGGAGAAAAATTTTGGGCTGAAGCTGCTGTAACTGCCGCGCATTTGCTGAATCTTGTACCATGCAGAGGTGAAGCTCGCAATCCACACGAAATATGGTCAGACGAGAAGCCAAAAAAAGCGACGGCACACGTGCCAAAGGAGAAACGCACTAAATTGGACGCAAAATCAATGGAGTGTATTTTGGTTGGGTATAGCAGCGAGTCAAAAGCATACCGATTATTCAACCCGGCCACAAAAAAAATCGTCATAAACCGTGATGTAGTTTTTGTTAAAGATGGGCTGAAGGCAACAGAAATCACCGACAACCTTTTGCCGTCACTCGTTGTTGATTTGGATGCAGACGTTGCCAATTCAGGGAAGGAAGCGTCCCTCGAACAGCTGGCTGGAGAAAATTCGCTGGAATTGACAACTTCTACAGAATCCGAAGGTGTGTGTCCAACGTTGCTCGAGTCCATAAGATAGTTAGAAGCTGATGACGAATCCACAACAGAGTTAGAAGCAGATGACGATTCAACATTTGTTCCCGAAGTCGATATAACATGCATTGAAGAGGACGAAGTCCGTCGTTCAGAACGCATTCGTGATAAGCCAACACCAAGCTATAATTTCTGTGCGGTAGACGCACTCTCCAGTTACCGTTGAAGATGCGCAGTCGTGTTCTGATGCTGAACAATGGAAAGCAGCCATGAATGATGAATTATCTTCGCTGAAAGTAAATAATACTTGGAGTTTAACTGAATTGCCACCTGGAAAGAAGCCAATAGGTTCGAAGTGGGTTTTTAAAACTAAAACGAGTGCTGACGGTGAGCTGAAACGTTACAAAGCAAGGTTAGTGGTAAAAGGTTTCTCCCAGCAAAAGGGCGTTGACTACGAGGGAACGTTTGCCCCGTAGTTCGATATACCTCCATTCGTTTCTTGCTTGCCCTGGCAGCAAGATGGATGCTGTTACTGCGTTTCTTAACGGCGAGCTCCAAGAGGAAATTTACATGGCCCAACCTAATGGTTTCAATGATGTCTCTGGGCGTATGTGCAAACTGCAAAAGTCACTATATGGGCTTAAACAGTCTAGCAGAGTGTGGAGTGAAAAATTTAATGAAGTCCTTTTTAGTCTCGGCTTGCAGCGTAGTGAGGTTGACCAGTATATTTATTATTCTGTTCTGGTTTTGGTCACTCGCATGAAACAGCGGTTGGCAACCAAAGTCAAAATAAAGGATACGGGAGAGGCGTCGTCTGTATTGGACATTCGTATAACTCGAAACAAGGCGAATGGCTCAATAACCATTGACCAATCACAATACATCGCTGATGTTTTGCAACGCTTCAACATGCACGAATGCAATCCGATTGCTACACCTGTCGACGTCAATCAAAAATTGACAACACAAATGCTTCGCAAATTACACGTCCTGATATATGTTATGCAGTAAATATGCTTAGTCGTTTCGGCACCAATCCAGGGAAAGCACATTAGGCCGCTGCGAAACGTGTAATGCGGCACCTAAAAGGAACGTTAAATCAAGGGCTTGTGTATCAGAAAAAGTCTGCTGATATAACTGTAGGAAGGCCGAGGAGGCATTAACCCTGGCACACAACTGGGCTCAACCAAGAGGGTTGAACGTTAACCCGGAAAAAACTGAAATTGGTCTATTTACAAGAAGGACGAGGATAGCTCCATATGATGAGCCGCGCTTTCTTGAAAGGACAATAAATATTTCCGACAGGGTGAAGTATCTAGGAATCATTCTCGATCGGAAATTAAAATGGAAAGACCACATACACGAAAGAGTCAAAAAGGCTCATATATGTTGGTCAATCTGTAAACGGGCCATAGGCACAAGATGGGGGCTGAATCCAGAGATGACACACTGGCTTTATAGTGGCGTTATCGGGCCGATTATGACCTACGCTTCTATTGTTTGGTGGACATCGATGGAATATAAATGCAACATCAAAACAATACAGAAAGTTCAGAGAACCTGCTGTCTTGGTATACGTGGGGCCTTCGGAACGACATCAACAGGGGCGATGGAAACAATATTATCCATCCAGCCAATCGAAATTCGTATGAAATACGAAGCGGCTCTTACAACAAAACGACTAAAGGTGATGGGTGAGTGGATCGATCAGGAACACGAAGCGTATCATAAACGAATCTTTACGGCCATAGGAGAGTCCATACCGGAAAATGTCGAAAATGACCGCATACCGGAGACTAGACTTGAGGCCAACTGCGGAACATTGATCCCCGACATCCATTCCTGGTTGACCGATCCTTGGAACCAGATCCCCATGGAGCTTCATTGTTACACGGATGGATCAATGTCGAGAGGGAAAACGGGACTTGGTGTTTATATAGAAAACACCACGGAACTGTTTTTCCGCCTGCCGGACTATTGCACAGTTTTGTAGGCGGAAGTTCGGGCGATAACGGAGTTTATCAGGGAACTCAACGTAATGGGGAGGTCAGGACTTGTGAATATATTCACAGATAATCAGATGGCCATTAGAGCAATCTCAAAGGAACGCACTAAATCACGTACAGTTTGGGATTGCAAAAACGCTATAACAGTTACTCGACACATGATGAACTGCGCTTCATATGGGTGCCAGGACAAGCGGGGATAACTGGAAATGAGAGGGCAAACTCACTTGCTTCTAGGGCAACAGAGTTAGATAATATAAGCGAAACCTTTCGATGCAGTTAAATCCGAGCTAAAGACTTGGGCACATTTAACTCTCTGGAATAACGGAACTATGGAAATCGATACAAAAATTCTATGGGGAGATCCAGACGAGAGAAGAACGAGGGAGCTGCTAAGACTTAGCAATCCCGAACTAAGTACATAGAATAATGGGAGTTGTCACAGGGCATTCTCAACTACGGGCACATCTTAAACGCATAGGAATAGCGGGAGGAGATGAATGTAGAGCATGCTTGGGAGAAGAGCGAAACATTGGAACACTATTTGTGCCAATGCCCCGCCTTCTCACAAATAAGGTCCCGATATCTTGGGGGTGACACCTTACCGGACATAACCCGTTTACGGGGAATATGCTGGAGGAAATTAAGGAAATTTGTGAGTGACAAGGAGTTTCTCTAGACCTTTGCGTCAATAATGTTATGGTTAAACCCCAGGGAGCGCACAACAAGCCTTCACGGGCTTAGGTGTATGTCGTATGACATGAGCTATCACACCCCTCCATTCAACCTAACCTAACCTAACTGGCTACTGCGATGCAGACTGGGCCGGCGACATCGACGATAGGCGTTTAACAACTGGCTATGTGTTTACTCTCCAGGACGCAGCGGTTTTATGGTCTTCGAAGCGGTAACACACGGTTGCGCTTTCATCCACGGAAGCCGGACTCATGTCGGCTGTCGCAGCGATTCAAGAGTCGGTGTGGCTCAAGCGATTAGAACGCAAACTTGTTCCGAATGCATCAAACGAAATTATACTGAATTGTGACAACAAGAGCGCAATCCATATAGCAACAAATAATTCGTATTCAGCACGAACCAAACATGTGGATATTAAGGCCAAATTCATTCGTGAAAAAATTCAGTCAAAGCAAATAAAACAACTATCTCGCCACCGATCAAATGATTGCCGATGTTTTGACCAATGGAGTAACTGCTGCTAAACATACTTCATTCACGAATGCATTAGGATTAGTATAACTTTTCTTTAATGCAAATTTGATCTGCTACCTTTAGTATAACTTTTCTTTAATACAAATTTAATTACCTTGAATTTAATCTCGATAAAGTTTAATTGTTTTTCAGGGAAAGTGTTGAAAATGAATAACTATCTAACACTGTTTTCTTATGTTTTTGCTTTATCTCCTTCTTTCTTATATACAATAATGAAGTAATAAATTGTTCTGTTCTGCAACTGTCGTTGAATTGGTTACAAGCGTTTTTATTATTCTTCCTACTGCGAATAATAGAATATTCTTTTATTTTTAAAAGCTGAAATTTCTAAGAGATTTCCTCAATATACAATTAGTGAAAACTTTTGGCAAATGGACATACCAATTATTATTGCTTGTTTGTTTTGCTAATTTTCTTTTTTCCCAAAATACTTTCATTACAGGGCACAGACTTAAAAGTTTTAATTACACTCCTTGTTAATACGTTTTTTTAAACTCTCTTTTGAAAATAATCAAATGACCTACGATACTAGCGTCAAGCTAGCGGAGCGACAAGACGGAATATAGTGGAACGCTTTTTCAAACGAAGTGACTGCCTTTCGTTCGTTTAAGTTTTCATTCCACACTTAGGGACACGCTGTTATTGTTAAGAATATAAATTGCAAAAACTTAAAAGTGACGGAGGCATTTATATGTAATATTCTGACATCTGACAAAATTTAAGTTTTAATTATACACGTATACTTAAAAATAACGTATATTTAGCTCCTTCTTCATAATAGTCGGTATTAGTACGTAAAATGGCTTTATTAAGAGGCTTTTTTAATGGAAATTTGGCTTATAAAGGTTCTACAAATGTTTCACGAATTATTATGAATAGGACTGTAGCTGCCTTATGAATATTGCATATTTATGACTAAAATTTAATTTATAAAAAATAATTCCTGACTCTTCTGACAAGCTTTTGTATGATCCGAGTGTTCGAAAATCCTGCAAAGAAAATATTTAAATTGTCATCGCTGCAAACTCTTTTAACATATTATCAAGGCATTTTATTCAGCAGTTGTCCAAATTTCTTCACAAGTCCTTATGGTCTAAATCTAGAGCATTATTATAGGAATATGTAAGTATGAATGTATGTAAGTGAAAAAACGATACCAATAATAAACTTATCAAGGACTTCGCTAATAGGATATCAATATTTTTTTAATTTTTAATAAGAAGAAAATATGATGGGGTCAAGTGGAAACTTTGGCATTTGCTGTCTAAAAATTTGTACAATTTAAAGCCGTAAATAAATTGAGTCTTTTATTATTTATTTATTTGTTTTTATTTATTTATATGTGACAAGCTTGAATCTTATAATTTAATTTAAAGATTTTACATGTGAATAAATGGTCAAATAACAATGATATGACAAATTAAAAAATTATTATATTAAAATTATAATTAATAAGATTTAGTTAATTAAATAGCAAAATCCGGTGATTTTTAAAATTGCGTTGCTTTTCTGGTTGTTTGTAGGGTATGTCGTAAGTGGTTCCAGAGACGAATCGCGTTAATGAAAAAATGATTCTCTGAGGCAGTGAGACGATGCATCGGACTTATTAATCTCCTTCCTCTTCAAGGCCTACCAAACTGAATTTTATCAAAAAGATAACCAGGTCTGCCAGATTAAATTATTTTATAAAGAAGTACCAGGGTTCTTAAGACCGTAAACATATCTTATTGTGTTGTTGAATGCAACATTAAGCAGGCGTGTGCTATCCGCATCACATTTAGGAAATAGTTCACATCCATAATCATAGTTCACGCATAACCGGAAATATATAAGTCTTAGCCAAAAGCAATCTTATCGTCAATGGTGTAAATGACTGAGTAGACCACAGCGAGCGAAGCTGGACATACGTCTGGGCGACAATAGTCTTAACATGATCTGTCCATGTTAGATTGCTGTTGAAAGTTATTCCCAGATTTTTAGCCAATGACACGATTGGAATTATAATCAGATTTCTTTTAGGTTTTCTTCTTGTGCCTGTCTGCCAACTTATAGAAGTAGTAAAATTAATTAATAAATACATGTTTGCAGATATAACGTGATTGAATGTTTATATTTTTTTCACTTGTAATGGGAAAAATTAATTTAGTAAAAAAATACAATAAGAATGGAGAGGCGGGATATATTAACAAAATAATATTTTTCTTTGTTTATTGATTAATTTTTTTATGGAATATGACATAATAAAAACACCCACCTCAAATTTGAAAATTTAATTTTTCATCCATGAGTCACTATGCAACCACTGCGCCAAATAGTCGGTATTTGAGTGACTTGGGCCAACAAGAGTCAAAAAATATACTGAAATATAAAAATATCGCACTTGTTCCTCAAAAGCGAAACAACTCAAAATATTGAAATTTTCACTTTTTCCAAAAAACTAAACAACAGAGGTCATATCTACCCACTGTAAATATCTCCCTTTGATTTGTCTTCTTTTCCGTAAAAAAACCGTTATGACTCTCTTTGTGTTTTTAGAATAACTACTTTACAGCGCTGTCAGATATGGTGATTTCTCGCCAAACGTGGCGATGAAAAATTGTTTGTGGCTATGCAAATTTTGATATTGCGATTGGCGATATGTTCACTTGGCGATATTTGAAGTCCGTGGCGACATTTTTGGCTATGTTTTTTGTTTTTCCATAAATTTCTGACTTTTTTCGCTTTATTTCCTTAGAGTTTTATAAAAGCTGTCTGGCAACTTTTATTTAAGTGATTAAGTTTAGTTAGTATGGTATGTATACAAAGGCGAATTCAAAGTATTTACATGTGTGCCTATATCAGGTACATGCAAGATGGCAATACATTCGCAAGAATTCTTTTTAGATTTAGATAACTTTGATTTTAGCATAGAATTTCAACATGAAATGAATACAACTGCTTGTTGCTGATATGTATGTTGATTTTAAAAGAAAGTTGCTTTCAGTATTTAAAAAAATTTTTAAAAGAAATGCTAGATCGGCTACCCGAAAATATGCATATTTTTCAAATTTATTTTCATTTTTCAATTTCAAAAAGCTGCAACTCTATTTTTCAAGTTAAATTTTCCGCTGTTCGAGAAGTTTTAAAAAGTTTTGGGGACCCTAATATCTCTCCTGGTGTTTATGAAACATAGTGGGAAAACTCCCTTTAATAAATTGCAATCAATATTTCGCTAACGAGATACCCAAAACCCTATACGAATTCTGGCCCAAAGTTTATGATTATCACGATCCTGCTGGCACTTATCACTTTAAAGAGTTGTCGACGGCCGTTCTTAATATGTTGTCAGTACCCACAAGAAACGCTTGCGTGGAAAGAATTTTTTCTATAATGAATTGCGTTAAAACTAAATTGAGAAATAAAATTCAGTACGAACTTTTTAATTCTTTACTTTTAATAATATCGTTTACGAATGTAAACAGTATATGTTGTAAAACATTCGTTCCAACTGAAGATATGTTAGGTAGGTTGAATTCAAAAGAAATGTACCACAATAAGGATGCAAACACCAATAATGATGTAGAAAAACCGAGTACGAAAATTTTGATTCGATACTTGATATATGTGTCTAAATGGTTTTTCTTACTTTTTTAATTTTTTATTTAACTGACCTTCGTAGACTAGTAGGTAGTGTTTAGACTAGTAGTGCGAAGCTCCCAGGTTCGTATTCTGCCGCAGAATTCTGGAATTTTGTGTTTGATAATTAAAGGGAGCGCACAACAAGCCTTCACTGGCTTAAGTGTATGTCGTATGACATGGGCTATCACACCCCTCCAATCAACCTAACCTAACCTAATTTTTTATTTTGATCTCAGCACTGAAGCATTGATTAGTTTTTTATGTTTTTTGTGAAATTTTTTGCAATGTTTAACCAATGTACCTTTTACTAATTTACTTCAATATTTTTTAATATATTTTTTTAAGTTTTGTAAGGATTGTATTTTGATAATTCAATAACTGAATTTTTATATGTATTTTATATTTTTATATTTGTATTAATAAAATTAAAACAAAAATCTTCCGATTTTGGCGATATTTGGTAAGGCATTCGAATGTTAAACTAAAAAAACTGCTACAATTTTTTGTAATAAAAAAATAAAAATATATTTTATTACTTAAATTACATTCTTTAAAAGTTTGGCGATATTTTAGCGATTTTGGCGACATTCTACAAGCCATTTGGCGATGAAGTTCGAAAAATAACTGGCATCCCTGCTACTTTAGTGTCAATTAAAGTAAGACATTTTTAGTTGTTTGCAAGTGCTTGAGCAAAACAGATCAAAGTTTCTTCATACAAAGAGCGATATTTCGAGTTGTTGTTGTTTTAGACTGTTAACGGTTTACATAAGTTGTGTTTTAATTTTGATGCTGGAGTTAATGTCGACGTCGTCGACGACGTCAAATGTCAAAAAAAAGTTGAATCGTATGAAATTATATGAGAGCAGTTAATCTCAACGACGTAAGAAATTTGAAGCCGAAAAAGTTCAATCTGTTTCAACTTTTTCGGCGTTGAGAGGTGAAAGAGAGAGATAAGTATATGCGGGAGAGAAAGTCAAAAGAGTGTTCTCTGTTCGTTTCGGCGTTAAGACGCCGTCAACGACATCGACAGTAACTCCAGCATAAGTCATTACTCTTTAGTTGATATACTTAGGTAAGTTCAGTTCAGTGTTTAAATTCGTGTTGTTGCAATTTTTATGAAAAAAATTTTTTGTGGGTATTTTGATAAATAGTTTAGTTTTCTGAGCTCAAAAGTACGGTTATTTGGTGATTATTGTTTGTTTTCCTGCATAAACTCACGAATTATAACACTATTAATGTTACCCTCGCAGGTTTTTATATGAAATACTTCATTTTTAGATGTTATTGTTTTGACGATATGACGTGTCCAAACTTAGAACACTATTCAAAAATTTCGTATTAGGATGACACAACCAATGCAAACCACCATTCGTCTGACGATAGCGATGAGAGCCCTTTAGATGCATTCAGCTGCAACTCTGAGGACGATTCGAGTAATTCATCCGAATTGGAATCACAAGCAGCTATTGGTAATAAAAGAAAAATTTATACAAATCTTACAATAGCAATCAAAAACGTCCAAAATTTTTAAGAAACTCTGCGCTTCCATCCAAGAAAAAAATAAAAGAAAAAAGACTGTAACCACCTTGCCCAAAAAATTGTCTAAGAAGTTTTGCTCTAGAAACCATGTGTCTAAAACCATATTTTTTTACTTTTATTTATTTTAGCTTATGTTCTGATTATTCGGATAATTTGCCATTATCGGAACTTAAAAAGCGAGATATAGGAGATCTGGTAAAAAAACATTATTCCAAAAAATTATTACGAGTCATACTATAAATACTTAATTTAAAAACATTTCATTGTCAATTTTTTTTTCAAATGCAATAATTTATGAATTAATTTATGAAATATGAATAAATATAATTACTTAATATGGAAATTTATTATTTGGGATATTCTCCCCAACTAATCGTTAGAAACAATTAGATTTTTTTGGAAAATGCATAAAAAAAATCAAAAGTTTGTTGTGGCTTTAGCTCTTCATATGCCGACATTTCATTGGTTGCTAAAACCAATTCGTCAATGAAGTTTAAGCAGTTTGAAAACATTCAACCTCGGATGTTGAGAATTTCAATATTGCATATGAATTACAACAAATACATAATCATAGTAGGTTTAGAATGTTTCTATACAAACCAACACAACAAACAATTTACTCAACGTGAGTCTATTTTATTTTTCTCTCAACACCCATACAATTAAACGCCGTTGGTCGTCAATGATTGTATTCAGTTGGGCAAAAATGAAAAATAAAATAGCAAAAATTAATAAATTTACATACTTATAGTAACAAACCAAACAAGTTTGTCATAAGTTAAAAACAAACTAAGCAAATGTGTATAGTTGGTAAAGAATAAATAACAATGGCAACACTGTTGTAAGTTAGTGAGGTGTAATTTGGGCTTTCCATTACAAAAAAAGTTTTCACAAATTGTGATACGATGAATCAAAAAAATTCACGTATTCTATTTACAGTGAAAAAGTTTGTATAAATAGCTGAAATATACATCAACTGACACCACAGAAGTGGACCAAACACAAGAACGCTGATGATGAAAGTGTAGCGGCTTTCGAAAACAGCATGTTGTTCCGTTCTGCTAGTGTTTGTCAGAATGATTTACACATGTGTCTTTGGTGTAATTTGTTCTTTGATAACTATCACATGTAATTTGGCTTATAAAATACGATTGAACTAAGTAGCCTATTCAAATTTAAATAAAAAATCACAAACAGAAAGGAAAAATGTTCATAAATAAAGAGAAATCTTAAAAAACCTAAAATATAAAAAAAAGAAAAATAAAACCTTTATTTTAAATACTTAATATGGAAATTCATTATTTGGGATATTCTCCCCAACTAATCGTTAGAAACAATTAGAGTTTTTTGCAAAATGAATAGAAAAAATTAAAAAAATAAATATAATTTTTTAATAATTTAACATTTTTGTATTTTATTTACATGTTTATGTAATCCATAATGAATTTTCAGTTAAACTGGGTCAACTCGAAATAACACCACTAGTTAAACAAAAAAAATTCAAAAAAAGAATAACAACTCAAAAGTAGTTTTTTTGGAAATCACTTAAGTAATAAAAAGAAAAAAACGTTATATTCTTTTAATGGTATTTTCTTACAATGACATCCTTTTTTGCTGTAATATATCGTTAGAACCAACAGAAACAGTTTCTGGCCTCTACTGAAAATACATGAATTTTGAGTTGTTACGCTTTTGAGGAACAAGCGCGATATATTGACACCTTTTGCTTGTTGCAGATGTGATTTTTCCGTGCGTATCGTTTTGTACAGTTTTTAATGGATTAATTTAATATTTCTATTGCTTTTCTTTAATAGATTTCCTTTTTAAATGCTCACGTGTTTTCTGTATCCTTTACAAAAAATATAATAAACTGTACAAAATTGTCTTGATTTTTACATTTTTCTTTCGTCTTTATATTTATAAGAAGCAACACACTTGCACACGCACACAGGATTTCTCTTCCTCCCACTCCCTTTGTTACTCGGTTGAACTCCGCTCATAATAAAACCAATAAATTTCCTTTTTTTACTCTAAAGGCATGTTTAAATCTTTTTTTTTACTTTTTTTGTTGTTGTTCGACTTTGTCCTTTTATGGACGTACTAATTTAGGGTGCCAGGGAGGAAGTCGAATAATATAAATTTTTTCCATAAACATTCCTAGACTAGTATAAAATTCTAATGACGTGGTCATGACATACAACATTTATTATAACAGACTGACGTTATTGTGTCTTTTCAAGCCGACAAATTCACCTGCCTTCTTGACTACCCACTTTCTCGCGCCTTTTTTATTATTGTAGCGATAAGTTACTGAAAACACAATAACATGTTATCCTTTTTATTTAATATAAAAGAGGACAACGAAGAAATAGGCGCATTTTATTATTAATTTTCACCATAAGTAGCGAAAATACTTCAATAAGAAATTTTATTTGAAAAATGTTGACAATTTATAACAATAGAAACGCTGTAAGTCAATTATTTCTCAGTCAATATTTATTTGATCTCATATGAGATGATAGAATCTCGTTAGTATGCCAGATCTCGTAGTGACTGTTTGATACATTGATCAAGTTTCAAATCGTATTTGCTAACAATTACAAGCATCTGTACTTCAGCATGTCTCCGGAAGGTCATATGCCACCTTTTGAAGAAGAAGTGGTGATAATTAAACACGCGTATAGCCACTGGTCGATAATTCCATGACCACTAACCAGGAGGTACGGCAGTTTAACAACGTCACATAGTGTTAGGAGCTCGATGCCAAAAATTTTTTCACACAATTTGAGTTTCAAACACATCCACCAAGAGGTTCGCAACAATCAGACCAAGACAAGGGTTGGGCCCATTGGTTATTTTTATAGTGGGTTGGTCTCTGAGCAGCCACGAATTAAGAAATCCTCCTTATCGGTTTCATCTCTATAACGGCAGTCTACGACTTATATCGACAGAAAACAGGCACTAAATGAGGAGTCGCAGAGCAAAACGTGTCTTCTTGATTATTTCAAAATGTTGGAAAATCAAAGGTTATTTTTTCACCCAATCAATTTGTAGCATGAACCCAGAATACATAACAAGTTCATTCCTTATTATGATATGCATCAGACCACAATAAGTCACAACAATAAATGTTAAGGATGTATGAAATTAAAGGACTTTTAATTTGAGAAAGCACGTTTTGTTTAAAAAAATTACATTTTGTTAAAAAAAACTCTTTCAGGCCGTAAAAAAAACTACGTCGTCTTACTGGGGATGTGACTGTAAATGTAATATTTTGTAAATTAGAGGGTGATCTCTTTTAGAGCCAAAATATCATAGTATGCACTATATGGGAATTCTTGTTTTGACCCCCACATCCACCAGAAAACAGTCTCACATTTATAGTAAATTTCTTGCAAACAAGCAGCGTTTAAATAGTGAAATAAGGCAGATCCCACTTTGGTTGATCTTTGACCTGCTTATTTCTGAGACCAGCAGTAAAATAATGGATTCCAGCTATCAACTCCTACAAAACAAAAATTGTAAAAGCCAAGTTGACGAGAATAGTAAGATTCTTGAATTGGACATTGTGGTAACATTTGAACACTTTGTATATCAAAAACCAATGTCAAAGTATTTCCAGGTTTTTCTGGCATTAAGCCATAGAATTCAATGGCTCTAAGCTTATGTGTCCTTAAATCTGTCATTAGTTTAACTTTCTTCTGAGAATCAACTTTCTTTTAATTTTAATTTATGTAAAGTGGTATACAGTACAAATGTCTGAAACCGTCGAGGAAAATCCTATATTGAAATTATAAAAAAAAGTTTGAATAACTTTTAAAATAGTGTAGATGGATTCAAAAATACTTATTCGTTTTGGTTTAGATCTATTATAATGACTCTCTATTGCAGTAAAGGAACTAATTAATTGGTTTGCACTTTCTTTTTTGTTAAAATAAAATGAAAAAAGCACGTTTTGTTCAGCATAAATTTTTTTTCACGCTAATATATGTTTATTGTATCTTCAAATAACTGAACTAACAATAAGTATTCAAATCTTAAATATATAAATAATTATTAGGCCCAACCAGTGTCGGACATAAACTAAGTGATAATAATTAATAATACATAAAATTCATGTTACGCACAAAAAATATTTTCAAAGAATTTCATCTGGAGAGTTGCGTATTAATGCCGTAGTGTCTCTCTTTTTTAAGCGGATGTGTCCAGGAAAGTTCAAGATATTACGAGCAAGGGGATTAGGATGGAACTCGAGTTTTGTTAAATATTTGCCTGCATATTTTGCAATTTCAGCGGTCACAAGTGGCATATTTAAATCACGATGTAAAATAGAATTTTTTAAGTACCATGGAGCCGTAGTTATTAACCTTAATATTTTGTTTTGCATTCGTTGGATTCTCTCTACATTGGAAGCTGAAGCAGTGCCCCATAGCTGAATTCCGTAACACCATATCGGCTTCAAAAGCGACTTGTATATTAAAAGTTTACAATCTAGACTGAGGGTAGAATTTCTACCAATCAGCCAATGTATCTGGGTTAATTTAAGCTTCATTTGTGTCAGCTTAGAGTCAATGTGGTGTTTCCATGTAAGCCGTGGGTGAAGGTGAATACCAAGGTATTTCACCTGTGAATGTTGAGGAACAACTTGATTGTTGATTCGAATGGGGGAACAAGTGTCTCTTCATAGAGTAAATGTGACATGAACACACTTTTGTTCATTTACTTTTATTCTCCATAAGTTCAACCATAGTTCCAACAGGCTAATATGATTCTGAAGATATCGGGATGCCTCGTGAGGGTTTTCATGCATACTAAGGCAGGCTGTATCATCGGCAAATATAGAAGTGAAGATATTACTGCTCAGAGCCATATAACAGGTATAAATGAAATATAAAACTGGTCCCAGTATACTACCCTGTGGCACACCGGATGAGATAGTTTCAGGCACACTCATGAAGTCTTCTTCCACAACAGTGAACTTCCGGGCAAGAATGTAACTTTCCAAAAGATTTACAACGTTTATTGGTAAATGTGTCTTCAATTTTAAAATTAGGCCTTCATGCCACACTTTATCAAATGCCTGAGAAACATCAATAAAGAGGGAAGAACAATACTTTCTTTCTTCAAATGTTCTTCTTATGAAATGGACCAATCTATGACATTGTTCAATGGTGCTATGCTGACTTCTAAAACCAAATTGATGGTCCGGTATG
Source organism: Germaria angustata (assembly GCA_963681545.1). NCBI lineage: Eukaryota > Metazoa > Arthropoda > Insecta > Diptera > Tachinidae > Germaria > Germaria angustata. The sequence goes on along the minus strand of OY813000.1, from coordinate 73,930,527 downwards.
CATCCATTATCAGCTAGAATTGGGGACAATTTTGTCACAAGCAGTTTTTCGAAGAGCTTTGAAATTATTGACAGCAAACTTATTGGCCTATATGACTCAGCCTTAGTAAGATCTTTACCCGCCTTTGGAATCATTTTGACCATGGCAAGTTTCCAGCTGTGTGGATAATACTCCACTCGTAAAATGCCATTAAAAATTAATAAGAGGATTCTAATAGCAATACGAGGCAACTTCATCAGCATCTTGTTACTAATTCCATCATTACCCGGGGCCTTCTTCGGGTTGGTTTCAGCAATTAGTTTCTGTACATCACGCATCCTAAACTTTATGGGTCGAGGGGGTAGAGCAACTACACTCGGCAAATCAACAGCACCAGTACATGAGTTTGGGGTAAATACGTGTTTTAAATGCTCAGCAAATATGTTACCTTTTTCAGTATTGGTTCTTGCCCAACCTCCGGTCGAAGTGCGCAGGGGTGGTTTAAACTCAACGGGTGTTTTAAGTTTTCTAGCAGCGCGCCACAAGGAGTAATAAGATGCTGCTGTGACATCGAGACCTTCCAGATAGTTCTTGAGAGAAGCAGATTTTTCAGATGCAAGCAACTCTTGGAGTCGTTTAGTGCATTCTCTAAGTCTGATTTTATGTTGGGGCGATCTGTGCTGTTGCCATTCCCTTCTAGCTCTTCTTTTTTCACATACGAGACGTTCAATATACGCAGAATAAATTCTATTAAACCCAGTCTGCGGATGGGAGGTAGTGGCATGTTTAGCAGCCTGTTTAATATTCTCGGTAAGATTGGCAATGTTAAGTTCAATATCATCCGGAGTTCTAAGCCTGATGTTTTCCGTACAATGACTACTGAGATATTTTTTGAACCCCAGCCAGTTAACACGATTTATCATCTTCACATATGGGTGAGGTAATTCACTTCTTAGTGGGCTGCAAATTGTAACGATCGTGGGAGAGTGATCGGAGGAGAGATCATGTGAAGCTTCAACATGAATTAAATCCCTTGGGATATTTTTCATGACCCCAAAGTCTATAACATCCGAATTTTTTTGTATGTCAGTAGGCCAGTAAGTGGGCTCCCCGCTAGAAATGACATCCAAACCCATTTTTGAAATTGTGTTGAACAATGCTCGACCTCTAGGTGTAATAAGACGCGATCCCCAGAGCGTATGTTTTGCATTGTAGTCTCCAGCTGCTACGAAACAAGGACCAAGAGTTTTGTAAAAATCCTCGTATTGATCCTCACTGATTGAAAATCTGGGAGGGGAGTAAATGGATGATATCACGAGATTTGAACAAAAATTTTCGATGCAAATATTCGTTGCTTGTAGATGGTCTGCACAAATGTTGTCAAGAATATAGTGCTTGAGTCTTGACTTTATTAGAACTGCTGATCCTCCGCATATTCTTCCTCTCGGGTCCTTTGTATCATAGAAGGTGTAGCCACTCTTTTTAAAAAGGCTTCTCGAAGTCAAATGAGTCTCAGATACCAACATTATATCAATATTTTTTGCCGTGAGGAAGTGCTCAAGTTCATTGTTATGTTGGCGAATGCCGTTTGCGTTCCAGAAACATACTTTTAACGTGTTCATGGCTTGTTAACTAATGCTAAAAGCAAAGTGTTCTGCATTCGCATCATTTCTTGCATCATGCTAGTCATATTTGTTGTAAAGTTGTTTATAGTTTGCACCAAATTATCAACAGTATTTTCAAGGCGACTGAAATTAAAGCTTGCATTTGCATTTGTTGTATTAGTTGGTGGTGACACTTTTTGCATGGGAACGGAGTTGATCTTCACAGCGTCAGCATACGATACTTGTGTAGAGATTGGTTGGGCCATTACAGGATAATTGGCGGAGTACGTATTTCCTGTTTGCGCTGGAACTACTTTAGGCTTTTGACTCATAGCCTGTTTAACGAAAGAGTATACATGACATCCCCTGTAGTTAGCAGTGTGATTACCTCCACAATTACTGCACTTCTTTTCCTTCTGGTCCTTCGACTTATTGCAAATAGCAGTATTGTGTAATTCACCGCACACAACACAAACAGTAGGTAATTTACAGTAAGTTTTCGTATGGCCATATTCTTGGCAATTATGGCACTGTACGGGTCCTGAACGCTTGTGTGGTTCTTCAACTGTTATTTTCCGGTATAATAGATATTTTAAATCATAAATGGGATGGGTCTCATTTTTCTTCAATAATATATCATTTGGCTCCAGTTCAATAGGGGTTGGGGGATCTTCTCCCTGTTTATAATGTTGGATACATTTTTTACCTTGAATCCTTGGAGGGTGAGAGCATCTTTTATTTCAGCAGGGACAACATAAGAATCTATGCCCTTCAGTACGATCCGTAGGCCTTTAGCGCTTTTAAGCTGGAATGTGTAAAAACTTGTTTTATTCTTTTCAAATTCATTAACCATTTTGCGGAAATCTTTTTCTTCATGTATTTGAATTTTAGTTTCGTCAATGTTTTATTGGGACAATGTGAAATGCCTTTTCGCCAATGACCGAGATTAGTTTTTTGATGAGGGAGTTTGAATTTTTTTCTCTCAAATAAATGGGTGGTGGTTTGGAGGTTTTTTTTGAGGATGCTTCGGGTTTGTCAATGCCATCCTGCAATATTTTAAAGCGGTTTTGACGGTTAACTGTGGCGGTGTCGATATCCCTGGATATCTTGGGAACAGATGAGAATTTAGATGAATTTGGGCTTCGCCCGCGCTTTACCACTGTAATATATCGGTCCATTCCGACAGGCGCCTTTGGTTTCTGAATAATATTGTCTATTGTAATAACTTGGTTAAGTGAGGAACACGAGCCCGGTGCGGATAATGGCGCTGACTTAAATACAGAATTACTAGGCAACGGTAATGTTAACGAATCACTACTTGGCCGTTAGAAAAAGACTATCATCCGATTTTTTATTTTTATTGTGTGCATTAATATCAGAACTCACAGTAAAATAGGCATTTCTGCCGTTAGAACTCACTTCACAATTGTTTGTTTTTGAGGTACTCATGCAGAGTATTCCTCAGTCACTTTGTTTACGGTTGTTTTTGTTTGTTTGTTTTTCTTGTTTCAGAGTATATGAAAAATTATTAATGCATATAAAGCAAATTTCACAAAAACTGTACTTATTACGAATTAGTACTTATTACGAATATTTTTTTTGTTTGTATTTTTTGTTTGTTTAGTATGTAAAAAAAACTCCGCTAACACGTCTGTTCACTACTTACGAATGTTCAACAATGAATGATATGAATCATAAATTAAATTTTTTAAGATCAAATTTTTCTTCGATAAGGAAAGAAATATTATGCAATTAAAATTTTTTCCCATAGAATTTAGCCAAATTAATGCAAAAACATCATAATGACATATAAAAAGGACGTTTCGTTCCGCGAATCCCCAAATAGTCTTATGACTATTCAGGAACTGGAGCCTATGGAATAGTATATAGTGCACTAGACTAGTAATGTGAGGATTGTGGGCGCTGTTCGCGGCCAGGACCTTTTGTATTTAGTTAAACTAGCGAATACAATAATGTCATATCTAATCGTTTTCATTGACAACCACAAAATATTATTGAATGACAGTATTCAGCAAAATAAGCATGATCTATCAGAAGGTAGAAAAAATTAACAGAAACAAACCTATTAAAAAACAATTTTTAAAAATAAAGAAATAACTCAAATTAATTGCAAGTGTTGCAATAGACATACGTAAGTATTGGTGATCTAATAATTATTCGTATTCGTGTTCCCTTAAATAATTTGGCCTTTGTAAACATGATTCCGGAATCAATTTACCCTTGAATTCTCTTACCTGTCAAATACAGTCTTCAGTTAAAGTCAATCAGTCATACCATCGGCAGTGAAATTGGAAAAGAAAGAACAACATTTTTTGATATATTTTTATAAAATTCTACTATTTCTTAGCCAAATATAACAATGTTATTTGGTATTGCTAGAAATGTTATATTTCGGTTTTGGATGATTTAACCAGCGCCAATGAAATGCAGGAGTACTCGTACACTCAGCTAAGCCAACAGTCAACAATAAATTTTTTAAATAAATAATTTGGAATGAATTTAATAAATTTTATTAATTAAGTATTAAGTGTTAAGTGTTAATCATACAAAAAAAGGTGCCACAAATAAAAAGTGGTTTCGCTAGATTTTACAGATATTAAATTAATGATTTTTACTGTTTCACAATAAATGAAAGTTTATCAATAGAATACAATGCCGCACAAGCCCGTTTACGGCTGTAATAAAGAGAGAGAGTCTAAAGATTCACAACTTTAAAACAATTAAAAATATTTTCAATATTTATGAAACTGGCTTTATTAGAAAGAAAATCTTTGATTTTAAAGTTGGAATGTGATGCAGCCACTGTGGCAGCTGTCGCAGTCTGCATGTCCAAATTTCAGAAATTTTTATCAGCGCAATTGTGGCCATATTTCGCCAATAACTCGCTGAATGTTGTCTTCCAAAAGTGCAATCATCTCTGGCTTGTCGGCGTATTCAATTGAATTGACGTACCCCCAAAGAAAGTGACCCAATGGGATTGGGGCTCATGATATTAATGACTAATTAACGGGACCACTACGTGAGATTATTCGTTTATTAAATTCTATTTCGAGCAAGTTAATTGATGTATTACATTATGTAAATGTAACCTGTCAATCGCTTCTCGAATACATCCGTGATGGAAACTCAGAGGTGGAAACCATTAAAAAGCATAATTTGCAAATCTTGAGATTTTCATTGAACTTTGTGAGACAAAAATGAAATGATTCATGTAATTGAATTTAAATTAGCGCACTTCAAATAAATCTATTGATATAAGAAAACATGTATGCATTTTTGGAATTGTTTTGTTGGTTTCTTTCTTTATTCAATTGCAATTGTGATCCTTAGATATGCAAAATTCAGGCGTGATACTACGGGATATCCTAATAATTAAGAGAAATTTCCATGAATGAAGTTCAAATTATTTTCTCTTTTATTTGGCATATTCAGACTATTTAACTTTCTCATGTTATTTAGTAAATTTTTTGTTTTTTTTTTCTCGAAAGTCACTGTTCACATATCCTCAGAACTAAATTAAAAAAGTCCCTTCAGCGTAGGGCTTCACTAGTTTAGAATAATAAACTTCACAGTCACTCTATCGCTAAATTTGTATTTTAATCGTTTATATAAAGGTAGTCGTAGTAATTGCTGGTCTTAACATTTGAATAGAGTTAAGATTTGGATAATAAATTTAAAGGAATATCAATTTTAGAACTGTTTTTGCTATCACATTTATAGCAATAGCTTTTACTTAATTTACAAACAAAATCTTAAACAAAATAATTAAAAATGTCTTGAGAGCAAATAATGAGACAGGGCTTCTTAATTTGCTTAAGCCTTCTTTATAACACTAAAAAACAAAGTAGAGTTAAAATTAAATGCAAACTGTCTTTTAACAATAATAAAAGATTTTGTACCAAACGCCCACAGGATAAGAAAAAATCCAATTGTCCATCCCCCTCTCAAATTAAATCACCCAAGCAATAAGGATTAACCAGTCCCATTAACTAAAGAACAGTAAAGTTTTCAACTCACCATCCGTCTATTTTTGTTGTTTGTGCAAACTTGGTCATTAAAATTAAGTGTCTCATGAAAAGGGAACGAAGTGGGCCACAAAGATAAGATTTTTTGTTGGAATACTCATTATTACACTTTTTACAAAATAGTTCATTGTTATTTTGTTTTGATTCTTTGCAGTGGAAGACATTCACTTGGACGATCTATACACCAGATACCGACAACGTTTACGCAAATCCTTATTTCGTTCTGGTCTATTAATATCTTTGGCGGCTTGTGTGGTTTCCATTATAGTTGGTATCATCTATCAACAGGTAAGTTAAATTGAACTTAATGGCGAAGAAAACTTTGGAAATGCCTCCTTTTGCGCTGTCAGTCTTAAAAAAAATTTAATCATACAAAGTTTTTTATATAAAACAGAACCATCTTATGGAAAAAATTCTTCGGTATAAAAAGTAAAATTTTAAATAAAAAAACATTTTAATATAAATTACGTTTTTTTATAAAATCATTTTTCAATAGAAGACATCTTTTTATCTAAAAACTACCTTTTTACGAGTATATAAAACGTAACTTTTTATATGAGAGCTAAAACGTGAATTTCTAAAACTATTTTTTATATAAAAAGTAAATTTATACAAATTTATACAGCCAGTCTGTGTTTTTTTTTTATTACAAAGGTGATTGTTTATCAGTATTTGTAAATCCTTGCTCGGTGATGCATTAAAAATTGGACAGGGTGATAAGATTGCGTCTTTAGCCGCTTTGTCAGCAAATTCGTTGCCTGGGATGCCCTTATGCCCAGGAACCCAAAGGATTTGAAGTTTTTTTTAATGTTTTATGAGCTTGTTCCTAATTGAGTTCATATTCGGATTATCATTGTAGATATTTTTTAATAGCTGAGAGTACCGACTTGCTGTCAGTACAAATTCTGCGGCTTGCAGAACAGCAACTGCTTCTGCTGTGAAAATAGAAGAGTGCAATGGGAGCCATCCGGCTGTTATGAGTTTGCCGTTTTTATGCACTACCCCAAATGTTGTTCTGTGGTCGGTTTAAGATCCATCAGAAAATATAGGGGTCCCGTTTTACATGTGACTTTTGTTAAAGTGTTCAACGAATAATTGTTTATAGCATTCATTACTGGTATGAGATTTAGGGTAAGTGTGTAAGTGTTCCGTTAGAGATAATGGTGGGAACATCCAAGGCGCATGGCTACTAATTTGATTGCATTCTGGTGGTATTTGAATCTCTAGTTCTTTGCAATAAGATATACATCGACGAATGATCGATTTGATTGAAAAATTGCGTTTGTGAGATGCTGCGAGTTGGAACGTATTGAAAAGCATTTTGTTTGTGGTATTAATAAATTTTGGTATGAGTCTCCAAGTAGCAAAGTCACGTCTTTCTATAATGGGAGGAAGGCCTGCTTCAGCTAACATGCATTTGATTGGGAAAGCGTTCAAGCTGCGACGAACTGCTGTATGATATGGCGCTTGCAAGAGTTTCGTATGTGTGTTATCACACCATCCGTAAATTGGGGGTCCATAATCTATTATGGATAGCATTAGCGATCTCGTGATGCTTATTAGCGTGTTAGTATGAATACAAAGGTGTTTTTATTTTAAGTATTTAATAATATTGAGCCTGGTAGCTAGATTTTTTCTTAATTGTAGGCAGTGTTCTTTAAATGTACATATATTTAGTATCAAATATAATGCCTAGCAATTTTAAGTTTTTTTCATTTTGACTACTAGTGAGTTTGACTCTGATATCAATTGAAGGGCATCTGTGCTTTCGACAGATGTGTAATATTTTACATTTATCATAAGCAAGGTTTGCTCCAGATCTTAATCCCCATTGTTTAAGTTCAAGTAAGATTTTAAAAAATATATTTTTTGTGCTTGTTAGGTTTTTATTCTTTGTATAAAAAATGGCGTCATCTGCATAAATATTTAAGTTAATAGTTTTGTGGTTTAGTGTTATTTTATTTATTTGCTCAAAGGCTATTATAAACAGGGCAACTGATAAAGGGGACCCCTGGGGGATGCCGTTCTTTAGTGGTAAGGATTTTGAGAGATGTCCGTTGATATTAACTTGGAATGTGCGTCGGGACATAAATGATTGGTATATTGTTTTCCAACCTTCCATGTTTTGAGTTGCTCTAAAACGACATGAATGCCGATACGGTCGCACGCTTTTTCGAAGTCGGTAGCTAAATCGTAATGTGGTTTTTGGTTGACAACGCGTCGGCAATAAAGTGTTGTAAGTGAAGCAATGCATCAGTGGTTCCGTGTTTTTTTTAAATGCTGTTTGGTTATGACTTATTAAATTATTTTTCGTGACAAACCACATTAGCCTTTTCGTGAGCATTTTTTCCAAGATTTTGCTAAGACAGGATATTAATGAAATCGGGCGATACCCAATTATACTGTGTAATGATTTTTTTGGTTTAAGTATTGGCAGTATGGTGGCGGATAACCATGTGTGGGGGTATTGCCCCTCGTGGAGGATGTTGTTGTAAAGCGATAGAAGGTCACGTTTTACCGGAAACGGTACATTGCGGAGCATGGGATAGGTTATACGGTCTTTCCCGGGAGTTTTCCCTTTAGCATATTGTAAAGCAAGGTGAAGTTCTGTTTGAGAAAGTTTTGTTTCAAGGCAGAGAGCGTCTTTTGCGACAGCTGTGGGGTTATAGGTTTCGGCCAAGATTGTCTGCTTAAGTGTATTATATTGTTTGGAAAAGTTGGAGTCACCGGCGTAACTATGCCAGGTAGAGGCAAAAGCGTCTGCAATTTCAGTGGGGGAGGTGAGATGCGAGTTGTTATAGCGTATAGCAATAACAGGTGCTGATGGAATACCCGTGAGCGTTTTGATTTTTGCCCAAATATTTTTAGGCGATGAGTTGGGATTAATTGTTTCTGTGAATTCAGATATGGATTTATGTGTTGCTTCTTTGACGCGTTTCTTGAACAGGGCGTTTGCTTTTTTGTAAGCGATGAGATTATCTAAATTACAAGAGTTTTTATAAACCTGCCAGAGTTTTTGTTTATTTGTACGTAATAGACTAAGCTCTTTATTCCACCAAGTTGAGCGTGATTTATACACCTTTGGGCTACTTTGGGGAATAGTTTTGTTAGCAGCAATTCTGAATTTCTTGGTAATTATGGTTGCTTGTTGGTGAATATGTCCGGGGTTATAACCTTGAAACGATTCTAAACAGCGTGATTGGAACTGGTCCCACTTTGCACAGTCTGTCAGGAATTTAGGAGATTTTTTTTGGGATAACTACGTTAAAATTATTCTAAAGCTCTGTCAGGATTGGGTAGTGGACACTTCCATATATAGTTGAGGATTTTTCAAGAATATTTGGGACTTATTTGGGCTGTCCCATTGTAATATCCACGTGGGTGAATGTACTGTGTGTAGAAAAATGCGTGGCAAATCCATTGTTAAGTACAATCAAATTTTCCGTTAATATGACATTTTCTAATTGTGTACCTCTAGTATTGGGAGTCTGAACCCCAAAGGAAGCTCCACGCATTAAAATCACCTAGTAGTAGGGTTTGAAGATGGGTCCCATGGAGGTAATCTGTTATGTCGTTGTCAGAGAAAGGTTGGGTTGGTGGGATGTATGCATTTATTATAGAATACGGTGTAAGAAGATTCAGTTCGATGGTTATTGCTTGGATATTTGTATGTGTGGCTATGCGTTTAAGCGGGAAATTGCGTTTTATTAGTAGTGCGACTCCTTGTTTCGCATATACATATGTATGTTATTGCTGTCATTATAAAAGTTACCAATACACGTCTTGGGGACTATGGTATTAGTTACATGTAGAGGAATATGTGTCTCTTGAAGACAAATTATGAGGGGATTAAGATCTTTAATTAATTGCTCTAACTCATTGTAATTATTGCTATAACCTTTTAAATTCCATTGTACGATTTTTAACGATTTTTAAATATACCAATAATGAATTGTGAAAAACGGTTGTAAGTATTAAGCATAAAATAACTGTGGACTAGGATATGTACAGCAAGTAAAGTAATTTTAAATCAGTTGTTTATTTTGCGACGTAATTTTTGTTATTAATTCACTTAATAGGTAAAAGACTCACTGAGCTGTCACTGGCATTTCGAAACGGATTATTCATATCTTTTGAAGAAGTAGGTATATTGATATCCATATGACTTTCGATTTCTTTTAAATCCGTTTCTGATTTGGACGTTTTCTTGCTATCATAGTAGTTAAGTTGTTCTTTCGTTGCATTAGTTGTTGTTGTGAAGTTCGTTCGGTTAGTGTGCTGAGAGTTGGGTGCTACCAATAGATTTCTTGTGCTGTCTTTGCTGGATGTTGCTGTAATGGTATTTTATGTGTGTACTGCTGAAGTGGAGTTATTGGGGATTATCGGTTTTTTGTTGCTTATGTTTTGATTTGCTGTTGAATTATCTTGTATTTTAGTGACCGATATAGGGCTTGTAGTTGTTGGATTTTGTATTTCATGTAAAATCAGGGCTTCACGCATCGAAAATTTTTTTCTTTTGTTTTTATCTTTAAAATGTCTTTGGCTTGTTGGTATTTTGGGCATGTGTTGGACGAGGCTGCGTGTTCTCCATAGCAATTTGCGCATGACGTTCTAATGCAATTTTTTGGTTGATGAGGACGTAGGTTGCAGGTCGCACAGGCGGGTGCAGTCTTGCAAATTTTCATTGTGTGCCCAAGCTTCTGACATGTTTTGCATCGCATTGGGTTTGAAAAATATGGTCGCACAGTCGATATTACCCAGGCTATGTTAATTTTTTCTGGCAAAAAATAGTTGTCAAATGATAGTAACACCACTCCCTTGGACTTGGCGACTCCTTCAGTTATGCGCGTAAATTTGTGGACGGCAATGACGTTGTATTGTTGAAGTTCTTCAATAATCTCGTCTTCTGGAACTAAATTTAGAAACGGGGCATATATCATCCCTTTGACACAGTTTAATTATGATGGAGTGCAAATGTAATCTGACAAATGCTCGGAAGATATTGGGTGTCAAGGAACTTTTTCGCGACTTCTTTATTTTTCACTAACAGCAGTAAGCCGACATTACGTAGAGGTGTGATTTTGTTGATTTCTTTGCTAATAGCAAGAAGTGATTTATGCACCGCGAAGATGGAATAAGAATTTAGTGGTTTATTTTCATCTGTAGAGTTGACTGTAAGAAATTTGGGACTGTCTTTTTTAGTTACAGGTAATTCTGGAAACTCTTCAGTAATATTTGCTGGTTTCTTTCTTTTTGCACGTGGGCTCGGTGACAATAGCGCAAATCTATTGTCCCCAAGATTTTTAGGCCCGGAAGCCATATTACTTAATTTTTTTTTCAGATCCGTGTATTTGTAAAACGTAACGTAGAGGCAGAAAAGATAACGAACGTGGTAATGAGAAATAGACGATAATAAATAGATTAGTTGTTAAACAATCGTGGCCGATCGCGTTGGCTGCTAGTCGGTGACCGTTGTAAAAACGATGGTTAGGTTAGGTTAGGTTAGGTTGATTGGAGGGGTGTGATAGCCCATGTCATACGACATACACTTAAGCCAGTGAAGGCTTGTTGTGCGCCCCCTTTATTTATCAAACACAAACTGCCAGAGTTCTGCGGCAGGATTCGAACCTGGGAACTTCGCACTACGAGTCTAGTACACTACCTACTAGTCTACGAAGGTCAGTTTGTAAAAACGATAATTGTAAACACTATAATTTTAAAACGTTAGTTTTAATTTTATTGAAGGAAGTCTTTTTTATTTTATTATTATTCTTTTCTTATATGAGTAATTTTTTTTTCAACTACAAATGACTGCACGCACTATGAATGCTTGCTATCGAATGCTTTTTTATATAAAAAGTATTCTTTTGCATTAAAAGTTCTTTTTTAATAAAAACAACTTCTCTATATGAAAAGTAGCTTCCCATATTTTATATAAAAAGTGAAATTTTACATAAAATATACCATTTGATATCAGAAGCACGAGTAATACAAAAAGTACCACTTTATATTAAAAGTAAAAGTAATTGTTTGTAGAAAAAGCACCATTTCTATATTAAGAAGGTATCTCATACATAAAGGATATAAAGGAAAGTATATAAAAATAATTATATAAAAATACATATAAGAAAAACCCTTCTATTTATATTCTTGTCAGAAAACAATATCTACTTATCTGGATACTATGATCTTATACACACAGACGAGTATGTGGAAAATGAAATTATTTTCAAGAAAAGAAAAGAGGAAGTTATTTTTCATTTAAAATTAATTTAATTTCCTTCGTAACTCTGTTCTGGTTTTGAAAATACTTTCTTATTGATAAAGTATTTGTTTTATACTTTATCGCTGTTTAGTTTATATCTATTTATTTCTATTTTATTGCTGTTTATTTTTTATTAATTAATTCAATTACGGCATTAGGTCCCTCGGGAGTTTTAATCGAAATAGTAATATTTTAGTGATTGTTACAAATATGGACTAAGAATTCAATTTAAACCGATAGAGATAATTTTGCAAATAATTCCTTACAAGAACAGAAACGGAAACTGAAATAAAGATTATTTAATTTTTGTTATTTGAAACTTATTTTTTTTAAATATTTGTTTTTGAATTTTCAAAATAAAATGTTAAAGGAACTTCCTTGAGAAGACACTCACATGATGTAAAAATATTACGTATACAAAAAGAATTGGACTCATTATAATATAATTTCATTAATTAATGTTTGTTTTCTTACATATTAAAAAAATGAATATATTCCCGCGAGCAAACATATTTTTCTTAACATATTGATTGTGGTACGAATCGAAAATAGTAACTTTTTGTGATGAAAAGTCTACGATAAAATCACTTTGCGCCTGTAAGGGATCATCGGTTTGATTTCTGCCAAACACATTTTGATATTCGTTCTGGAAGCATTTCTTATCTTAATTTATAAACGAGTATATATATATATATATATATATATATATATATATATATATATATATATATATATATATGTATATATACATATTTATAAAAAAGAATTGTCCTGAAGATGATACTCAGTGAGTATCGAAATATTGATTATGTTTTAATAAAATTGTTAAACAATAAAAGACCTTAAGCGTAAATATTAAAATAAACAAATTATATATATATATATATATATATATATATATATATATATATATATATATATATATATATATATATGTGTGTGTGTGTGTGTGTGTGTGTGTGTGTGTAGGTACATATATATTGTTTTTGTATATGTAGAAGAAAGCCAACAACAATAAAGCTTTATTTAGTGGCAGACAAGGTCTGCCGGGGTCAGGTAGTACTCATACGTGTATACTTACAATAAAATTCAATTAACCGATTACATACATATATTTTTGTTGAATGCAACCTTTTGACTTTTAACTCAGCCATTGACATTTAATTCTTATTAGAATAGGAAATTATTAGTTTCGTGTAGACTTTAATGGCCACCTCCTTTCCTAACACTTAAAAATTGCTTTTGTAATGTTGTTTGTATGTGCTTTTGACGTGTATATGTATATTCTCTACTCAATTACAGCAATTACTGCAAACGCTATTATTGACATTGGCTACATTAATATCGGCCAGTATACTGACAGCCCTGCAGTTTCCTGCTGTACTAAATTCACCGGTGGCTGCTTTGGCGTTTGCCATTGTAACAACATTTTCACTTGGAACGATAGCAGCAATTACAGGTGAAGAATTGGCACCATTACCATTATTTGCTGTGTTTCTGGTAAGTATGTATGTATGTATGAATTTGTGTGCTTGTTTTTTCCATGTGTCCTGCACTTTGTATTAAATTTATTCCACTTTAACAATGCAAATATGCCGGTTATACCCGTATACGAGTATGGCCAACAGGATGGAAAACATTTGAAATTTTTTTTTTTTTTTGGAAATTTAATAGAAATTTGTCTTATTTTCATTAGGAGCCACTGTGTTCTTTGGCAAATTAAATCGCATTTATTGTGTGTGTATACACGTATATAGAGTTATGTTTGTGTATTTTTTGCTGCTTTTTACCAAGCGAAAGGAAGGAAGTCCTCTTGCGTACATAGTACGAGTATATGAAGTAATACAACACGTATTCTTTACTATTTGTATACGTGTTGGTATTAATGGCTGAGATAGTGCTTTAGACTATAAAAAGCATATTTATTTATGTTACTAAATGGCTGTGTATGCATTTCCTGAATCACTTAATGGTTGGAGTGGTGTTCCATGTATTTGTATGTTAAGTATTAGTGTTTAAACTTAATGAAATTTTTGATAGAGATGGTGTTAATGGTGATGGAACGCTGACGTTTTTATTTTGCTTTCTGTGCTAAATTTTCCAAGGGTTTTATTTATTTATGTTTTTTCGACGTCCCATACACAAGACTTAAATCTTATGTTGCAGTATGGAAATGAGCATATGTAAATACAATAAATCAACAAATAAAAAACAATAACAAAATTGTACTATAATTAAGTAAGTTTATAATAAATTGTAAGTGATTTTCATATAAAATATAAAATATCTCTTCTCTACATATATAAAAATTACGTGTATGTTCGTGATCGCTAAACTCAAAAATTACTGGACCGATTTTGACCAAATTTTATATATGTATATGCTCTATGGACCGTGAGGAGTGTTTCTGTGTAGTTTGCAGTTCGTCCGACAGATGGCGCAATATTTAGTTTTTTTGTGTTTTTGCACCGTAACTCAAGAACTACTGCACCGATTTTGACCAAAATTTATATATATGCTCTATAGACCGTGAGGAGTGTTTCTGTGTAGTTTGCCCGATAGAGATTAGCGCGATAAGCCTATGCTGTGTTTTGCTGAAGGCGTTGGGTCCTTAATCAGCGTGTAGTGGCGTTAATTAGCCTGATACCGGTATTTGAACAATAATTGCTATGTCGATTTAGTGCACCTTTCATTCTTCTTCGAAATATCAATCCGCCATGACTTTGCAACGAAACCAGACTTGCAGTGAAAATAAAATTTGAAGGCAAAACAACGTTTGCCCGGGTCAGCTAGTAATTTAATAATATTTACTTACAAAAAGTTTACAAAATTTAATAAAACAAGCTAAAACAATAAAAAAGAGAAAATGCATAACCTCAAAAGTTGAAAATATGCTTTGTTATACGAGCAAAATTTATATACTTTCAACGTGAGAAACGACACGAAATACATACATATCCTGAATTGACATGCATTGCTAATATTTTGTGATCTATGGGGTATTCCATTCCAGAGACTGATAGCATGAATAAAGAAATGGTATTTAGAAATCAATATACGATGGCCAAATGCTAGAATTCTTTTGGCCTATCAAGTGTTGCAATGTTTAAACGTCCATGGAGGTGTTTGGGCTGATGTGTATATATAATTTTGTGCATAAAAAGTAAAACTTGCACTCTTAAATAATCATCAAAGCTAATGTCGTAAAGTAAAGTTATATAGGGGGAGATATGGTCATATCTTCTTGGACCATATACATACTTAATAATGTTATTAAAGGCCACATTAAGTTTCCATTTGCTTTCACTATCGCTTCTGGGAAATAATTCGCAGCCATACAATTTAATTGGAGTAAAATATTGAGTTTGCCAAAGATTCCTTAACATTGAGAGCGTTCGACTGCAGGTAAAATTAATTTTATTACACCAGGTCAGAGTGTTGTTAAAATATACAGCAAGATTATTGGTAGAGTTAACAATATCTGTGACCTGGTTATTTAAAATTAAATAGTCAACTTTTAATAATTTTTGTTTTAATAATCAAACACTCGGACTTAATAGGATTTATTGCTAGCCCATTAGCGATGGCCCACTCATGAATGAGACCTAACTCCTGGTTTAAAGTCCTTACACATTCATCAACCTGCAACTGATATAAAGGTAAAAATCATCTGCATACAATCTAACCCTACAGTGTTCGAGTTTTCCCTTAAGATCATTCACGTATAACGAAAAAAGTAGAGGGCCTAAAAAGGAACACATCGACTTAACGGAAAAAAGATTGAAACTGAGGTAGGTGTTTCAACGTCTTATTCTATCTATTGATTATATATGAATATATTAGATCTGTGGCAGTTGATGCAAATCTATATATATTTTTAAGTTTAAGACACAAAATGTTATAGTCAACCGTATCAAATGCTCTAGAATGATCCAAGAGAACCAAATATGTAACGTTACCGCAGTCTACCTGTTGTCTTATATCTTCAGCAACATCTACGAGGGCCGTTATACTATCTAACTATGATTTTTACGAAAACCAGATTGCCGGTCAGTGAGCATATTGTTGGTTTCAAGGTACTGTATAACTTGGTTACGACTTAATCTTTCAAAGGCTTTAGATAAAAAAATCAGAACTAGATTTAGGAATAGGAATAATCTTAGCAAGCTTCCAAATTTTGGGGTAACGGTCCAACTGCATTGGACTTTATTGATAGTAGACTGGATAAGACATCACATCGACTTACATTTGCAAAATTGATACAATTTAGTTCAATAGCAATCTGTTACTAAATAATAAATGAAATGAAATTAACGCCTTTTATATTTCTCAATTTATATAGTTGCATCATGAAGAAACACGTACTTTTGATGAAAAGTTGCTGATTTACAGATACATACAGCGAAGGAACGATATGGAAACTAATGTATAGAACAATTAAAATTTTTAATATGTAGGTGCACAAGTCATCTTTTATAGGGTTGCTGAAAAGGCTTTTTCCAACGACTATGCCCTAAAGCTAAGTGGCCACGTGCTCCCGAAAATTGTATTCCAAATAATCAGTCAAGAAAAACGTTGAAGCAATACCAGATTGTATTGTCTTTATTCTTATGCCTCTTCCTCGCTCTGGTTCGTTACAGAGTTGTCATGTGCCTATTTTAATTTACAGTGTTGTATTTAATATTACCAAATGTGTACTTAATACTAATGGATTACATACTAATAGATTAAGTATAATTCATTAAGCTACTTCTATCACACAGATGAATTACCAGTGAGTATTCCTAGATTTCAACCTAGAAAAGAAAGTGTTAAGTTGTTGTGAACCACCGAGGTAAGGGCGCGGATCCAAAAAAGGGGGAAAAAGGCAAACTTTGCTTTTGTGATTTTACAAAAAATAACACAATAACATGCAAGAACCTTCGCTAATAAATTTCGCAATGCAGTGATTGTGAAACGAGCAAAATTTAGATAAGGATTTTTAGTCACAGTATTTAATAGTAGTGAGTTTCAACGCAACACTCCTCCCGTTAACCGTTGCCTTTTACTAGATTACTGCAGAATTTTGGCCAAGTTGCGTCCGTTATTTTGTTTCTGACAGCCATTGAAAGCGAGCAACTTAACAAAAGTAGAAAAAGATAATGTTTTACGTAATAAAACATCATTGAAACAAACAAAAAATACTTCATATACATATATTACACATGTCGAAGGTTAAATACTGAGTTCTGTTGTGGTCATCCAATAGAAGTCGTCATGCCATAAATAGCCGAAAAAATAGTCATATGAACCGAGCGGCTGCACCAGATTTTGCAGATGATATGGAAAAGGTATTGGCGCGATGAGTGTCGGGATTGTTCACACTCGGTTTATAACTGTGGATAAAACATGAACCAATCGGAACACACCAGCAATCAAAGAACAAACCCACTGTTTCTTCGGGTCATGGCCACACAACGTCACATCGATTACCTTGAAAAGAGTAAAAAGATTATCGGCGAATATTGATTTGAAGCAAAAACGACTTTATCTAGCCAAGGAAAAAGTGAAGTTCCATCAATACAATGCGCGGCTGCACACGTGTGTAGTCACTAATGCAAAAAATGGGTCATCATTAAAACAAAAACCTGGGCGTTGAGAAATCTTATCCCTTCTGGATTAAATGTATTGACTTAAATGAAACTATATTCAGAAATAAAAAAACGCTTGTTTGCCGAAGAAGTACCTTTTCCAAAAACAAGCAAAAAATAATTCTTTGTTTTTTAACTCCCTAAATATCTCTAAAGGTAAAAACTCGTGCGGGTACAACGTAAAGGTACTGTTTTCCAAAATATTTTGATATATAAGACCTTAATTATCCAAGGCAAAACAATTGTTTGAACATGAAGATATATCAAGTACATAAACTGAAAACTAGAATTAAGACTTATTAGAATCTATTTTTTGTTATGTGTACTCGTATATGAAATGGACGTCTTCGCTTTTGACAGTATTCAATAATATACTTTTTTAAGTTAGGAAAATCCATTTTCAGTGGAAACTACACCTTATATGATATGTGCTCTGGCCAAAATAGAAACATAGAGTTGACCTTAATGAGGATAAAAGTTAGTTACTCCAGCGATATTGAAGTAAATAACGTGGACCACAAATTATGCTCACAGAAAGGACACAAATGTTAGAAGTGTTTTGGGTTTCTCGCTCTGCTTGTGAGTGATTTTATGGTCAAAAATGACATCATAATCAATTTAATTAAAGGCTGCATTGCTGAAAGAGCTCAATGCTTTATCAAAAAGTGTATGGACGATTGGATCAATCGCTTTAGAAGGATTAGTTTTAAAGGTGTAACCTGAATATTGATGAATACTTTTGGATAAAGAATAAAGAGTATTTTTGTACATACCTCGTATACTCCTGTTTCACTATGAATATGTTAAAATGTTAAAGTCTAAGTAACCCTTAATATAACTTCACCACAATCCTTAATTTCATTAAAAATTTTAATTGTTATAATTTGGCTATAGGAATTAAAAACCGATTTTTTTAATTTGTTTATTGACAGAAAAAGTATATACATATATTTGTACTATTGGGGGATTCAAACGGTGTGTTATTAAGTCATATTGTCATAATGTCTTGAAATTTTCGTATGGTTTAAAAAAATTGTTTTTGTGCTGCAAACAAAAAAACAACTAAAAATGGAATCTGCTGGAAGAAAAGTCGGTAATAGAGATTTTGGAACCCCAAGGTGGACACTTGTGCGGCTAGTGAGCAAACTAGCAACATTTATTAAACACCCTTCCTCAGTTTGTTCTTCTCCGTCTTCATCAGCTACAAGGAGATGAATTAAAATTTGAATGCATACATTGTTCTCATACTTTGTTCATTATAATTGTAAGAATTTTGAAGGTTTAAATAACTGTTTTCTATTTTGCTTTCTGCGTGATACATAAAAATTGTTCCGCATTAAATTTACTCTCTTTCTCTCTTAAAAATAGAGACGTCAAACTACATATAAAAAAAGCGTTCGGAACGTTCAGAACGAATAGGTGAAACCTCCTTTACAAAGAGGCAGCACGGTGGCAGATGATTGCAAGGTTTTATCACGTAACATATTATAAATCAATATAATTTGATAAATTGGAAGCTAATATTGAATCCATATGCTGTAAAAGGCTTTCTCCATATCAATAAGACTGTTTTTCGCTTTTTATGTTATTTTTATTGAAAAATTTGGTTATAACATTATTAATGCATATTTCATATATATTGCTTATATTAGGTAATAAACTATAAATAAATTTGTTGGAATATTTGGTTCTTACCTTTTTTCGGAAGAACAACAATTTTTGCAATATTCCAAATAAATCTTTTTTTTTTAATTTTTTCAATACTACATTTGGTATGTTGTCAATTCCTGAAGATAAATGTTTCATCAAGATTATCTGATAAAAATGTATCGCTGAAGTTAGTTAAAGATTTTTTTCTCTCTCATGCGTCATTTTAACTCCTAAAAATGTGCTGAAGGATTTATTGACTTTTTGGTGTGTAATATTAGGTGGGTGAGTTTCTTTATGTTTGTGAACTGACTCAAAAAAGCTCCTATGGTATATAACATTTGGATTTTTCATCAACTAAGTATGTACATAATTATTTCGGTCATCTTTCTTAAACTCTGCGGGCTAATTCCCACATAGCTAAGCAAGGACTCAGAGTTTTTTGGAATTTTCAGTTCTTGAAGATTTAAGAAGGGTGTAATTTTTTTAAAGATTTTTTTTTTCTGACTAAACATTTTCTTCGAATATTTGGGGTCTACAAAAAAAGTTTTCATTTCTGAAAATTGTTATCAACTTTAATTTAGACTTTGTCAAAATAAAGTTCTCTTTTTATAAAGTATTCTCTAATATATTATGCTTTTTTATCTTTTTCCCGGTGCAACATTTTTATAGTTCAGTTACTCATCTTACTAAATGTATTGCCCGCTTTATATTTTGGAGCTACTTCATGGACTGCAGAAGTTATTATGTTATTTAATCTTTCGACGTGAAAGTCTACTTCTGTGTTTGTCAAATTCCGATTATTAGGGATTTGAGTATCTTGATTAAGTTTGTGTGTGATTTTATTTTGCAATACGTTCCAGTCTGTTATTTTATAATTGTATTTAAATTAAGGTTCGTCTTTTAGAAATGTGAAGTTATCTTGTTCATTGTTAATAGAGGCCTCATGGTCGCTGTAATGGTCTAACGTTTTTAGTGAATTTACGGCGTTATTTTCAGTTTTTATATGTAGTCTACTGTCTGTTACGCAAAATTCCAAATAAGAACCTGTACGTGGGCAGGATGGAGAACTTGTAGCATATAGTTTGCATCTAAAATTTATGTGATCAGTTAGCCATTCATTCAACAGATTACCCTTATAGTAATCTGTGTGTTTGCAGTTAAGATCTCCCGCCAAAATGTAATAATTATTAAGATTTTCTAAGTCCATCATTTTAAAAAGATCAGAAAACTCCTTGTTAAAGTGAACATCACTATTATCAGAAGGGTAATATGGTAAAATAATATTGTATAGTATTTTATTTGCAGGCAAGTAAACTCGAATTATGCATGCTTCTAGAGTTTGGAAGGAATATAAGATACTGTTTGTGTAATGAGAATGCCTTAAGTTATTTTTAATTAATGTGGCTGTTTCACCACCTTTTCTATCACTTCTAATTACATTAGAATTATATAATTCGATTTTATGTTTGTAGTTCAGTTTTGTTTCATTGATGAGTACTACGATCGGATTATGTTTTTTAAGAACAATCAAGATCGTACCGTTTGCTGATTCGTATTAAGGAATTAACATTGATGTGTATTATTTAATTTTTTTGGATATTGTATTTGTATAGTTATTTGAATAAATCATTTCTTACCTCTCGATCATGGAAAATATTGTATCTATTCTTGATACTTGTATATTTAGTTGTTTTTGAAAGTCTGTTATTTGAGCACTTATATTAGTCATGAAATTTTTAATTTCGTGCAGAAACGAGTTATTTATTATATCTACCTTATTTGTGTTAAAATTTGATGTGTTATCACCCTTGACTACTTTTGCATATGAAGATTCTGTATTAGTAATATATAATAGTAATATATAATATATAATATATTTCTATTAATCATTTTACTGGCTAGGAAGATCTTTCCTTTATTATAAATTTTTTGTTTGAGTATTTTGTATTTTTCGCATCCTTTATACGATGCAGGGTGTCCATACTTGTTGCATAAAACACAGAAAAGTTTATATTTTTCTTCTTCAGGAATCTTATCTATGGAATATTTGCCTTTTTCGTGATCCATATTATTACATTTGACACATCTTCTCGGAAGATGACAATTAGATGCAAAGTGGAAAAATACTTGGCAGTTGCGGCATTGAGGTATTTCAGGTCGCCTAACTTGCTCCCACTTTATCACTTGCTCCTCTTTAAGTAGATGCTTTTGTTGAAAAAGGATTAACTTTAATGAATTTTACATCATCACTATAAAATTTCAAAAGTTCAAATAGTATTTCATCTGCATCAACGTTGGCATCTACGCCTTTAAGTAAAATGTTTAATTTTCAGTTCTTTGGGTGTACAGGTAAAAAATTTAGTTTTAGTTTTTTCTAAGTATGCTTTTACTCTTAGAAAATCTTGGATGGAATTCATGTACATATAAAGATTTTTTATTTCTATATTCTTTTATAGTAAATTCATTAATCTTTAAACTGTTTTTTATAAATACTATTAATTGTTTTGTATCAATATCGATAATGTTTATTGGTGGTATATATTTGCCTTTACATTTTTCTAGGTTAACTACTTTATTATCAGCAATTACTCTTGAAGAGTTGTTCTTGTTTATAAGTACTTGTTGAATGAGATTTTTGCGGATTTTTATTGTTATGTTTATCAGTAACATGATTTTAATGTATTTTTAATAAATCTTGATCACATTGTTCGTCTGTTTCACAGTCAAGCGCTGAATAGTAGTCACCCTTTTTTAAATGCTGTATCACAGAAACTTTGTTTAGATGTGGTTCACTATGTTCAAGGAAAAAACCCTATTTAAATTTTAAGTACGAATTACGTGAGCAACTTTATTCTTTTTAAATCTATTTCTTCTTACCAACTGATTATGATTTACAAAAATACTTATTGTCGGACCACAAAATGTAAAACAAAAACTAACGGCATTAAATTTAAGCAAATGGAATGTCAACAACAATGCAGTGGCTGAATGGAAAATTGAAGTAAACAACTACTGCTGCGCTGCAATCGTCACCGTCATTATTCCTTTTACTTGCTTTTACTGAAGATCAAAAATAAAAATACCAACAACAACACACAATCATATCGATCCAACGAAACAACTAATAAGAGTATGCATGTAAGTTGTTGTTGCTTCAGTGAAAATGTAACAAGTCTATATTAGGGTGGTCCGTAACAAATTAATTAAAACAAATTAACATTAAATAAATTCAAATCTATATGATTTTTACGAAAACCAGATTGCCGGTCAGTGAGCATATTGTTGGTTTCAAGGTACTGTATAACTTGGTTACGACTTAATCTTTCAAAGGCTTTAGATAAAAAAATCAGAACTAGATTTAGGAATAGGAATAATCTTAGCAAGCTTCCAAATTTTGGGGTAACGGTCCAACTGCATTGGACTTTATTGATAGTAGACTGGATAAGACATCACATCGACTTACATTTGCAAAATTGATACAATTTAGTTCAATAGCAATCTGTTACTAAATAATAAATGAAATGAAATTAACGCCTTTTATATTTCTCAATTTATATAGTTGCATCATGAAGAAACACGTACTTTTGATGAAAAGTTGCTGATTTACAGATACATACAGCGAAGGAACGATATGGAAACTAATGTATGCACAAGTCATCTTTTATAGGGTTGCTGAAAAGGCTTTTTCCAACGACTATGCCCTAAAGCTAAGTGGCCACGTGCTCCCGAAAATTGTATTCCAAATAATCAGTCAAGAAAAACGTTGAAGCAATACCAGATTGTATTGTCTTTATTCTTATGCCTCTTCCTCGCTCTGGTTCGTTACAGAGTTGTCATGTGCCTATTTTAATTTACAGTGTTGTATTTAATATTACCAAATGTGTACTTAATACTAATGGATTACATACTAATAGATTAAGTATAATTCATTAAGCTACTTCTATCACACAGATGAATTACCAGTGAGTATTCCTAGATTTCAACCTAGAAAAGAAAGTGTTAAGTTGTTGTGAACCACCGAGGTAAGGGCGCGGATCCAAAAAAGGGGGAAAAAGGCAAACTTTGCTTTTGTGATTTTACAAAAAATAACACAATAACATGCAAGAACCTTCGCTAATAAATTTCGCAATGCAGTGATTGTGAAACGAGCAAAATTTAGATAAGGATTTTTAGTCACAGTATTTAATAGTAGTGAGTTTCAACGCAACACTCCTCCCGTTAACCGTTGCCTTTTACTAGATTACTGCAGAATTTTGGCCAAGTTGCGTCCGTTATTTTGTTTCTGACAGCCATTGAAAGCGAGCAACTTAACAAAAGTAGAAAAAGATAATGTTTTACGTAATAAAACATCATTGAAACAAACAAAAAATACTTCATATACATATATTACACATGTCGAAGGTTAAATACTGAGTTCTGTTGTGGTCATCCAATAGAAGTCGTCATGCCATAAATAGCCGAAAAAATAGTCATATGAACCGAGCGGCTGCACCAGATTTTGCAGATGATATGGAAAAGGTATTGGCGCGATGAGTGTCGGGATTGTTCACACTCGGTTTATAACTGTGGATAAAACATGAACCAATCGGAACACACCAGCAATCAAAGAACAAACCCACTGTTTCTTCGGGTCATGGCCACACAACGTCACATCGATTACCTTGAAAAGAGTAAAAAGATTATCGGCGAATATTGATTTGAAGCAAAAACGACTTTATCTAGCCAAGGAAAAAGTGAAGTTCCATCAATACAATGCGCGGCTGCACACGTGTGTAGTCACTAATGCAAAAAATGGGTCATCATTAAAACAAAAACCTGGGCGTTGAGAAATCTTATCCCTTCTGGATTAAATGTATTGACTTAAATGAAACTATATTCAGAAATAAAAAAACGCTTGTTTGCCGAAGAAGTACCTTTTCCAAAAACAAGCAAAAAATAATTCTTTGTTTTTTAACTCCCTAAATATCTCTAAAGGTAAAAACTCGTGCGGGTACAACGTAAAGGTACTGTTTTCCAAAATATTTTGATATATAAGACCTTAATTATCCAAGGCAAAACAATTGTTTGAACATGAAGATATATCAAGTACATAAACTGAAAACTAGAATTAAGACTTATTAGAATCTATTTTTTGTTATGTGTACTCGTATATGAAATGGACGTCTTCGCTTTTGACAGTATTCAATAATATACTTTTTTAAGTTAGGAAAATCCATTTTCAGTGGAAACTACACCTTATATGATATGTGCTCTGGCCAAAATAGAAACATAGAGTTGACCTTAATGAGGATAAAAGTTAGTTACTCCAGCGATATTGAAGTAAATAACGTGGACCACAAATTATGCTCACAGAAAGGACACAAATGTTAGAAGTGTTTTGGGTTTCTCGCTCTGCTTGTGAGTGATTTTATGGTCAAAAATGACATCATAATCAATTTAATTAAAGGCTGCATTGCTGAAAGAGCTCAATGCTTTATCAAAAAGTGTATGGACGATTGGATCAATCGCTTTAGAAGGATTAGTTTTAAAGGTGTAACCTGAATATTGATGAATACTTTTGGATAAAGAATAAAGAGTATTTTTGTACATACCTCGTATACTCCTGTTTCACTATGAATATGTTAAAATGTTAAAGTCTAAGTAACCCTTAATATAACTTCACCACAATCCTTAATTTCATTAAAAATTTTAATTGTTATAATTTGGCTATAGGAATTAAAAACCGATTTTTTTAATTTGTTTATTGACAGAAAAAGTATATACATATATTTGTACTATTGGGGGATTCAAACGGTGTGTTATTAAGTCATATTGTCATAATGTCTTGAAATTTTCGTATGGTTTAAAAAAATTGTTTTTGTGCTGCAAACAAAAAAACAACTAAAAATGGAATCTGCTGGAAGAAAAGTCGGTAATAGAGATTTTGGAACCCCAAGGTGGACACTTGTGCGGCTAGTGAGCAAACTAGCAACATTTATTAAACACCCTTCCTCAGTTTGTTCTTCTCCGTCTTCATCAGCTACAAGGAGATGAATTAAAATTTGAATGCATACATTGTTCTCATACTTTGTTCATTATAATTGTAAGAATTTTGAAGGTTTAAATAACTGTTTTCTATTTTGCTTTCTGCGTGATACATAAAAATTGTTCCGCATTAAATTTACTCTCTTTCTCTCTTAAAAATAGAGACGTCAAACTACATATAAAAAAAGCGTTCGGAACGTTCAGAACGAATAGGTGAAACCTCCTTTACAAAGAGGCAGCACGGTGGCAGATGATTGCAAGGTTTTATCACGTAACATATTATAAATCAATATAATTTGATAAATTGGAAGCTAATATTGAATCCATATGCTGTAAAAGGCTTTCTCCATATCAATAAGACTGTTTTTCGCTTTTTATGTTATTTTTATTGAAAAATTTGGTTATAACATTATTAATGCATATTTCATATATATTGCTTATATTAGGTAATAAACTATAAATAAATTTGTTGGAATATTTGGTTCTTACCTTTTTTCGGAAGAACAACAATTTTTGCAATATTCCAAATAAATCTTTTTTTTTAATTTTTTCAATACTACATTTGGTATGTTGTCAATTCCTGAAGATAAATGTTTCATCAAGATTATCTGATAAAAATGTATCGCTGAAGTTAGTTAAAGATTTTTTTCTCTCTCATGCGTCATTTTAACTCCTAAAAATGTGCTGAAGGATTTATTGACTTTTTGGTGTGTAATATTAGGTGGGTGAGTTTCTTTATGTTTGTGAACTGACTCAAAAAAGCTCCTATGGTATATAACATTTGGATTTTTCATCAACTAAGTATGTACATAATTATTTCGGTCATCTTTCTTAAACTCTGCGGGCTAATTCCCACATAGCTAAGCAAGGACTCAGAGTTTTTTGGAATTTTCAGTTCTTGAAGATTTAAGAAGGGTGTAATTTTTTTAAAGATTTTTTTTTTCTGACTAAACATTTTCTTCGAATATTTGGGGTCTACAAAAAAAGTTTTCATTTCTGAAAATTGTTATCAACTTTAATTTAGACTTTGTCAAAATAAAGTTCTCTTTTTATAAAGTATTCTCTAATATATTATGCTTTTTTATCTTTTTCCCGGTGCAACATTTTTATAGTTCAGTTACTCATCTTACTAAATGTATTGCCCGCTTTATATTTTGGAGCTACTTCATGGACTGCAGAAGTTATTATGTTATTTAATCTTTCGACGTGAAAGTCTACTTCTGTGTTTGTCAAATTCCGATTATTAGGGATTTGAGTATCTTGATTAAGTTTGTGTGTGATTTTATTTTGCAATACGTTCCAGTCTGTTATTTTATAATTGTATTTAAATTAAGGTTCGTCTTTTAGAAATGTGAAGTTATCTTGTTCATTGTTAATAGAGGCCTCATGGTCGCTGTAATGGTCTAACGTTTTTAGTGAATTTACGGCGTTATTTTCAGTTTTTATATGTAGTCTACTGTCTGTTACGCAAAATTCCAAATAAGAACCTGTACGTGGGCAGGATGGAGAACTTGTAGCATATAGTTTGCATCTAAAATTTATGTGATCAGTTAGCCATTCATTCAACAGATTACCCTTATAGTAATCTGTGTGTTTGCAGTTAAGATCTCCCGCCAAAATGTAATAATTATTAAGATTTTCTAAGTCCATCATTTTAAAAAGATCAGAAAACTCCTTGTTAAAGTGAACATCACTATTATCAGAAGGGTAATATGGTAAAATAATATTGTATAGTATTTTATTTGCAGGCAAGTAAACTCGAATTATGCATGCTTCTAGAGTTTGGAAGGAATATAAGATACTGTTTGTGTAATGAGAATGCCTTAAGTTATTTTTAATTAATGTGGCTGTTTCACCACCTTTTCTATCACTTCTAATTACATTAGAATTATATAATTCGATTTTATGTTTGTAGTTCAGTTTTGTTTCATTGATGAGTACTACGATCGGATTATGTTTTTTAAGAACAATCAAGATCGTACCGTTTGCTGATTCGTATTAAGGAATTAACATTGATGTGTATTATTTAATTTTTTTGGATATTGTATTTGTATAGTTATTTGAATAAATCATTTCTTACCTCTCGATCATGGAAAATATTGTATCTATTCTTGATACTTGTATATTTAGTTGTTTTTGAAAGTCTGTTATTTGAGCACTTATATTAGTCATGAAATTTTTAATTTCGTGCAGAAACGAGTTATTTATTATATCTACCTTATTTGTGTTAAAATTTGATGTGTTATCACCCTTGACTACTTTTGCATATGAAGATTCTGTATTAGTAATATATAATAGTAATATATAATATATAATATACAGTAGTTTTCCGATTTAACGAAGATTCGATTTACTGAACATCGCTTTTAACGAACACCCAAATTTTTTCTACTGAGTACCTTATATAACGAACAAAAATTTTATTTTGTACTCGATTTAATGAACAAATGTAAAATATAATAGATAATTTCTATCAAAAAATAGTAAAAAAAAAGAATGAATATAAAAATGTACCATTAGTTTTCTTCTTCTGAAGTTTTTGCTTGATATTATTTGAGATTTGAAGATGAATGCGATGAACACAATGAAAATGGTGGAGTTTGATGAATTTTAAATTCTAGAGCCCAAAATAAAACACGAAGATGCTATTAATCATTTCGAAATTTGCATTAGATGGGCTCAACAAAACAATATTAGTAGCACGAATTTAATGCTTTTGAGAGAGCTTCAAGAAGATGCCATTAAGAAAAAGATAACTATTCACAAGAAAAAACATACTGTGCTTAACTAATTTTTTAAATAATTTGGAATGAAATTCCGTGATTCCGCGGTTGATTGAAAAACAGACCGGTTTCGGCTATGTGCCATCCTCAGTGTTCTATTGAATAAATTATTCAGTTTTTTTTGTAATTTTTCTTTCCTTATATTTTTAATGAAATATGTATGTATTTTGATTATTATAATTTGTTATAAAATATTTAAAAAATACTATACATATTTTGAGTTTTGAATAAAAAAGACCTCGCTTTTCTTTTTTAATTTAGTGCTGGGTATAACGAACAATTCACTTTAACCCTAGAACACACACCCGGGTACAAATGTATCCACTTGCAACTTTGCAGTACGGTAACTCAAGAACGACCTAACTTAGGACATGGAGATTTCAGATCTAGGAAATATAAGTTATTTCTAATATTTTAAAGACTATTTGAACCAACTCGGATGAGTGGTTCAGGAGCTACAAGCTTCAAAAGTCGACACCTACGTAAACACACACCCGGGATACGTTTGTACCACACCAGTTTATATCAAAATAAAAGCAACAAATCATCCTGTAGTATATTTAAATTATATTATTTTATTTAAAGAAGAAAAATATGTAATTGTAAATATGTAATTTAATATAATTACAAATTACCGTTACATATTCTGCAGTCGGTATTGGTGGTCGAATGCTCAAGACAGATTGGCATATTTCTCTGGTTTTTCTACGCCGTTTTGTGTCTTGAGCATAACATAAATAGCAGGAACCGTTGATAGGTTTCGGCGTGCGGGCTGCGGCAGATGCCGATGCTTCCGTATTCAACATTGATTCCAGCGGTCGGTTGAAATATGATTCAATAGCTATTTTAGTGGAGAAATTTCGCGTGACTTGCCGATTTAGTGCAAGTTCTTCAATAATTGGCATACACAATGGTTCAGCCAAGCTGCGAAGTACCTGCTTACGCTTGTTAGATTTAGCAGGCAGTATGGGGTTATTCATTCCATATACTATATATGCTGCAAGAGCCGTTATGTCCAGCATATTAAAAAATAATGACAATGGCCAACGCTTCGTCTGTCGTTGTGTAGGATATTCACTGAACAGTTGGTCCATTTTATCAACGCCACCCTTCGTCATATTATAAAATTCTATGAGTTCAGGCTTCTCACCCTCAACTATCTCGCCATCATAGTGCATTGTCGAAAGCAGCGTCACTGATTTATTTTTTCGTGGAACATAAGAGCACATCGTCACATTTTTTCTGAAGCCGAATAATGATAAATCAATTGGCCTGTCCTTGTGCGCCTGCATTTTCGCAGGATGTACGTCTTGTTTTTGCGCAGAGTTCCAACGATTGTTAGGTCCCACCCGAGAAGAAGTTCTGCAACTGGCAACGTCGTGAAAAAATTGTCCATAGTAATATTTCTTCCACTTCTGCTAGCTAAATCTTTCACAACTCGATCCCCTTGGTTCGTTTCCCTTCCGGATACTGCTTGACCAGCATATCTTTGACCGTGCTGTGGATATGTATTTTTGGCATCGCAAATCCACCAAACTTTGATACCATATTTTGCAGGTTTTGATGGTATGTACAGAGTAAACCGTGTGCGTCCACAGAAAGGAAATAATTGTTCATCAATGGTTAAGTTTTCACTGGGCTTGTAGTGTGCATGAAGATTGGCATTCATCATGAGCCACAACTCAGTGATCGGTGCTGCTTTATCACTTTGTGCGCGTTCAGCCCGAGTGTTTGCGTTGTCAAACCTTATAAATCGCAATATTGAACAAAACCGATTGACTCCCATCGTGGCGCGATACAGAGGATAGCTTTTGATACTTTACAAATCTCGAACACTTTCTGAATTGCTATGGTTTGCGCCAGTCATAATAAGTATGCCAAAAAATGCATACAACTCAGCTAACGTCAGTGATTTCCATGACTTGGGAATTGCATCGGGGTGCCTTATGTTGTAAGCATTATACGTTGCTATTGCGTTTTTATTTGTGTGACGCATAATTATATCCGCCATTTCCAAGCTCATAAAACACTTGAATGTTTGCTCTATTGACAACATTTTGGTGCTCCTAGATGGTCTGTACCGTTCTCATACAAGCTCATCAAATCATTCAAAACTATCAACACAGCTTGTTCGACGTGTCTATGTGTAAGATGTTGTTGCACCTCACTGATGACGACAATATTACTAATGAAATTGTTTATGTTATCGCTCCCAAATTATCATATTTTTTTGCCATAGGTTTTCCTATTACATGTATGCTAACGGATCATCACCAAAAGTTGTTGGTATTTTTGAATGATTTGATGATTCGAGGCTTTCGGTTGCTTATATGCCAGCTCGTGTAGTCTAACATGAAACAAGCTAGCGGTTCGCAAGTTGGTGACTCCTGGAGTACACATTTCACAAGCAAAAATTAAAAAATTTTGTGTTGTATTCATCACAAATCTGAAAGACAATATTTGGCTATCCCATGCCCGTGGCCTTTCATGCCAATATCTATTGAACCAGGTATAATATTTGCATGAAATAAAAACCAAAACATTAGTAAAATATTAATATACGCATTTAAAAAAAATTATAACGAAGTTAAACCATTTAAACACTAAAAAAAAACCAAAATAAGCTAGTGGGTACAAACGTACCCCGGGTGTGTGTTCTCGTAGAAAAAGTTGGGTATGCATCGTAGGGTTAACGAACAAGCCTGACAACAATTAGGTTCGTTAAATCGGAAAACTACTGTATTTCTATTAATCATTTTACTGGCTAGGAAGATCTTTCCTTTATTATAAATTTTTTGTTTGAGTATTTTGTATTTTTCGCATCCTTTATACGATGCAGGGTGTCCATACTTGTTGCATAAAACACAGAAAAGTTTATATTTTTCTTCTTCAGGAATCTTATCTATGGAATATTTGCCTTTTTCGTGATCCATATTATTACATTTGACACATCTTCTCGGAAGATGACAATTAGATGCAAAGTGGAAAAATACTTGGCAGTTGCGGCATTGAGGTATTTCAGGTCGCCTAACTTGCTCCCACTTTATCACTTGCTCCTCTTTAAGTAGATGCTTTTGTTGAAAAAGGATTAACTTTAATGAATTTTACATCATCACTATAAAATTTCAAAAGTTCAAATAGTATTTCATCTGCATCAACGTTGGCATCTACGCCTTTAAGTAAAATGTTTAATTTTCAGTTCTTTGGGTGTACAGGTAAAAAATTTAGTTTTAGTTTTTTCTAAGTATGCTTTTACTCTTAGAAAATCTTGGATGGAATTCATGTACATATAAAGATTTTTTATTTCTATATTCTTTTATAGTAAATTCATTAATCTTTAAACTGTTTTTTATAAATACTATTAATTGTTTTGTATCAATATCGATAATGTTTATTGGTGGTATATATTTGCCTTTACATTTTTCTAGGTTAACTACTTTATTATCAGCAATTACTCTTGAAGAGTTGTTCTTGTTTATAAGTACTTGTTGAATGAGATTTTTGCGGATTTTTATTGTTATGTTTATCAGTAACATGATTTTAATGTATTTTTAATAAATCTTGATCACATCGTTCGTCTGTTTCACAGTCAAGCGCTGAATAGTAGTCACCCTTTTTTAAATGCTGTATCACAGAAACTTTGTTTAGATGTGGTTCACTATGTTCAAGGAAAAAACCCTATTTAAATTTTAAGTACGAATTACGTGAGCAACTTTATTCTTTTTAAATCTATTTCTTCTTACCAACTGATTATGATTTACAAAAATACTTATTGTCGGACCACAAAATGTAAAACAAAAACTAACGGCATTAAATTTAAGCAAATGGAATGTCAACAACAATGCAGTGGCTGAATGGAAAATTGAAGTAAACAACTACTGCTGCGCTGCAATCGTCACCGTCATTATTCCTTTTACTTGCTTTTACTGAAGATCAAAAATAAAAATACCAACAACAACACACAATCATATCGATCCAACGAAACAACTAATAAGAGTATGCATGTAAGTTGTTGTTGCTTCAGTGAAAATGTAACAAGTCTATATTAGGGTGGTCCGTAACAAATTAATTAAAACAAATTAACATTAAATAAATTCAAATCTATAAAAAATTAAATAAAATTGATGGCGATCTTATCCGACATGCTCCCCCCTTTGAAGCTCTTGATTCAACCATCATTTGAAGAGGGTACCTTTTGTATTGGAAGACGAAATGATCCATTTTTTGATTTTAACTCAATCACTCGAACTCGTCCATCAGAGCCAGCTATAGTTATGGTTACTCGAGCTAATAGCCATTGTTGCGGGGAGTGTGAATTACGACTAGTTGCCCTTCCGTAATGTTAGGTTGTATGTGGTACAATTTTGAGCATTGTTGCAGCGATGAAATGTAATCACGGGACCACAAATTGCAAAAGTTAGGTTAGGTTAGGTTAGGTTGATTGGAGCGGTGTGATAGCCCATGTCATACGACATACACTTAAGCCAGTGACGGCTTGTTGTGCGCTCCCTTGGGTTTAACCATAACATATTGACGCAAAAGTCTAGAGAAACTCCGTGTCACTCACAAAGCATATTCCCCGTAATCGGGTTATGTCCGGTAAGGTTTCACTCCCAAGATATCGGGACCTTATTTGTGAGAAGGCGGGGCATTGGCACAAATAGTGTTCCAATGTTCTACATGCTCTACATTCATCTCCTCCCGCTATTCCTATGCGTTTAAGATGTGCCAGTAGTTGAGAGTGCCCTGTGACAACTTCAATTATTCTACTTAGTTCGGGCTTGCTAAGTCTTACTAGCTCCTTCGTTCTTCTCTCGTCTGGATCTCCCCATAGAATTTTTGTATCGATTCCCATAGTTCCGTTATTCCAGAGAGTTGAATGGGCTCTATGTGCCCAAGTATTTAGCTCGGATTTAATTGCATCGAAAGGTTTCGCGCATTCCAGGATTATATTACCTAACTCTGTTGCTCTAGAAGCAAATGAGTTTGCCCTCTCATTTCCAGTTATCCCTGCGTACACTGGCAGTCACCATGTGTCGAGCAACTGTTAAAAGAATTTTTGCAATTCCAAAATGTACGTGATTTAGTGCGTTCCGCTGAGATTGCTCTGATGGCCATCTGACTATCTGTGAATATATTCACAAGTCCTGACCTCCCCACTACATTGAGTTCCCTGATACACTCCGCTATCGACCGAACTTCCGCCTGCAAAACTGTGTAATAGTCCGGCAGGCGGAAAAACAGTTCCGTGGTGTTTTCTATATAAACACCAAGTACCGTTTTCCCTCTCGACCTTGATCCATCCATGTAACAATTAAGCCCCATGGGGATCTGGTTCCAAGGGCCGGTCATCCAGGAATGGATGTCGGGGGTCAATGTTCCGCAGTTGGCCTCTAGTCTAGTCTCCGGTATGCGGTCATTTTCGACATTTTCCGGTATGGACTCTCCTACGGCCGTAAAGATTCGTTGATTATGCGCTTCGTGTTCCTGATCGATCCACTCACCCATCACCTTTAGTTGTCTTGCTGTGAGAGCCGCTTCGTATTTTATACGATTTTCGATTTGCTGGATAGATAGTATTGTTGATGTCGTTCCGAAGGCCCCACTTATACCAAGACAGCAGGTTCTGTAAACTTTCTGTATTGTTTTGATGTTGCATTTATATTCCATCGATGTCCACCACACAATAGAAGCGTAGGTCATAATCGGCCCGATAACGCTACTATAAAGCCAGTGTGGCATCTCTGGATTCAGCCCCCATCTTGTGCCTATGGCCCGTTTACAGATTGACCAACATATATGAGCCTTTTTGATTCTTTCGTTTATGTGGTCTTTCCATTTTAATTTCCGATCGAGAATGAGTCCTAGATACTTCACCCTGTCGGAAATATTTATTGTCTCTTCAAGAAAGCGCGGCTCATCATATGGAGCTGTCCTCGTCCTTCTTGTAAATAGACCAATTTCAGTTTTTCCGGGTTAACGTTCAACCCTCTTGGATGAGCCCAGTTGTGTGCCAGGGTTAATGCCTCCTCGGCCTTCCTGCACAAATGATTTGGATCCCTTCCCTTCAGAAGTATCATGACGTCATCTGCGTTGCAGACTGTCTCGAATCCCTCATCGGTCAGAGTCCTAATAAGGGTATGTATTGTTGTGGTTCATAGAAGGGGTGATAAAATCCCTTTGTGGACTCCCACATTGCACCCTTTTTCTTATAGTTACATTGTGCACCTCACAATTACTCCATCTGTTCCTTACTATATTGCCAATTTAGTCGCGTATCGCACGGTTGACATTAAACTGGTCCAGAGAATGGATAAGTGTGTCGGTATGCACGTTGTTGAAAGCCCCCTCAATGTCAATGCAAACCGCGAATGTGTACATCTTTTCATTAAGTGACCCTTCTATAAAGTACACCTCATTATACAATGCAGTGTCCATTGATATACCTTTGACGTATGCGTGTTGCCTGAACCTCAGCATATGGCCTGCGATTCAGCTTTAAACCATGTCGTCGATTATCCTCTCCATGGAATATATGCGTGTGTTAGGCATGCATTATAAATTCCTGCAAGATGTGTCGAAACTAAATTCATCCCCTTCTGCAGGGGCACCGGAAAGATACCATCCGGACCCGCAGCCTTAAACGGAGAAAAGCTTTTTATCGCTTCCATTACCATCCTATCGCTGATAATAGGCACCTCATGTTCCCCACTTTGCCCATCGTCTAGCACAGCCTTGCCAGATTCATCCACTAATAATTCAGCCTGGATATGGGCTTTTGACAAAAATTTTTTTAATTTTAGAAACATCGCTTACACTGTCCACCTGTTCACAGGAAAGCCTCCAGGATGTACGTTTAGCTGTTCTTATTCTCTTGTTGTAATTTCGGAGTTTATCATGACAGTCCTCCCAATATACTAGTAATCTTTTACGTTTCACTCTATTATAAAGTCGGCGGACTTCTCTCCCCATTGCCCGAATCTCCCCTGTCATCCAGGGTTTCTCGTATGGGGATTTTCTTTCCCGAAGTGGGCAACTCTCTTCAAACGACTCAGCTAAAGCGTCTGTAATGATTTTGACCTTACTGTCTATGTCCTCTCTCTCTCTTTAGGCGATTGAAAGAAACGTGGCCTAAATGAGAGTCAAGTGACCTTTCGAATTTTGCTCAATCAGTTTCAATCAGTCCTGTTCCGGAAGATTATAGGTTCTGGCGGTTGCCTTGCTATTTTAAACATAATATAACGATGATCTGAGAATAAGTGCTCGTTCAGAACCCTCAATTCAATAATTTCATCGATTACGTTTTCAGAGCATATAGTTAAATCTAATATCGCATCCGATTAGTACTTTCCTACCTTTTATTTTGCATTCTTCTACCAAGTGTTGCAATTCCGACGTTGGTGCTAGTGTCGGTGCATCATACGGCAAGTATACTGATGCTAGGCATACATATGTTCCCATTTCCCTGCTTCAGTACTGTTGCGTCTGCTGTTGACAACTCTTTGGATAAAAGAAAGCATACATTTTTGTGACTAAGAATACAAGTCCTCGGACGATTCCCTGCTTTAGCATAAAATAATTGGTAGTTTACATGGTCCAATCCATTAACTCTTTTTGTGTCGTCCAGGGTTCTTGTATTAATGCCACATGTATCTTACCTTTCTTAATTTTCTCCATCAAAGCGTGAGTTGCAGTCTCGCTCCGGTGGAGGTTAATTTGGATGCCCTCCCACATCATCCTTCTAATAGGGGGTCCTCTTGGGAGTTGGTGATATTTTGCTCTAACTCCTCCTTGGCCGTCTGGACCTCCGAGACACCCGCCTGATTTTGGCTAGATGCAGCCTGTGCTGTGCTTGTCCTGTCGTCGATGGAAGTGGTTTTTCCCTGGCTGCCGATACAGTTTCATTTTGATTTTCATCTCTGTGGAAACCTCCCATTTCTCTACCACCAGTTCTTTGTTTTGTTTTCCAATAACCTCCAAAAATGTGAAATTGCATCCCAATCCTTTGATGTAGAAGGTTGTCTTGGTTAGAGTTGGTATATTTCTCCCTTCCACCAATTCCAGCTCACAGCAGGAGGGCGGAGGGATTCTTTCTACCAACTTCTTAAGGGTGGCTGCGCAGGTCTGCGCTAGCATCAGCACGCCCCTTTGAAACTCGCAGCTGTTTATTTTTATTGGAGATTCGTTATCGGTTGCCATAACGTATTCCAATATTCCGTTATTTACCAGATCCTCAACCACTTGCTGTAAATTTTCTGGTATTTTGCCAGTCGGACGTGAGGTGTCAATGACCGCGTAGCAGAGATTGTCCCTATATAGCCTCCTGGCTACTTTAGCGTAAGATGGCGGCTCTTTTTCCTTAGTTACGTCTAGCTTACGTGCTCTTACGCGTGAAGAGATTGCGCTTTTTGGCGTTCTCTGCTCCCTCCTTTAAGAAGGGAGACGTCCGGTTTTGGCGACTTACTGGTCGACAAGGAGCACCTTTTCTTATGCTTCGGCTCCGCAATGTTCTGCCTTTCTGGAAATCGGATCCTCTTAGCAGTCTTTACCGAGGTGGAGGGAGTCTCCGATGCTTCATTTAGGGCATCTTGCACATTTTTAGCTGCTGCCTGGTTCTTCTTGCAAGTTTTCGCCTTTGAGCCCCAGAGAGCCGCTTTTTCCTGGTATTTAGGCTCGTGATTTTGTCGTTTACCTCATCCACCAGTCTGTCTAGATCCCGCGAAGGATCTCTACCTGACTTGTTTACGTTTTGAGAGTCAGAGTTGGTGATCCCACCTGTCTCTGAAGGCTGGGTTGACTTTAAGTACCCCCGGTTATTACCACCTTTTCCTCTCTTTTTGGTGTGGCTGCCCTTGTCCGATTTTCTGTTCCGTTGTCCGTTTGCATGTCCATTGCCGTCATCGTTATTTTTCCGTTTTTGTGTTGTTTGGAGCTGTTTTTTTCTGAGTTTGTTTTCGGTCCTACGAGTGTAGGGGAAGGGGATCTCCTCCACGTCATAGCCCCCGATAACGTGGAGGGGGCGTAGTCTATTTGCTCAGGTGCCCAGGTATCAGCAAAGCTCCGTTTAAATACAGTATCGTACCCCTGACTGCAAAGAGAACAGATAGGCTCAGGTCGCGTAACACCTTTTTTTTGGGGGTGGATAACTTTTAGTATGCAGGCTTTTATGCCCACCGCCTTCTTCAGTTAAACTATGGATCCTATATAGGACTCTTGTTCGCCTTCAGAAGGGGTGTACAATTCAGCCCACACGTAAACCCTCACACCACGACAAGGTAGTTATCCCAGCAAGGGACAAATGCGAAAACTGTTGCTTTAAAAATAAAATATCTTGCCAACGGTTGAGCGACGTTTGTTTGGTAGCATCCTGGTAAAGCGACTAGTGATGAGCCAATAAGCAAATGGCCTGGTGTGAACGCTTCGCCGTCATTAGGGTCATCTGACAATGAACAAATAGGGCGTGAATTAAAAATGAAGTTGTTGGTGGACAAGTCTGACACTAGTTCTAGATGAGTTGCCTTTGAACAAACAAACAAAAACGGCGATATAAGGTTTGTATGGAACTGTACCTCGAATACGATACGACGTTAGAAAGGGGTCACAAAAATCTACGCCGGTAATTATGAACGGACGTTGAGCTCTAAAGCGGTCAACTAGTAAATTTCCCATGATTTGAAACTAACAATTTCGGTTATAGCGACAGCAGTGAACGCAGTCACGAACAACCTTTCTAACCACGTCTCGAGCGTTGATTATCCAGACCTTCTGCCGCAAGATGCCCAGTAAAACCTTAGGACCTGCATGCAAATGACTTCGATGTATTTGGGCAACAAAACTGGAAACCGTGCGTCGTAGGGAATTGGAGCATTTCATAATCGTCCACCAACTCGAATTAAATTGACGAAGCCGTTGCCAACATAGGTTTCATGGAGAAATGGGGATAATTTCTAGCGATGGATGGACAATTCTTCCTTTAGCCATAGCATTCAAGTCATCTGTAAAAGAATGTCGCTGAATGTGAGCAACGATTCATAAAAAAATTTGGTCTAGCTCGATAGGTTGGGCATTTGTTGAATAAACAAAAAATATAAGCAATTATTCCAAAAATTTTAAAATATGATGAATGTTTATCGACAACGCCTTCTATGATGCTTGTTGTGACGTCAGAGCATTTAAAAACAGCTGCCTTTCTGCGTTCTAATGGTCTAACTGATGTGTCTTCTTTATTTAGTAGGTGGCCAATTTGAATTGTGTTCCTGAAGAAAAGTTGGACCTCTGAACCAAATTGTATGGGGCAAATCCTGAGCACTGCAACCCCGGGAAACGATATCCGCTGGGTTGCTTCTGGAAGGAACGTGTCTCAAAAAATACCTCTAAGCGTGAAAAAAAACTTTTGCCATGAAATTAAAAAATATTGCGAAACAAATAATTTGTCCCATAAATCACTGCTTGTTGTTGATAATGCTCCGGGCCACGCCATCAGTTTGAATAACATGAATGATAATATTAAAATCGTGTTTTTACCTCCAAATACGACATCTCTTATTCAACCAATGGACCCGGGCGTTATTGCCGCATTCACAAAATACTATTTACGACGAAGTTTGAATAAGCTTATTGATGCAATCGACAAACAATCAGAGCAAAACGATAAAAGTAACGACGTTGTCAGGCAATTTTGGAAAAATATGATATCACGCAAGCAATGGACAATATAAAAAAAGTTGGGAAGAGGTTTCCGCATCGACGATGAGAAATGCATGGAAAAACGTATTGCCTGAATACACAACTGAAGATGGAAGTTATGAAAATCTTAACGATATAAACACGGAAATTGTAGACTTGGCCCACACATTAGGTTTTTCAGATATTGAAGATTCTGATATTGCTTATCATTTAAACTTGGAGGGTGAACCCCTAACAAACTCAGAGCTATTTGCATTGACAAATCAACATGATATAGAGAAAGAGACTTCAGATGTCGAGGCTTGTGAAAAGGATTCTCAAATTCCATTGGCAAAACTTTCAGAAGCCTTTGGCTGCATTAATAAGGCTATGTAAATTTTCGAAGAGTTTGATAAAAATGAAGAAAGAGTTGAATCGACAAAGAGAACAATAAATGCGAGCCTTAAATATTACCGTGATTTGTATGAACAGAAAAAAATGTCATTATCTCAGAAGCGAATTGATACATTCTTTAAGCCTATTGCATCAGAAACACTTGTTGTAAGCGAGAGAAGTAGGAGTACTGTCGATGACATCGAAGTGTTAGTATCTGAAATTCTTACTGAAAGTTCGTCGAATGATTAATGTACTTTAATTGGTATATATATATAAATATGTGCATTGTTTATACATGCACATATTCCCTTAAGTAGTGAATTGTCGAATTGTTATTGATTTGTTTTCTTTTTATTGCCTTACATTTTTTTAAGTTTTGTAATTAATTTAGAAATTTAATTTTGTGCTTGCATTTTTAGGTATGAACTTACTTAATTCTTTATTTTTATTTGTTATTTATTTATGTTTTGTTATTCGTTTATAAAATAAATTTATAAACTGCAAAATTTACGTATAGCATAACACTGAATTATTTGTTATTTTTCAATAAACATAACCTTCTAAGGTACATATATATATATATATATATATATATATATATATATATATATATATATATATATATATATATATATATATATATATATATATATATATATATATATATATAAAAATAAGTCCGTATATGTACGTCGCCGAACTAATCATAAACGCGTCGAGCGATTTCAACCAAACTTATACACTACGTAGGGAGTGGCCCATATATGGTTTATATGAAGTTTGGTTAAAATCCGATAACGCATGTGTGTGCGGTGCGTATGTGAAGTGAGTGTGTTTTTGGGAACAAAACCAACTTTATTAAAAACAAATGTGTTTCTTTTCTTATTTCGTTTTGCCGTGCGAAGCAGGCAACGGGCCCGCTAGTATATATATATATATATATATATATATATATATATATATATATATATATACAGGGTGTTTTTTTTAGAGGTATAGAACTTCGAATTGAAATAAAACACAAGAAAATCTTTTTAATGTCCATCAATTTGGCTTTATTGGAAGGATAATTTTATGCCATTAACGTTTAAATATGATTTCAGGCATGTGGCCGCCGCGGCTGGCTCGAATAAAGCCAATTCTACAGGTCCAATTTTCAACCACTTTTTCGAGCATATGGGGCCGTATGTTGGCAATAACGCCACGAATGTTGGCTTCCAAGTCCCCTAACGTTTCTGGTTTGTTGGCGTAGACGAGCGACTTCACATATCCCCAAAGAAAATAATCCAATGGTGTCAAATCACACGATCTTGGTGGCCAATTGACAGGTCCATTCCGCGAAATTATGCGCTCATCGAATGTTTCCTTCAATAAATCGATTGTGACGTGCGCTGTGTGGCATGTAGCGCCGTCTTGTTGGAACCACAACTCATCCACATTCATGCCATCCAATTCGGGAACAAAATAGTCGGTTATCATGGCATTCATTCATTCGGGTCCTCTTCAACACTTTGCTCTACAGCGGCAATTGTTTCTTCGGTGCGCACTGTTCGACGTCTCTGCGGATGCGTATTATCACATAGAGTAAACGTAGTGCGAAAACGATCCATGGTTAACCGAATTAATTGCTCTGATGGACGATTATGTCGACCATAAAATGGACGGAGCTTGCGGTAAACTTCGCGAACTGAACCATTATTTTCGAAATAAATTTGCACGATTTGCAAGCGTTGTTCTTTTGTCAACCTGTTCATGATGAAATGGCAAACCAAACTAAATATTAATCACTTGACAGCTGACAAAATGACCGCCAGTTAAAAAAGTGATGCCAACTTAAAGTTTTATACCTCAATAAAAAACACCCAATATATATATATATATATATATATATATATATATATATATATATATATATATATATATATATATATATATATATATATATATATAGTTACGAATTTGGTCGTGAACAGTCCTTTTATAATTGTTCGAGAACATACTGAATTATTGTTAATCTTATTTGCTTTTATTATTCATCGTAGTTATGCTAAAACATACTGAATTGTATTTATTTTTGTTATTCTTATTGTTTTTATTATTCATTTTAAATGAGCACAAGACAACTATACATCAGCGGTGGACAAAATTGTTTTACACTTGGGTTAGTGAGATAATTTGAAGGTACAATGACAAGCAAAACGAAACACAAAGATTTTCGTATAAGGAACTAAATTAAACGAAATCGTTTACATTAATGCTGTCATGACAGTTTCGTAAGAGCAGTATATATTTCAAAGACGTGGAACTAATTTTATTACGTTGTTTATTAAAAATTAATTTTAAGTCCGAAAAAATTAAAGAATTTTTAAAGATTTTTTTTTGAGTTCAGGATAGGCCAAGGCGTCCAAAGTTTTCCAAAATAATAACCTGTCTATTTCCGGAAAAGCTTTTAACTCGCTTTGTAATATTACAAGTTCTGATTGTATTTTGAATTCATATTTATAATTCTTTGAAGTTACCTAACTTAATTTGTGATAACAAATATCATTTAGTTTTGAATTGTAAATTTTTTTGGACAAATCGTATATATTATTTTCCTTGCCCTGTAATTCGAAATTAAAATCATTAAGAAAGCCAGTCGTATCTACCAAAAATGCTAAGTCTGTAATAAACTGATCATTTTTGAGATGATCTGTTAAGCTGTTAGCAATTTTTCCCAACACTGTAATTGAAAAAAATGTATAAGCATCAAGCTAACATGTGCACTCGCCAAAGTCTGTTGAAAAGAGCATAAGAAAAAAAGGGGCGTGGCTTATAAACAATTGTTTGATGAAATGTCCACCACTGCTATGCATGCATACATACTTACATACATAGATAATGGAATAGAAATGTACACAAACACGCAAACACATATGTATGTTAAATACGTACGGTTTCTAAGTAATTGAAACCGCGAATAAGCTCATGATTATTGTTGTTGTTAACCGCGGCATTTGTACGTCTGATTGGAGCATGTGTTTATGTGTGTATGTACGTGTGGCTTGTGCTCATGTTTACTTTAAGTCAGTGATGGACAAAATTGTTTTACACTTGTGTTAGTGAGATAATTTGAGGGTACAGTGACAAGCAAAACGAAACACATTAAAACACATCACCAAACACATCATTATATTCATTCATATCAGAGTGGAAAGAATCATAATGCCTCTTAATAACATTTTCTCTATACCTTTTAAATATTTGGTGACATAAAAGGCATTGCACATTTCCAAAAGCATTGTTTATCATAAAAAAATTTTTTAAATACATTACCATTTATATTAAACACTGTAATTGAGAAAAAATGTGCACTCGTCAAAGTCTCTTGAACGATTAAACTAAAGAGCATAAGAAAAAAAGAGGCGTTTCTTATAAACAATTGTTTGATGAAAAGTCCACCGCTGTTTTAAACACTTTATACACGGTTTTTATAATAAAGATTATTTTTTTTTATAAAATAAAACTAAATTTAATTAAAAAATCCTGATTTTTATCGAAATATAACATATATTTGTTTCGACCAATCAAAACTATTTTTGAACTCCAGGGTTGCCAAGTCTCACATTAGACTTAACAAAGTTTCGGGCAAAATTATATATTTGTGTATACTATATATAATAAGATTTAGATTTTTTTCACTTTTTGAGATTAACGGTTTGTTTTATTTATTATTATCTTTATTTTTAAATTAAAATTCACCAATTCACTTTGAAAGACACAATACGACTGATATTACTTAAAAAATTATTTTCATATCAAACCATGAAAACTGACTGAGGGTGTTTAAATTTATTTTTTTTTTATAAATAATTGGGAAAAACTAAAAATGTTTTATTGAGGGTATATTCAGAAATAGATTTCCTACATTGCAGTTTATTGCAGGTAGTTTTTTAAAGGGAGAAAAACCCTTTAAAAATCCCTGTACATGCAATAAAAAAAACAAAGGAAAACATTGGAATGTTACAACTATCTTTTTATATTTTGAAGGTTTGCAGGCAAAAAAATTGCTTAAATTTATTTTTCAAGGAATTAAGAAAATGCGAAAACGTTTTATTGAGGGTGCATTCAAAAATAGTGTTTCAAACATCAAGCCCTTGTAACTTCCACAATAAGATTACAATGACGAAAAAGACCTACATTGCAGTTTATTGCAGCTGGTTTTTTAAAAGGTTTTTTCCTGACAAAAAGAAAAAGAAAACATTGGAATTTTATATTATTTTTTATATTTTTAAGGCTTACAGGTCAACTAGAGAAGTAATTGATATACTTTATAAGGCCACACAAATCAACTTGTGAAACATTAAAACCAAATAAAGTTAATTAAGTCATTCTCTTATAATTCATTATCGAAGTTCACATATAAATTTAAATTATAAAACATTACGAGTAAAGACTGGTTAATATATTTTAAATAGCTTTTACAAAAAATTTTTTTAAGACATTTCGTTTACAAAAATAAGAAAACCCTTTAAAATTGTTTAAACCCTTTAAAATTGCTTTAAATTGTTTAAAGCTCCCACAAAGTAAAACTATTGGCAAAATTTAAAAGCAGCGTTGCCGCGCAAGAAATTCTTTTCCCACCAAAATTATAAAAACAATCTACCAAAACGCTTTTTTGTCAACGAAAATCCAAATTTCAAAATTTATTTGGTTATTAACAAGAACACTGATCCAATTACACTAGTAAGTAAATATAAAGATATTAATCATACAAGATAAAAATACAGCCTTAAATGATTTTTAAATACATAGAATAGGCAACCCTTGCATGGGTTAAACTACGTCATCACTGATTTCACCTTAAAGAGAGTAAGAAAAAAAGAGGCGTCAATTTTAAACAATTGTTTCAAGAAATGTCCATCAATGCTTTAAGTGTACGATGATGTGCGCAATTTCTACAAACAAACATTATGAATGTTCGAGAAATGATCATTAAGGGTATATGTATAAGCTGCGCACATCAACGTCAGCAGTCAGTCTGAGTCAGTCTAAGTTAGAGTCAGCTAAAGTTAAGTTCAGTCAGCAGGCAGACAGTGTTGAGTCTGTAACTAGTGAGTGAGTTGTTAGACTTTACCGTGATCGTGTAAAGTGTATTAAGTGGTTACTA
Organism: Germaria angustata; assembly: GCA_963681545.1. Taxonomy (NCBI): domain Eukaryota; kingdom Metazoa; phylum Arthropoda; class Insecta; order Diptera; family Tachinidae; genus Germaria; species Germaria angustata. Next base: position 73,886,336 of record OY813000.1, on the reverse strand, counting down.
TTGCTTTTGAGCATAGTACGGTGGTATTAAATTAAATAAAGTAGTAGCTGTTAAGTACTGAAAATTGAAATATTGAGCGTTTAATTTCATTGCAATCTAAGAACCCACGGAAAACGTTTTTAAAAAGTGTAAAAACGTAACAATTGGTGTCAGAAGTGGGATTGCAAAATGAAGTTCGGCGAGCTAAAGGAGGAACAGCTAAAGAAGGAGTTGACTAAACTGGGCCTCTCCACAGCTGGTAATAAAGTAGAGCTGCAGAAGAGGATATCGGAGGAGTTTGTTCGGCTTGCCCTAGACATCAAGACCCATGAGTTCGAAGAAGAACTGGAGATGGGTACACGTTCAGCTACAAGCAACATGGACTCAAACTCTTTGTTGGCCATGATGTTGCAGAAAATGGAAGAAAGCTCTAAGAAAATGGAAGAAAGCTCTCAGAAAATGGAAGAAAACTATAAGGCCATTAATGAAATGCTGCAAGCAACAAATAAAAAGCTGGAGGCTATCTATGGGGACGCGAATATGAGGATCAACATCACTAAAGATAAGTGGATTGACAAAAGGAGAGAGAAGTTCGCAGCGTTAATAGGAAATCCGATGGGCCAGAAAAAGATGTTCATGAGAAGCTTGATATTCTGGAGAATGGTGTAGATCAGAAGCTACAATCGCAGGAGGAGAAATGTACTGAGACGATCTTGGCATTAAAAGGCACTGCTGAACAAGTCCTGGAAACTGTGGATGAGGATATTATGGCGGCTGTGCAACGTAAGTCTGGTGGAGAGCATAACGGGCAGATCCACAGAATGGAGCTAAAGCCGCAAAAGCCAAGTAAGTCTATCAGGTATGTGATGGAAATCGTTTCGATTTGAAATGAAATCGTAAGCTCAAAACGTAGAAAATTGTTTTAGGTGTGACAAAAAACGTATCGATTTCATATTCCAATTTTGTTTCATGTTCAGTTGGTTATAAAAAAATCAACCCTGCTGGTTTGTTTTTATTTGCTAGAAACAGAAGTTGGTTATTTAAAAATGGCTTTTGTTGTGGTTTCATCGTTAATGTTAATTAATGAAGAAAATAAATGTGAAAATATAAAACCGAGAAAGCTGCGGGATTCATCCAATCCATTAGATTTACCAGATAATATGTAAGTTGAAATCATCAAATTTAATTAATTGTTTAAATGCCATGTTTATTTTTTAGTTTTGTAGAATGTTTTCGAATTAATAAAGAAGCTTTCTAATGGATATTGGACAAACTAAGCCCACATTTTATATGCTCATCGATTCCTATGACCATCCAACTAGCAGCAACGTTGAGATTTTTCGCTGAAGGCAGCTTTCAACGATCAGTTGGTAACGACGCTTTTATTGATATGCACCGAACCACATTTTCCAAAACATTGAGTAAAATGCTATTGCATCTAGAGAATATAATGTGCCGGCTTTGGATAAAACTCCCAAGTGAGACAACAGAAATGTTAAAATCCAAAAGACACTTCTTTGATAAGTATAGCATTCCTGGCGTTGTTGGGTACATAGATGGAACCCATATCAAATTAGTCAAGCCAGGTACTCAGGACCACTTATTCTTTAACAGAAAAGGATACTTCAGTATAAATGCTATGATTGTATGTATATGTTAATGCGTATTTCTCTTATTACAAATTTATTTTTATTACAAATTTTATAATATCATACGTTATGCGACTACAATATGAATATAATAGCAGTAGATGCAACTCGGCCAGGATCAAGCTATGATTCGTTTGTTTGGGATTTGAGCGTTCCAAAAGATTTCTACCGTTCCAGATATGAGAATGGAGAACGAGGATCATGGCTGCTGGCTGATTCTGGTTACGCACGTGAGCCATTCGTTTTGACCCCTTACAGGAATCCAAGTGCAGGCTCGTTTTAGCATAAGTTCAACAAGGTACATTCGTCTGCAAGAAATATAATTGAAAGAACAATAGGAGTTCTCAAAAGCAGATTCAGGTGTTTGTCACGAACCTTACGGTATAAACCTTCTAAGGTTGTTAAAACAATCAACATTTGTTGTGCTTTCCGCAACATGTGTAATTTTTACAAAATTGAACCATACCCAATATTGGACAATAACACTGTAACAGTTTTTGATGGTGAAGAAACTTATGCTGAAACTAGTCTAATAAATGATGAAGCTAGCAGAAACCGAGACAATATTGCACGCAGCTTGTAAGGTCAATTTTATACATTTTATTTTTATTCATTCATCAATTCATTAATTATGTTTAAATTAATTCATTAATTTATTGAAGACGATTAAATATACTTATTAATTAATTTAAATACTTGTGTAAATGTATTAACATAAAATATAATAAAATGAATTTTATAATTTGTACAGATTTAGTTGTTCTTTTTGTATTTGCAACAGTTCTTGTTTTATACGGTTTTTCTCATACGCTAATTTCTCTAATTCTTTATGATGCCTTTCATTTTCTAATCGTTGTTTACGTAATTCTTCAGTTTGAGCATTGGTGGCTTTAATATTTTCTTTAAAGCGGTCTGACAATTTCTCTAATGCTTTTTGTATACGTCTAGTGTTACAGTCTAAATTGTTAAGGATTTCTGTATTTCCTTCCATAGTACTATGCAATTTAGTTAAAGTGGTTGATATTGCCGCATAACAATTAGTTTCTTCTGACATGAACTTTTTTAAGTTGTACTGAAGAGAATGATTAGCAAGTTTTCTTTTTTTAGACAAGGAAGATGTGGTTGGTAATTCCTCTTCATGGACTTCTTCTGCATCAGTTGAATCTTTAGAGTTTGACGACTGCTCTACATTCTCTTCTTCATGTTGAAATCCATAGGAAACACTATTGTCTATGCCATCGATAATATCATATAGACCACATATCTTTGCAATGGCTCGGCGAAATGTAAAGCTGATTGTAAGGCCATCCTCCAGTAGCGCGTGATTCCCTTTTATTTGTTGCTAGCTTCTTTTTTATTTGTGTTTTCTTATCACTCCATGCCTATGAAATCAATATAATAATCTTTTTAAATTAATAATGAAAAAAACATACCTTTTTCCAAGCATCTGGTTTCTTCCATGGTGGTCCAATACTATTCAAATTAAAGTTTCTCGATTTCTATTCGATCTCCTTTGGCAAAACCCTTTGCTAACTGTGGATACTTTTCCATAAATTGAATAACCATCTCTTCCTATTGAGTATTTATATGCTTTCCCCTAATATGTATGCAGATAAACTTGTCTTAATTATTTTAAAGGATTTTACTTACATTTTTAACCAAGTTATTGCATGCAATTTTTTTTTCAAATAAACAAAAATTTTTATATCGTGAACCAACGCTTACTCGCTTTAAAAATGCAAAAAGAATACAAACTCCGTTTTCCATCACATCTTTTTTTCTCACATTGTCATAGAACAAGATGGGAAATGAAATCGATTTCGATTTAAAGCAAAACCAGAATGAAATCGAAATAAATGTATGCATCACAACTTTTTACGTTTTTTAATCGATTTTAAATCGAAAACGATTTTCATCACATACCTGTATGAGGATGCCGTCAAAGAAGTTGAAGCCAATGGTGGCAGTACAGCGAACGGTGTTGGCAAGAATCGCGGCTCTGCAGCGTAAGTGTGGTGGAGAGCATAAAGGGCAGATCCACAGAATGGAGATAAAGCCACAGAAGCCAAGGAAGAATATGAGGATGCTGTCAAAGAATTTGAAACCAAAGGCGGCAGTACAGCAAACGCTAGTAGCAAGAATCGAGTAAAGGCTGGCAAAAAGAAGGGGAAAAGGAGCAAGAAACCTGATTCCAAGGAAGAGGAAGAGAAAGAAAATGAAAGCCAGGTGCGATGGAGTTGCGGATTCTGATGGATTCCGCGAGGGACAAATGGTCCTACTGTTTAATCCACAGAGGAAGAAAGGGCTGCCTCCCAAACTACGAACACAGTGGGATGGACCATGCAAGCTGATAAAGAGATTGAACGATGTTGTATATGGGATACAGAAGCACAACAGCTCCCGATCTAAGATGAAGGTGGTACACTTGGAGCGACTCGCAAAATGCGGAAGCAGTGGTTCTGTGCCTGTTCAGGACGAACAGGCTTAAGCGGGCGGCAGTGTTACGAATTTGGTCGTGAACAGTCCTTTTATAATTGTTCGAGAACATACTGAATTATTGTTAATCTTATTTGCTTTTATTATTCATCGTAATTATGCTAGAACATACTGAATTGTATTTGTTTTTGTTATTCTTACTGTTTTTATTATTCATTGTAAAGGAGCACATGACAACTATACATGCATACATATGTACATACATATCAGAGAACGGTTTGATTGGTATATTTTATGCTTTTGAATGCAATCACGAAAAAAGTGCTAATTGGTGACAATATAAACCAATTCATTAAAGACATGCATGACATTATTCAAAAGATGGACTGTAACGAAAAATGATGCATGCATTGCATGTCTTTTACAAAAGCAATATAACATTCCCAAAAGCAACGAATACTTAACGAGTGGTGCGAATCATTTTAATGCTCATTGAATAATTTTTTAATTTTTTTAATTTCTTTTGTATATGTTTTAATTGCACAAAAATTTAACTTAACATATTTTTTGACGTTTCTTTGGAAAAAACCTCAAGTAAAATTTGGAAAAATATTAATGTTTTTACGAACATTAGTTACAGAAATATACATACATACATATGTATGTATGTATGTAAATATTAATTTATTATTTGCCCTTATTCCAAGAGTAATTATTTTATGATATACTACATATAATTATTTAAAAAATTTAACAAGTCGCGAAAAAATTCCCTAAGAAATTAAAACAAATAATCATATAGTATGTAGATATACTTATATTTAACTCTTTTTATTAATGTTAAAGTAATTGAAAAAAGAATTCATGTTAAAATTAAAAAATAATGCATAAGTATATACATACAAGCATATGTAATTAATATAAAATTTTTTAAAACAAAACAAAAACTATTCTACGAGATTCTGGTTAACAGGTATCACAAAAATATCCACACAAGATGACTTAATTTTAATAGTAATTATATGTTTCATATTAAGTTTGTTCTAATTTATAAATCGAATTTAAAAATAATATATTATTAACTGATTTTGGTCCCAGTCGATTTCTTTTTTCAGTTATAATATTACCTGCCATAGAAAAAGCTCGCTCGGATGCAGCGCTACTGGCAGGGATGCTTAAAATTTTTTTGGCAAGTTTGGACAATCTGGGATATTCTGTAATGTGGTGATCCCACCATTTCAAAACATCAAAGTTTACATCAATATTTACATGGCAAAACGAATATCGATTAACTTCATCAGTAACACTTTCTTCTAGAGTAAGTTCTGCGCTGTTTATGAAGTCTGAGAAAAATAATTCGAAGTCACTTTGAGCTGCATTACTATTATTCGAAATTTGGCTATGTATTCTACTGGTAGACGGTGGTAAACAGTCTTGACTGCTCAAAATTTGTGAAACACAAAAGTTTTTTACTCTGCTTAGTTCTTCTTCCTGTAGGGCACGATTTGTTGGAGGATATAAAAAACAGGAAGCATATTGATAGATACTAATATTAGGTGTCCATTTCCTGTCAATCTCTATTAAAATATTATGCTTTAATTCCGCAATGGTTGGAGAGTCAGAGCTTACAGTCGCACAAATATTTTTCAGGGTGTTGATTGACAAACAAATATAATTACCTGTTACATAATTCACGCCTTGTAATTTTCTACTAATTTTGTCGAAGTTTTCAAAAAGCTCTACTAACGTCACAAGTATAGAAAAATTAACTTTATCTGTTCTATACATCTCTCCGTTCCTTGAAAGTATATCTTGGATTGTAACCCAGTTGTTCAAAATTGATTTGAACAAACTAAGATAAGAATACCAACGAGTTACACAATAATATTTCAATGACGTCCCTAGCATGTGCTGCAAATTGCTTTTCTTGAAGTATTTTACCAATTCTAGCATGGGTAGCAATGATGTAGTAGCATTGAATGCTGAATGCAATACATTATTAAGCAAGTGACTAGAACAATTTATGCGCGTGTAATCTTGTAGAGCTTTCATAATGTTTGTGCCTCTGTCTGTGACGAATTTTATATTGTCAATGTTAGTTATTTCAAAGTCATTTAAAACACATTTCAATTTATTCAAAACTTTTTCGCCTGTGCAACTCTCAAAATCCATTGACTTTACACCTAACACAATATTTTTTAAGCGCGACTCTCTCATAAAATGAAATGTAACAGACAAAAAATTTCTTTTCACATAGTCGTCTGTCCACAAGTCTGTTGTTATTGAGGCCACTTCATTGGTTACTGCTGCCTTTATTTCTTTTTGATACCTTTCCTTTTTTCCTCTGCCTTTAATTCTATTCGATTTGATATTGTTGTAGGATCTGGTACTAGATCAAACACATCCAAGTTGCTACCATATTTTGCTCCAATATTTATTAGAGTCTGTGCCAATTTTTTAAAGCCACTGCTGCTAACGGCAGAAAAAGGTCGACAATCTTCTACTACCCATTGTGAGCACACATCAATAAAATTTTCCTTATCAAAGCTGCTCACTTTTTTCAATTCAATATTGACGTTATGCTGAACATAGCATTTGTGCCGAATTAAATTTGAGGTTTGTTTGCCATTATATTTAAACAAATTATTACACTTTCCACAATGTACAATATCATTTATAATTTCATTTTGCTCATTTTGTGTACTAGAAAAAATTTGCCATATTTTACTTTTAGAATTTTTTTTAATGGTAGGGAAAACACCACAATTTATTTTTTCTAAAATTTCCTCACACTTCATTATATTTTCAAATTTTGTTAACAAATATGTACATATGTATGTATGTATGTAGGTATTAAATTTAACAGTTGTTTATAAACTACATACATATGTACATGTAGGTACACACAAAAAGCAACGAATGCTGAACGAATGGTACGAATGTTTTTAGTTTCTACATATGACAACATGTTATTTCATTGCTTGATGTAAGTAAAACGGCATCACAAAAAGAGAGTATTAAGAAGGCAATTAAAAAAACGAAGTGAGTTCGCACATTGCAATGCATATTTTTATCGTTGTCGATTAAAGACAATGCAAAAGCAATGAATTTACGAATGGGCATAAAACGCGAATGGTCTCATTCTGTTCTCTGATACATACATACATAGATAATGGAATAGAAATGTACACAAACACGCAAACACATATGTATGTTAAATACGCACGGTTTCTAAGTAATTGAAACCGCGAATAAGCTCATGAATATTGTTGTTGTTAACCGCGACATTTGTACGTCTGATTGGAGCATGTGTTTATGTGTGTACGTACGTGTGGCTTGTGCTCATGTTTACTTTAAGTGTACGATGATGTGCGCAGTTTCTACAAACATTATGAATGTTCGAGAAATGATCATTAAGGGTATATGTATAAGCTGCGCACATCAACGTCAGCAGTCAGTCTGAGTCAGTCTAAGTTAGAGTCAGCTAAAGTTAAGTTTAGTCAGCAGGCAGACAGTGTTGAGTCTGTAACTAGTGAGTGAGTTGTTAGACTTTACCGTGATCGTGTAAAGTGTATTAAGTGGTTACTATTGCTTTTGAGCATAGTACGGTGGTATTAAATTAAATAAAGTAGTAGCTGTTAAGTACTGAAAATTGAAATATTGAGCGTTTAATTTCATTGCAATCTAAGAACCCACGGAAAACGTTTTTAAAAAGTGTAAAAACGTAACAATTGGTGTCAGAAGTGGGATTGCAAAATGAAGTTCGGCGAGCTAAAGGAGGAACAGCTAGAGAAGGAGTTGACTAAACTGGGCCTGTCCACAGCTGGTAGTAAAGTAGAGCTGCAGAAGAGGCTATCGGAGGAGTTTGTTCGGCTTGCCCTAGACATCAAGACCCATGAGTTCGAAGAAGAACTGGAGATGGGTACACGTTCAGCTACAAGCAACATGGACTCAAACTCTTTGTTGGCCATGATGTTGCAGAAAATGGAAGAAAGCTCTAAGAAAATGGAAGAAAGCTCTCAGAAAATGGAAGAAAACTATAAGGCCATTAATGAAATGATGCAAGCAACAAATAAAAAGCTGGAGGCTATCTATGAGGACGCGAATATGAGGATCAACATCACTAAAGATAAGTGGATTGACAAAAGGAGAGAGAAGTTCGCAGCGTTAATAGGAAATCCGATGGGCCAGAAAAAGATGTTCATGAGAAGCTTGATATTCTGGAGAATGGTGTAGATCAGAAGCTACAATCGCAGGAGGAGAAATGCACTGAGACGATCTTGGCATTAAAAGGCACTGCTGAACAAGTCCTGGAAACTGTGGATGAGGATATTATGGCGGCTGTGCAACGTAAGTCTGGTGGAGAGCATAACGGGCAGATCCACAGAATGGAGCTAAAGCCGCAAAAGCCAAGTAAATCTATCAGGTATGTGATGGAAATCGTTTCGATTTGAAATGAAATCGTAAGCTCAAAACGTAGAAAATTGTTTTAGGTGTGACAAAAAACGTATCGATTTCAAATTCCAATTTTGTTTCATGTTCAGTTGGTTATAAAAAAATCAACCCTGCTGGTTTGTTTTTATTTGCTAGAAACAGAAGTTGGTTATTTAAAAATGGCTTTTGTTGTGGTTTCATCGTTAATGTTAATTAATGAAGAAAATAAATGTGAGAATATAAAACCGAGAAAGCTGCGGGATTCATCCAATCCATTAGATTTACCAGATAATATGTAAGTTGAAATCATCAAATTTAATTAATTGTTTAAATGCCATGTTTATTTTTTAGTTTTGTAGAATGTTTTCGAATTAATAAAGAAGCTTTCTCATGGATATTGGACAAACTAAGCCCACATTTTATATGCTCATCGATTCCTATGACCATCCAACTAGCAGCAACGTTGAGATTTTTCGCTGAAGGCAGCTTTCAACGATCAGTTGGTAACGACGCTTTTATTGATATGCACCGAACCACATTTTCCAAAACATTGAGTAAAATGCTATTGCATCTAGAGAATATAATGTGCCGGCTTTGGATAAAACTCCCAAGTGAGACAACAGAAATGTTAAAATCCAAAAGACACTTCTTTGATAAGTATAGCATTCCTGGCGTTGTTGGGTGTATAGATGGAACCCATATCAAATTAGTCAAGCCAGGTACTCAGGACCATTTATTCTTTAACAGAAAAGGATACTTCAGTATAAATGCTATGATTGTATGTATATGTTAATGCGTATTTCTCTTATTACAAATTTATTTTTATTACAAATTTTATAATATCATCAGTTATGCTCGTTTTAGCATAAGTTCAACAAGGTACATTCGTCTGCAAGAAATATAATTGAAAGAACAATAGGAGTTCTCAAAAGCAGATTCAGGTGTTTGTCACGAACCTTACGGTATAAACCTTCTAAGGTTGTTAAAACAATCAACATTTGTTGTGCTTTCCGCAACATGTGTAATTTTTACAAAATTGAACCATACCCAATATTGGACAATAACACTGTAACAGTTTTTGATGGTGAAGAAACTTATGCTGAAACTAGTCTAATAAATGATGAAGCTAGCAGAAACCGAGACAATATTGCACGCAGCTTGTAAGGTCAATTTTATACATTTTATTTTTATTCATTCATCAATTCATTAATTATGTTTAAATTAATTCATTAATTTATTGAAGACGATTAAATATACTTATTAATTAATTTAAATACTTGTGTAAATGTATTAACATAAAATATAATAAAGTGAATTTTATAATTTGTACAGATTTAGTTGTTCTTTTTGTATTTGCAACAGTTCTTGTTTTATACGGTTTTTCTCATACGCTAATTTCTCTAATTCTTTATGATGCCTTTCATTTTCTAATCGTTGTTTACGTAATTCTTCAGTTTGAGCATTGGTGGCTTTAATATTTTCTTTAAAGCGGTCTGACAATTTCTCTAATGCTTTTTGTATACGCCTAGTGTTACAGTCTAAATTGTTAAGGATTTCTGTATTTTCTTCCATAGTACTATGCAATTTAGTTAAAGTGGTTGATATTGCCGCATAACAATTAGTTTCTTCTGACATGAACTTTTTTAAGTTGTACTGAAGAGAATGATTAGCAAGTTTTCTTTTTTTAGACAAGGAAGATGTGGTTGGTAATTCCTCTTCATGGACTTCTTCTGCATCAGTTGAATCTTTAGAGTTTGACGATTGCTCTACATTCTCTTCTTCATGTTGAAATCCATAGGAAACACTATTGTCTATGCCATCGATAATATCATATAGACCACATATCTTTGCAATGGCTTCATCTCTCGGCGAAATGTAAAGCTGATTGTAAGGCCATCTTTCAGTAGCGCGTGATTCCCTTTTATTTGAGAAAAGTGGGATAATTTAAAAGAGTTACTGCCAGCAGATTGCCAACATTTTTATGACAATTTTCATTATAAAATACTATTTGTTCGCGTATTAAGTTTAATTTAAATGTCTTTAGGTTAGTTTTTTTCCCCAAAAATTTCAATAAAAAAAGCCCTAACTAAAATAACTTCCTTAAAGGTAGAAAACAAATTTAATCAGCACTGAATTTATTCCATGCTTTAAGCCAAAATTGCATTAGATTTTTTTTTTACCTAAGTTTTTTATGTTTTATTCAGTTCTTTTCTGTCTTCTCTAAAGTATCAAAAAGTCGAGTTACACCTTTTCTATATTAAGCCACCAGTACTTATTTGTGAGCATAAAGGCTTGCTTCGCTCCCTATCGTAAATATTGTGCTACTAAATAATTCTTACTCCGAAATAAGAAGGTCATATAAGGTAAAACCCAGGTCTATAAAAAACTATTGGAATATTTTTTTAAAGGCAAAAATGCTTTTCTTTAATAACAAATGCCCACAAATTTTAATAATTTACGAAACGCTTAAAAATTATGTAAGTATTTGTAATGCGCGTAGTAGTGGGATTTTAATTATTTTCCATTTTCGAATTTCGAAATAGTATGGTTTAGCAAAGCTGTACCTTATAAACATCTATAACGTTAAATTTAAAATCGTATGTTTCATTAATTGGATTTAATTTGATATTTTTGTGTGATTTGTATGTGTCTATTAAATATTTCATTTAATTAACTTAAAGTATTGCTTGGAGATTTGTTAAACTGTTCATTAAATGTAATTTGATTTAACAAAAAGCGACCAATCAGGACCCAAGTGGCCCAGATCATGTCTTAAGCACTAACTGGCGGTCTGTTAAACCTAACCTAACTTGCTGTTACGAAATTGGTGTTCATGGATCTGTTAATTTAAAACTAGTTTTAGTATTTAATTTTTATATTTAAATTATTTAAAGTTACTAAAACTAAAACCTAAAGACATATTCTTCTCCGTTACAATAAGAACTCGAGATTTAAAAAAAAATTTAACTTGGAAAAGTAACTAAAAGTTAAGCAAAATGTACATAGTTAAAAATGAAAATTGATCTGTAATAAATAGAGTGATAAAGTGAGAATAGAGACCATATAAAATAAAAGGAAGTCAGGCATGTCAGCAATGAGTATATATTTAAGTAATATGTATATTGTAAATACTTTTAAATAGTCCTTAAAACCATAATTATTTATTTCTGAATGTTGTTGTTTTGTTGGTAGTGAAAATAGTCAATATGGTTTAATGTTTTACAAAAACAAAGTTTAGTGTTTTTTTTTATTAATATTATTATTTGTTTCTTGATTTTTTTTAAGGTTGTTAAGGAAGGAATATAGTGCCATTTATTTGTGTTTTCTTATCACTCCATGCCTATGAAATCAATATAATAATCTTTTTAAATTAATAATGAAAAAAACATACCTTTTTCCAAGCATCTGGTTTCTTCAATGGTGGTCCAATACTATTCAAATTAAAGTTTCTCGATTTCTATTCGATCTCCTTTGGCAAAACCCTTTGCTAACTGTGGATACTTTTCCATAAATTGAATAACCATCTCTTCCTATTGAGTATTTATATGCTTTCCCCTAATATGTATGCAGATAAACTTGTCTTAATTATTTTAAAGGATTTTACTTACATTTTTAACCAAGTTATTGCATGCAATTTTTTTTTCAAATAAACAAAAATTTTTATATCGTGAACCAACGCTTACTCGCTTTAAAAATGCAAAAAGAATACAAACTCCGTTTTCCATCACATCTTTTTTTCTCACATTGTCATAGAACAAGATGGGAAATGAAATCGATTTCGATTTAAAGCAAAACCAGAATGAAATCGAAATAAATGTATGCATCACAACTTTTTACGTTTTTTAATCGATTTTAAATCGAAAACGATTTTCATCACATACCTGTATGAGGATGCCATCAAAGAAGTTGAAGCCAATGGTGGCAGTACAGCGAACGGTGTTGGCAAGAATCGCGGCTCTGCAGCGTAAGTGTGGTGGAGAGCATAAAGGGCAGATCCACAGAATGGAGATAAAGCCACAGAAGCCAAGGAAGAATATGAGGATGCTGTCAAAGAATTTGAAACCAAAGGCGGCAGTACAGCAAACGCTAGTAGCAAGAATCGAGTAAAGGCTGGCAAAAAGAAGGGGAAAAAGAGCAAGAAACCTGATTCCAAGGAAGAGGAAGAGAAAGAAAATGAAAGCCAGGTGCGATGGAGTTGCGGATTCTGATGGATTCCGCGAGGGACAAATGGTCCTACTGTTTAATCCACAGAGGAAGAAAGGGCTGCCTCCCAAACTACGAACACAGTGGGATGGACCATGCAAGCTGATAAAGAGATTGAACGATGTTGTATATGGGATACAGAAGCACAACAGCTCCCGATCTAAGATGAAGGTGGTACACTTGGAGCGACTCGCAAAATGCGGAAGCAGTGGTTCTGTGCCTGTTCAGGACGAACAGGCTTAAGCGGGCGGCAGTGTTACGAATTTGGTCGTGAACAGTCCTTTTATAATTGTTCGAGAACATACTGAATTATTGTTAATCTTATTTGCTTTTATTATTCATCGTAATTATGCTAGAACATACTGAATTGTATTTGTTTTTGTTATTCTTACTGTTTTTATTATTCATTGTAAAGGAGCACATGACAACTATACATGCATACATATGTACATACATATCAGAGAACGGTTTGATTGGTATATTTTATGCTTTTGAATGCAATCACGAAAAAAGTGCTAATTGGTGACAATATAAACCAATTCATTAAAGACATGCATGACATTATTCAAAAGATGGACTGTAACGAAAAATGATGCATGCATTGCATGTCTTTTACAAAAGCAATATAACATTCCCAAAAGCAACGAATACTTAACGAGTGGTGCGAATCATTTTAATGCTCATTGAATAATTTTTTAATTTTTTTAATTTCTTTTGTATATGTTTTAATTGCACAAAAATTTAACTTAACATATTTTTTGACGTTTCTTTGGAAAAAACCTCAAGTAAAATTTGGAAAAATATTAATGTTTTTACGAACATTAGTTACAGAAATATACATACATACATATGTATGTATGTATGTAAATATTAATTTATTATTTGCCCTTATTCCAAGAGTAATTATTTTATGATATACTACATATAATTATTTAAAAAATTTAACAAGTCGCGAAAAAATTCCCTAAGAAATTAAAACAAATAATCATATAGTATGTAGATATACTTATATTTAACTCTTTTTATTAATGTTAAAGTAATTGAAAAAAGAATTCATGTTAAAATTAAAAAATAATGCATAAGTATATACATACAAGCATATGTAATTAATATAAAATTTTTTAAAACAAAACAAAAACTATTCTACGAGATTCTGGTTAACAGGTATCACAAAAATATCCACACAAGATGACTTAATTTTAATAGTAATTATATGTTTCATATTAAGTTTGTTCTAATTTATAAATCGAATTTAAAAATAATATATTATTAACTGATTTTGGTCCCAGTCGATTTCTTTTTTCAGTTATAATATTACCTGCCATAGAAAAAGCTCGCTCGGATGCAGCGCTACTGGCAGGGATGCTTAAAATTTTTTTTGGCAAGTTTGGACAATCTGGGATATTCTGTAATGTGGTGATCCCACCATTTCAAAACATCAAAGTTTACATCAATATTTACATGGCAAAACGAATATCGATTAACTTCATCAGTAACACTTTCTTCTAGAGTAAGTTCTGCGCTGTTTATGAAGTCTGAGAAAAATAATTCGAAGTCACTTTGAGCTGCATTACTATTATTCGAAATTTGGCTATGTATTCTACTGGTAGACGGTGGTAAACAGTCTTGACTGCTCAAAATTTGTGAAACACAAAAGTTTTTTACTCTGCTTAGTTCTTCTTCCTGTAGGGCACGATTTGTTGGAGGATATAAAAAACAGGAAGCATATTGATAGATACTAATATTAGGTATCCATTTCCTATCAATCTCTATTAAAATATTATGCTTTAATTCCGCAATGGTTGGAGAGTCAGAGCTTACAGTCGCACAAATATTTTTCAGGGTGTTGATTGACAAACAAATATAATTACCTGTTACATAATTCACGCCTTGTAATTTTCTACTAATTTTGTCGAAGTTTTCAAAAAGCTCTACTAACGTTACAAGTATAGAAAAATTAACTTTATCTGTTCTATACATCTCTCCGTTCCTTGAAAGTATATCTTGGATTGTAACCCAGCTGTTCAAAATTGATTTGAACAAACTAAGATAAGAATACCAACGAGTTACACAATAATATTTCAATGACGTCCCTAGCATGTGCTGCAAATTGCTTTTCTTGAAGTATTTTACCAATTCTAGCATGGGTAGCAATGATGTAGTAGCATTGAATGCTGAATGCAATACATTATTAAGCAAGTGACTAGAACAATTTATGCGTGTGTAATCTTGTAGAGTTTTCATAATGTTTGTGCCTCTGTCTGTGACGAATTTTATATTGTCAATGTTAGTTATTTCAAAGTCATTTAAAACACATTTCAATTTATTCAAAACTTTTTCGCCTGTGCAACTCTCAAAATCCATTGACTTTACACCTAACACAATATTTTTTAAGCGCGACTCTCTCATAAAATGAAATGTAACAGACAAAAAATTTCTTTTCACATAGTCGTCTGTCCACAAGTCTGTTGTTATTGAGGCCACTTCATTGGTTACTGCTGCCTTTATTTCTTTTTGATACCTTTCCTTTTTTCCTCTGCCTTTAATTCTATTCGATTTGATATTGTTGTAGGATCTGGTACTAGATCAAACACATCCAAGTTGCTACCATATTTTGCTCCAATATTTATTAGAGTCTGTGCCAATTTTTTAAAGCCACTGCTGCTAACGGCAGAAAAAGGTCGACAATCTTCTACTACCCATTGTGAGCACACATCAATAAAATTTTCCTTATCAAAGCTGCTCACTTTTTTCAATTCAATATTGACGTTATGCTGAACATAGCATTTGTGCCGAATTAAATTTGAGGTTTGTTTGCCATTATATTTAAACAAATTATTACACTTTCCACAATGTACAATATCATTTATAATTTCATTTTGCTCATTTTGTGTACTAGAAAAAATTTGCCATATTTTACTTTTAGAATTTTTTTAATGGTAGGGAAAACACCACAATTTATTTTTTCTAAAATTTCCTCACACTTCATTATATTTTCAAATTTTGTTAACAAATATGTATGTATGTATGTTTGTAGGTATTAAATTTAACAGTTGTTTATAAACTACATACATATGTACATGTAGGTACACACAAAAAGCAACGAATGCTGAACGAATGGTACGAATGTTTTTAGTTTCTACATATGACAACATGTTATTTCATTGCTTGATGTAAGTAAAACGGCATCACAAAAAGAGAGTATTAAGAAGGCAATTAAAAAAACGAAGTGAGTTCGCACATTGCAATGCATATTTTTATCGTTGTCGATTAAAGACAATGCAAAAGCAATGAATTTACGAATGGGCATAAAACGCGAATGGTCTCATTCTGTTCTCTGATACATACATACATAGATAATGGAATAGAAATGTACACAAACACGCAAACACATATGTATGTTAAATACGCACGGTTTCTAAGTAATTGAAACCGCGAATAAGCTCATGAATATTGTTGTTGTTAACCGCGACATTTGTACGTCTGATTGGAGCATGTGTTTATGTGTGTACGTACGTGTGGCTTGTGCTCATGTTTACTTTAAGTGTACGATGATGTGCGCAGTTTCTACAAACATTATGAATGTTCGAGAAATGATCATTAAGGGTATATGTATAAGCTGCGCACATCAACGTCAGCAGTCAGTCTGAGTCAGTCTAAGTTAGAGTCAGCTAAAGTTAAGTTTAGTCAGCAGGCAGACAGTGTTGAGTCTGTAACTAGTGAGTGAGTTGTTAGACTTTACCGTGATCGTGTAAAGTGTATTAAGTGGTTACTATTGCTTTTGAGCATAGTACGGTGGTATTAAATTAAATAAAGTAGTAGCTGTTAAGTACTGAAAATTGAAATATTGCAATCTAAGAACCCACGGAAAACGTTTTTAAAAAGTGTAAAAATGTAACAATATATATATATATATATATATATATATATATATATATATATATATATATATATATATATATATATATATATATATATATATATATATATATATATATATATATATATATAATTATATATACATATATATATATATATATATATATATATATATAATTATATATATATATATATATATATATATATATATATATATATATATATATATATATATATAATTATATATATATATATATATATATATATATATATATATATATATAATATATATATATATATATATATATATATATATATATATATATATATATAATTATATATATATATATATATATATATATATATATATATATATATACAGTGCGAGCTCGATTTTCGCAACCCCCGATTAACGCAACACCCCGATTAGCGCAACAGGCAAATTTTTTACATTACAGTCTTTATAAGTGCAACGATTTTAAAAATGAGTCTCAATAAGTGCAACAAAATTTTTTTTAAATATATTTACAGTGATTTCTGTTTGTATTTCTTGTTCAGAAACGTAGTTTTATAAAAGTAATCATATATAATCAAAGAATCCCATTTCAATAGTATTTCTCCCACGTTAGTGCTATCCCAAACACGTTTTAAAACACAAATCCAAACGCATAAGTTTTCTGTTTTGCAGCATATGTATGTTTACACAGATGCGTAGGCTAACATATTTGTATAATTTCACTTTTTAAAAGAAAACCAATGTTTCAACAAGAAGACTGTTTTTTAACAGTTAGTTTTTTTTTGGTTTTATTCTTCCTTGTAAGATTTCATTTAAAATTTTTGTAAGTAGAGTGCAGATCCTTATTTAAGCAAAAAATATGGGAATTGTAAAAAAACTTGTAAAGTTGACAATCAAACAAAAATTAGAAATTTTACAGAAATAAGAGCATGGTGAATCTGTCAATAAAATATGCATAGATTACAATGTGCATAAATCGACAATAGAGCCGTATTAAAAGCAATGTTTACTATTCAAAAATTTGTTCGAGAAACAGAGTCTGGACCAGGAAAACGTTGGAAAAAGCTTTATTTAAATGGTTTTTAAAGAAAAGATCAAAAAATATACCAGTCTCTGAACAAATTTTAAAATCAAAAGCCATTTATTTTCACAGTAAAATAAAATAAAAACCTGGAAACTTTAATGCTAGTCTATTGGATGAAGAAGATATAGTAGATGCAGAAGACGAGGAAATACCGAAAATAAAAACAGATGAAGTCATCCAAGCTCTTGACATTTGCATCCAATGGGCTACAGAAAATGACATTGGCTATGAACAATGTCAGAATATCAGAAAATCCAGAATATCAAAGAGATTGCATTACAAAAAAAATTTAAAAAAGCTTAAGTTAAAACGAAAATTTCAACATTTTTCTCTTCAAACTAATTATAACAAGCATCCTACCAAATATATACTTATACATACACACATGATTTTTTTTTATTTTTACAAATACGTAATAGAATTATATTGTTTTTTTAACAAAAAAATAGATTTTTACAAATAATTTGTTTCTTTTTATTAAAAATGGGGTATTTTCACGTACAACAAAAAGTGGTCGATAATTGCAACTTTTTCGGTAAGTGCAACAGGCCAGATTTTTTAAGTTGCGAAAATCGAGCTCGCACTGTATATATATATATATATATATGTATATATATATATATATATATATATATATATATATATATATATATATATATATATATATATATATATATATATATATATATGTATATATATATATATATATATATATATATATATATATATATATATATATATGTATATATATATATATATATATATATATATATATATGTATATACATATATATGTATATATATATATATATATATATATATATATATATATATATATATATATGTATATATACATATATATATATATATATATATATATATATATATATATATATATATATATGTATATATATATATATATATGTATATACATATATATGTATATATATATATATATATATATATATATATATATATATATGTGTATATATATATATATATATATATATATATATATATATACATATATATGTATATATACATATATATATATATATATATATATATATATATATATATATATATATAATATATATATATATATATATATATATATATATATATATATATATATATATATATATAGTAATCCCGCGAGTTACGTCGTGATTGGTTCCGAAAAATGACGACGTTGATCTAAACGACGTAAATCGAAATTAAAATTACTCATATGTACATATGTACCTTAGAAGGTTATGTTTATTGAAAAATAACTTAAAATATACAAATAATTCAGTATTATGCTATACAAAAATTTTGCAGTTTATAAATTTATTATATATATATATATATATATATATATATATATATATATATATATATATATATATATATATATATATATATATATATAAGTTAGCACAGCTCAGAATTTCAATACGAATGTTGAAGCCAACGACCAGCTGCGTCAGCTATTTATTCTACAATTGCAACAGAGTGATAAGACACTTTTAAAGACAAAGAAAACACAAGACGAAGCCTCAGCGTTTTTGGGGTGCAGTGTTGGTTGAAGAGGAAGTGTTGTGTTGGAAGAATGGCAGATCATATTTGGAAGTAAAAGAATAAAGTTCATTGATACATAATTTTATTTTATTTGAAAAAACATTACAAAAAACTAAGATCCTGTTTTTTGTTAACTGGCGAGTGTTAAAACTAAAGGAACCCAGCAATTGAATATAAAGGAGTGCTAAATCTCATATAAAAACATAATAGCTAAACTACAACGAAATAGAAGAGGCAACTATCTATCAACAGTTGAGGAAACCACATCAATTGGACTAAAATAAAAAGCGACTTCAACCAACAGAGGAATCAACCATCTGTATTCAAGGAAAATCATCAATAAATTAAATTTTTTTTCGTTTCAATGTAAGTAGAGTGCTTATGAAATACTAAAGGTTGAAATAAATATTGAATTGTGATTGAAATTTTGTTTTGAAAAAAAGTGAAGCATACTCTCGTATGAATGAAGATATTGAGTCATTATTAGAAATTTTTAAAAGTTTGGAACTTATAGAAGACTTAGGAATGGCAATTACTCCAGATCAGTTAAAAGCTATTGTGGAGAGTGCAGTTAGCAGTGCTCTCGCAGTACAGGAAAGACAATTTGAAGAAAAATTGGAGGAATTAGGAAAAAGGGTGACCGAGTTGTCTGCAGATGTACCGGAAGTAGAAAAATATGAAGAGGCTACTATTAGAGGTGACGTGTTGTGCAGGGAAACTTTGGATATAACAACATCTTTGCGAGAATTTGAGGGAAAGCATGAAGCTTATGTTTCATGGAGAAAGGCAGCACACACTGCTTATAGAATTTATGAAAAATATAATGGGAGTTCCACCCATTTTCAGGCTTTGGGAATCATTAGAAATAAAACTAGGGGTACAGCCGATATGGTTTTGGCTTCTTTTGATACCCCTCTAAATTTTAAGGCCATTATTAATAGACTCGATTTCACCTATGCGGACAAGAGACCAATTTACTTGATAGAACAGGAAATGTCTACCCTTCGGCAGGGAAATCTAACTCTTTTAGAGTATTATGATGAAGTGGAGCGGAAGCTCACACTTTTAACAAATAAAACAATAATGAATTATGACAGTGATCTGGCTGCATCATTAAATGAAAAATATCGAATGGATGCATTACGCGTGTTCATTTCAGGCGCAAAAAAATCTTTAAGCGACATTCTTTTTTCGGCAAAGCCAAAGGATCTTCCATCAGCGCTAGCATTGGCCCAAGAGGTTGAGTCAAACCATGTGCGCTATAATTTTGCTAGCAATTATGCTAAAAGTATGGAAGAAAGAACACAACAGAAATTTTTTACGAACAACGCTAGGTTTGTTAATAATAATAACACACAAGGAAAAAATGCTTATTATTATAGACGACAGAATAGCTCAAAAGAACAAAAGCAGGAGGTAGAACCGATGGATATCGATTCATCGTCGAAATTCAGACAGCCCCAAAGAATTAATAATCAGTGGCGAACCCAACCGAACATAAACGTAAACCCGGCAATAAAAAGACCAAATAGTGGTGCCACCAGGTTCACAGGCTTGAAGCAACAGCGGGTCAATCATATGGCGCATGAAAAAAATTATGATGTAGATCATAATTATCAGCATGAAGCTGATACAGAAGTATCTAATATAGAAAATGAAATTTCAGAATACGACCAAATGAATTTTTTAGTAATGACTCCCTGCTCCCGTACATAGAAAGAATTATAGCAGGGAGGAAAATTAAGCTATTGATAGACACAGGCGCGTCAAAAAACTATATAAAACCATTACCAGAATTAAAACATATAAGGAATGTTGATGAGACATTTATGGTGAAGTCACTTCATGGCTTCAACCCCATAAAACATAAATGCACTATTAATCTTTTCAATATAAATACTACCTTTTTCATTCTTCCAAACCTGACGTCGTTTGAGGGAATTATAGGACTCGATTTATTAAAAATCGTATATTCTAAGCTAGATCTAAAAAATAAAAAGCTGGAATATAAGACTGGATCAGAACCCATTCAGTTTTTTAAATGTAAGAGTGTAAATTTTACAAGTGTGGAAAAAATTGAGGTACCTCAGGAGGTATCCGAGAGATTTCGAAAAATGATAGGAAAAAGAAAGGGTGTCTTCGCTGAACCCAATGAAGCGTTACCCTTTAACACAAATATTATTGCGACCATTCGCACTGAGGATGAGAATCCGATATATTCAAAATTATACCCATATCCAATGGGAGTGGCAGATTTCGTAAACACAGAAGTTCGTAACCTTTTAAAGGATGGCATCATCCGCCCATCCAGATCACCCTACAATAACCCTGTTTGGGTGGTAGATAAAAAAGGGACTGATGAATATGGAAACACTAAAAAACGACTGGTTATGGATTTCAGAAAACTGAATTCGAAAACAGTGTCTGATAGGTATCCCATTCCAAATGTAAGTGTTATATTATCAAATTTGGGTAAGGCTAGATATTTTACTACTCTGGACCTTAAATCAGGATTTCATCAAATATTATTGGCAGAAAAAGACCGTGAAAAACAGCCTTTTCGGTGGGAAACGGGAAATATGAATTTTGTAGACTACCGTTTGGGCTTAAAAATGCACCGAGCATATTTCAGAGAGCCATTGACGATGTCCTTAGGGAACAAATAGGAAAGCCGTGCCACGTTTACGTTGACGACGTCATAATTATTTCAAAAGATATGGAAACCCATGTCGACCACATCGCTTGGGTGTTAGATAAACTCTGTGATGCCAATATGAGAGTTTCTCGCGAAAAATCAAACTTCTTCAAAGAAAAGGTTGAGTTTTTAGGATTCGTAGTATCGCGAGGTGGTATCACAACGAGCCCTAGTAAGATAGATGCAATAAAAAACTATAAACAACCCAGTACAGTTTTTGATTTAAGATCCTTCTTGGGACTGACGAGTTATTACAGATGCTTCATTAAGAACTTTGCATCGATTGCAAGGCCTTTGACCGATATACTGAAAGGTGAAAATGGCAAGGTTAGTGCCAGTCAGTCTAAAAAAATAATTGTGAATTTCGATGAAAAACAACTTCAGGCTTTTAATAAACTCAAAGAGGTCTTAGCATCCGAAGATGTTATGTTACTTTACCCGGATTACGGAAAATCGTTTGACCTAACGACTGATGCTTCGGCCTATGGACTTGGTGCGGTTTTGTCTCAAAATGGCAAACCAATAACCATGATTTCAAGAACCCTGAAGGATAGGGAATTAAATTTTGCCACCAATGAACGGGAATTACTGGCAATTGTATGGGCTTTGAAAAGCCTCAGAAATTATTTATATGGCGTTAGGAATCTGAATATCTTTACAGACCACCAACCGCTTACTTTCGCGGTTTCAGATCGTAACCCTAACTCGAAAATAAAAAGGTGGAAGGCATTCATTGATGAGCACAACGCTCAAATTTATTATAAACCGGGAAAGGAAAATCACGTCGCCGACGCTTTATCGCGACAAAACCTTTTTACTTTACAAGGTGTTCATACCCTACAAAATAATGACACTTTTGGTGAGTTCAAGCTCTGATATTGCAACAATACATAGCGAAGTCTCTCTATCTTATACTATTGGCTCAACTGATAAACCGATTAATTGTTTTAGGAATCAGATAATAATCGAAGAGGGTACAGAGCTGCCAACAAGAACATTTGTTTTGTTTGGAACAAAAATGAGACACATAATAAACTTTTCGGATAGAGCACCTTTGATGAATAAAATTTGCGATGCTGTAAAGGAAGATGTAGTGAATGCAATTCATTGCGAACTACCAATATTGGCTTTAATACAGCATAGACTAATTGAGGCATTTCCCTCGACGACATTTCGTTACGCAAAAAATTTAGTTGTGGATATCACAAATAAAGATGAACAGAAAGAAATTGTTGTAACTGAACATAACAGAGCTCATAGAGCAGCTCAAGAGAATACAAAACAAATTCTGGAGGACTATTTTTTCCCAAAAATGACACAGTTGGCAAAGGAGGTGGTCATAAATTGTAAAGTCTGCAAAAAAAGCGAAATACGATCGCCACCCGCAGAAACAAGTGATTGGTGCGACACCAATTCCATCATATGTAGGAGAAATTTTACATATTGATATATTCTCAACGGATAAAAATTATTTTGTAACTTGTGCAGACAAACTCTCCAAGTTTGCAATAGTTCAACCTATAGACTCGAGAACTATAGTAGATGTGGAATCACCGATTCTGCAGCTGATGAATTTTTTCCCTCGTACGAAAATAATATTTTGTGACAATGAACCGTCATTGAATTCTGAAACAATAAAATCAATGCTGAGTAATAATTTTGGTGTAGAAATTGTCAATGCACCACCGCTTCATAGTACGTCGAATGGACAGGTCGAGAGGTTACATAGTACTATTTTAGAAATTGCTAGATGTCTTAAGCTAGAAAAATCCATTAGTAATACAGTACAGTTAATATTACTTGCAACCATAGAATATAATAAAACAATTCATACGGTCACAAACAAAAAGCCTATTGATATAATTCACTCTGATTCATTGGAGCTTGAATTTGATGTCAGAAACAGGGTGCAGAAAGCCCAAGAGTCTCAAATGAGATGATTAAATGAAACGAGACAGAATCGAACATTTGAAATAGGTGAAAAGGTTCTTGTTAAAACAAATAGAAGATTAGGCAATAAGCTTACACCATTATATATTGAGGAAACTGTAGAAGCCGATTTGGGGTCAACCGTTCTCATTAAGGGGAGGGTGGTCCATAAGGACAATTTAAGATAAGTCAAATTTTATTAATTTCTTTTTAACCCTAGGATTCTTGCGGTGGTCCTTCTTGTCACCGCAAAACTGACAGACTATTCCAATTCAAATTACATTCCTGTATCAGACGGTTACGTGTCAATTTGGCGGGATTTTGAGTATTTACGGCATACAACGAACCTGACATTGTATGCTGAGATAGCTTTCGATACAGAGACACTGAAAGAACATTTTCCCCAATCACACATGAAAAAAAATATTAGACTCGGACATAGGACATGTAAGAACATTAATAACAACAATAGATGTTCATCGTAGGCATACAAGAAGTATAAAATTTTTGGGCACGGCACTCAAGGTGGTTGCGGGGACACCTGACTACGATGACTTCGAGGATGTGAAATTTAATCAGAGAGAATTGATTCAGGCAGAAAATAGACAAATTCTCATAAATACAAAAACACAGGAGAAAATCAATAATTTAACAGACACAGTCAACATTATAATAAAGAATACCAAAGCTAAAATGGTGGATACAGAACATTTGTACGAGACCGTGCTTGCTAGAAACAGAATTGTAGTCGCGGAGCTTGAAAGCTTGATGTTATCAATAACTCTTTCAAAAATCGGTATAGTTAATCCACAGATTTTGGATTCTAATGATTTACTTAGTATAAATAATAAGCACTCTACAAATGTAACTATACAGGATTTAATGGAAGTTGCTAGTATAAGAGTCCTATTAGATGATAAGTTTTTGCACTTTTTAATTAAGTATCCAAGACCAGATATGGTTTGCAAGAAAGTAACATTGTACCCTGTTCAACACAACTACACTATTCTTAACTTCAATGGCGAAGACAGTGTGGCAGATTGCGAAAATCAAATGCTACCGATTGTGAACTGTAATGCAACCCTAACAACATCATTCTGCAGGAAGTTGGTACATTCAACATGCGCACAACAACTCCTTTCGGGTGGTCATGCATATTGCACTTCTCGGCCTTCCCATCTTGAGCCGGTGACAATAATTGATGAGGGTGTTGTAATTGTAAATGATGACACCTTTACTATAAAAACAAACGATGATGTAGAGACGACCATCACGGGCACATTTCTACTGACTTTCAGTGGCGAAGCAGAGATTAATGAAACCCTATACAGAAATCACAAAAGTATAGTAACAAAATTACCGGAGTCACCGATAATTGCCCTACTTAATGTTACAAGTCATGAAAACATACTGAGTCTCCCATACCTTCAGAGGTTAAGTGCTGAAAACTTGCGACATATAGAGGGCCTAAAAAACCAAGTAATCTCTGGTCCTTTGTTGTCTACTGCCACTCTTCTTGTGTTGCTGACTCTGGCATTCTGTTGCTTCAAGTTGCACGATAAGCTTAGAAAAAACCGTCAGCAGCGTGCTCTAGAGTTTGCGGTTGAGGGATTGAAGAGGTCCGGGGACGTCCTTCATTTAACCGAGGGAGGAGTTAGCACAGCTCAGAATTTCAATACGAATGTTGAAGCACAGAAAAGTCAACGACCAGCTGCGTCAGCTATTTATTCTACAATTGCAAAAGAGTGATAAGACACTTTTAAAGACAAAGAAAACACAAGACGAAGACTCAGCGTTTTTGGGGTGCAGTGTTGGTTGAAGAGGAAGTGTTGTGTTGGAAGAATGGCTGATCATATTTGGAAGTAAAAGAATAAAGTTCATTGATACATAATTTTATTTTATTTAATAAAACATTACAAAAAACTAAGATCCTGTTTTTTGTTAACTTATATATACAACCCTAACAACTTGAGTTTCGTACCCTATGTTATTTTTGTTTATCATTTATTTATTTCCCATGTTATAGGGCAGATTTGAACAAAAGTGTACATTTTTAAACACAAATTAACTATTTATTTAAATCACAAACTTCAAGTTTAGTTAAGGCATTAACTTATTTTAAAACAAAAAAACCTCAGATACTTTAATAATAAAATTGTCCTTTTTGGTTTCGTACCATGTTCACAGTTGGAATCAATATTTGGTAACATCACCCGTGGCATTGATAGCTGCAACGACGCGTCTCTGCATGGAGTCTATCAAGACTCCATGCAGAGTAATGGGGAGTAATGGAATCCCATATTTCTTGTATTTTTCTGTTGAGACATTGTTGTTTGAAGATCACCTCTAAGACGTCTTTTCATAATAGCCCAAATCCACTCGATAAGATTCAAGTCTGGACTAGATGACGGCCACTCCAAAACGTTAATGTTGTTATCCTGAAGCTATTTTTTGTAGTTTTGGAGGTGTGACCTGGAGCTCCGTCTTGCTGAAATATGTATTCGTCAAAAGTAACTAAATTTGGTACAGATGGCACCGAATAGTTTTCTAAAATATTTATGAACCGCGAGGCATTTACCGTTGATTGTATAAAACATGAGTTTCCTAAGCCCTTTGCGGACATGCAACCTCATATCATAATGATACCAGGAAACTTAACCATACGTTTGAGGCAATCTCTGTGATAAGCTTCACTGTTTGTACTTACTACGCTAGTGCGGGTATCTCCTACGGACATCTCAAATTTAGACTCGTCGCTAAAAATTATGGACTGCCACTGCCTCTGAGTCGAGGCTTGTCGCTCTTTTGCCCATAAAAGTCGCTTTTTCTTTTGTATTGCAGTTAGGTGGTGTTTCGCCTTGTCCGATAATATGGGACACTTCCTTCATTCGTTCCTTATAACAATGAAATCGTGAAACCACCTCATACTTACATTGTAAAAACCGTAATTCAATTTTTTTACATATTTCCTGGTTGTTTCTTGTCCTATAGTTCTTCCAACAGCTAAAGTCCACTCGGCAGCCAAACTGCGAATGGTACTTCTCCTATTTTTTCGTATTATGGACTCCAATGTCCGTATATCACGTTGCGTGATATTGGAAATTGTTCCACAATTTTTGTAAAGAATTGTTTCTTTTATAAGGTTTGAAAATGAACTGCACAGTTGATTTCGGCAAATTTAGTTCTGTACCAATATTTTTATACGATGGGCCATTTATCACTTTTTTAACAACCAATTCACGTATTTTTCTTGAAACAGCCTTTCCACGTGGCATTTTATTTATATGTATACATACATATATATGTACATATCAGAGAACTTCACTTGTTGATTAAAAAACCGTTCAACAATAACAAAGGCACGAAAAACTTGTCTTTTATTTGCAAATGATCAAACCTGCCAACACACTTTCTTTTGTTGTTCATTTTAAAGCAACCGAACAAATGCCTCTATGTTGGTTTAGATGGTTTACACATCGGTTGACTCATAAAAATAATCTTCTTTAAACTGGGAATGAATTTATTAATCAAACTTGTTCAAACTTTTATATACGTTGTTCATTTTAAGGCAATCGAACCGCTTGCAGGTTGAACACTGCCTTATTTTTATCATAGGTCGAATCAAACTTGTTAGCTCGTGTACTTGCCTTTTCCACTCAACACACAAAATTTTGATTAACATTGCAGTACAAAAAGCAAGAAATCATTGTGTATGAATTCGTTCATTCCTATCAACAAAGGCAAGCTTTTTTTTTATTTTAACTTACAGTTGTTTTTGATGTAGTATGTACATTATGATACAAAAACAGTACAATAAATAAAAAACGGGATATTTATTTTTAAGTAAAAACTCAACAATTTATTAAAATTATTAAATTTTTTTAACTATTATTTTAGTTATTTATTAACGGAAACTTGTATGTTAAGTTATAACAGTGCACGTATGTAAATTTGAACCATTAATCCCGCACATGTTTCACAATAAAAAACAAAGACAAGCAAACAAAAAAAAGCAAATGTTTATCAATGTTGAATTGGTTATGTTGGTATATCATATTGCTCAAGCCACACAGACGATCGGTTCAAACATGTTGTATGAATTAATGAGAATAAAGGTGAATTCACCCATTCGTTCTGAACGAAATTTTTGTTGTTGTTCCGCATTAAATTTACTCTCTTTCTCAAAATAGAGACGTCAAACTACATATAAAAAAAAGCGTTCGGAACGTTCAGAACGAATGGGTGAATTCACCTTAAGAACGTTTGGACACAATGAATTTACAGCAAGCTTTTCTCTTGCCTGTGCGAACTTGTTCATAAAATGCTTTTCTTAATTCTACTCATAATCAGAATTTGATGTGTACAGCAGAATGAATATGATTTTTAATCATCATTGAATTTTTCTTTATTCTTTAAAATGAACAAAAAATTTTGTGCTGAATAAAATCAAGAAAAATCGTGATTTTGAAGTTCTCTGGTACATACTTATGTACAGACATATCGCATGTGACTTGAATACAGTTAAAGTAATAATAACAAAACAAATATGTATAATTCTTTTACCTATGTATGTACGTATGTATGTATGTAATAAGTTAACGCTTGCACATGTACGTATATAAAAAATAACAGTTTTTTTTATATAAAGTAAACAAAACTTGCAGTTCACAGTGTAATAGTTTGAGAGCATAGATTTACTTATTAAAAATTCATTGCATTTTGTAGTGAAATTTCACTTGTAATAATAATAAAAACAAGCAAAAGAAATAAATATGTTTACACATGCAACATTTTTCATTGACTCCATTTCTGTAGATTGACATTTTATCCCAAAATTGAACAATATCCATATCGCTCTGTACAGCAATATTTGAAAACTTTAGTAGTCTCCATTGATGTAATATTTTTTCCTCATTATTATCCGTTAAATTCGGGAAAGACGACAATAATGGCTCAATTTTTATTTCTGAATAACTGAAAAATCTAAACATTTCGAAATTTCGTGTTTTTTATTAAATTTTAAACAAGCTACTTCGTTGGGCCTTTTCACACAAGACTAATTGTGCTGGCATAAAATCGCAGTTTGTTGGCATTTTCGGGGAAGAGAGTGGTTTTTGGTTGGCACAATTTTTTCAACCAGTTTCAACCCCGCACAAGCAGAACAAAACTAACCCATACACACTTATGAAAACAGGTTCTGCGAAATAAACAAAGAAAATACTAACCCACACAAAGCTTTGTATACGTACACAATTTTATGCCAGCATAATTAGTCTAGTGTGAATACGAAAGAACAAAAGTTGTGCGGATAAAAAATAGTCTTGTGTGAAAAGGCCCGTTCAATCGTATTTTATAAGCCAAATTACATGTGATAGTTATTAAAGAACAAATTACAACAAAGACAATTGTGTTAATCATTCTGACAAACACTAGCAGAACGGAACAACATGCTGTTTTCGAAAGCCGCCACACTTTCATCATCAGCGTTCTTGTGTTTGTTCCACTTTTTGTGGTGTCAGTTGATACATATTTCAGCTATTTATACAAATTTTCACTGTAAATGTAATACGTGAATTGTTTTGATTCATCGTATCACAATTTTTGTGGAAAGCTTTTTTTGTAATGAAAAGCTCAAATTACACATCACTAAAGGTGAATTCACCCATTCGTTCTGAACGTTCCGAACGCTTTTTTTATATGTAGTTTGACGTCTCTATTTTTTTTTTTGAGAGTGCGAGAAAGAGAGTAAATTTAATGCGGAACAACAACAAAAATTTCGTTCAGAACGAATGGGTGAATTCACCATAACTTACAACAGTCTTGCCATTGTTACCTATTCTTTACCAACCATACACATGCTTTTCAATTTGCTTATTTGGTTTTTTACTTATGACAAACTTGTTTGGTTTTTTACTATAAGTATTTATTAATTTTTGCTACATGCCATTAGCTTTTTAATTTATTTTTAGGTTTAATGTTTCTCTTTATTTATGAACATTTTCCTTTTGTTTGTGTTTTTTTATTAAATTTTAAAGAAGATTGTATATTTTATATATATATATATATATATATATATATATATATATATATATATATATATAATAGGATGTATGTATGTATGTAACATAATGGCGTATGAAGGCTTAAAATTGCGGCGAGGCGAAGTTCGCCTGGTCCGCTAGTATATATCTATATATATAAAATAGGATGTGTGTATGTATGTAACGTAATGGCTTTGTTTGAAGTTATTCCTTAATGGCTTTTCACATGAAAAAATATAAAGTTTGTCTGAAGGCTTAAAATTGGGGCGAGGCGAAGTTCGCCTGGTCCGCTAGTTATATATATAAAATAGGATGTGTGTATGTATGTAACGTAATGGCTCCAAAACGGCTGGCCCGATTTTGACGAAATTTACAGGGAACCTTCAGAATACTCGGGCGGGTGACACTGTGAAGTCTGATTTTTTATTTTCGGTCTGTGGGCGGAGGGGCGTGGAAAAATCCAATAATTCATAAAATGAGAACGGCTTGGCCGATTTCTGTAAAACTTTTTGTCAGTTGTTCGTATTTTCGAGGAGAAGGTTTTTATGGAAGAAAATTGAAAATCCCTCCGGAAAAGTCGGAAAATTGGAAAAGTCGAAAATCGAGTTTTTGTATGAAATTTTGTTTGAAATTATTCCTTAATGGCTTTTCAAATGAAAAAAATAGAAAGTTTGTCTGAAGGCTTAAAATTGGGGCGAGGCGAAGTTCGCCTGGTCCGCTAGTATATATATATATATATATATATATATATATATATATATATATATATATATATATATATATATATGTATATATATATATATATATATATATATATATATATATATATATATATATATATATATATATAAGTATACATACTTATATATAACTTTCCTGGGTAACTTTCACAATTGGTGTAAACTTAAATTAATGGAACTAAATTTGCAGAAATGTTAACATACATATGCAATTTTCAAGAGTACGAAATCCTATCAATTCCTACGTTCTTGGTGGACTTAATTTACAATCGGTTGTTATAAGCATGGACTTAGGAATATTGTTAGATGCAAAACTAAGCTTTGTCCAACATACAACTTTGATCAACAACAAATCTCGTAGCATCCTGGCTTTTATAAAAAAATGAGCGAAAGAATTCAACGATTCTTTTATCACTAAAAGTCTTTTTACTTCGCTCGTAGGGCCGATTTTGGAATACGGTTGCATTATTTGGGACACACTCTTTAATGTAAATAGTAATCGTATCGAGTCTTTTCAAAATCAGTTTCTAATTTTCTGTTTAAGAAATGTTTATAGCTAAAATTAATTTACCAACCTTAAAAGCCGGAGAACAATGCTTAATATTTTTTATAAATGGTAACATAAATTTTGAATTCTTGCTGAGGAATGTAACTTTTAATATTCCTCAACGCTCATTACGAGCTTTTAACCCAGTACATGTCAGAACATGTCGTTCTAACTTTGCTATGTCTGATCCGCTTAGGAAATTATGCAGTTTTTCAATGAAATCTACAATCTTATAGACTTTTCACTGAACATCAATGTTATTAAACGCAATGTCTGTACTTTTATTTTTAAATCAGAAATCTTTATTTTGTACATAGGTATTGTAAAATATTGTTACGAATTTGGTCGTGAACAGTCCTATCATAGTTGTTCGAGAACATACTGAATTATTGTTAATATTATTTGCTTGTATTATTCATCATAATTACTCTAGAACATAATGAATTGTTGTTATTCTTATTGTTTTTGTTTTCATTGTAAATGAGCACATGACAACTATACCATGCATGCATACATACATAGATAATGGAATGGGAATGTACACAAACACACATGTTAAGTACGCACGGTAATTGAAACCGCGAATAAGCTCATGATTATTGTTGTTGTTAACCGCGGCTTTTGTATGTCTGATTGCAGCGTGTGCAGCGTTGCCAAATGTGCAGATTTATCTGTTTTTTGCAGTTTTTTAAAGTACGAAACAGGCTTGCAGATTTTTACTCTAAAAAGCAGTTTTTAACCAATGCAGTTTTTTATTATTCGTATTACAAAGTATTCTTCACAAGTACGACAGCATGATACACGCTACTAATTCTATAAACCCATCGTGATGACCTTTGCAATATGGTTTTTCCTTATGCATAGATGAGTCCACAGACGTATCCAAAACTAAATTGCTTTCTTTAGTTGTGCGAATGCAATTAAAAGGCAAAATTTGCGACTTTTTTTCGATCTCATCAAAGTAAGAGGTTGCAGCGCTATTGGAATTTATGAGACGATTATTAACGTTTTCGAGCAAAAAAGGATTGATTACAAAAGAAATTTAATAGGTTTTGGAGCGGATGGAGCAAATACCATGACAGGTGCCTATCATTCAGTTGCTAAGCTATTAAAAGATGATTGCCCCACCTTATTATATTTAAATGCATTTGCTATTCGTTTTCATTGTGCGCTAATTATGCTTGTGGTTTTTTACCAAGTTATGTTGAAGGTGGTGCAAGAGACATCTATAATTTTATTCAAAACAGCCGAAATAGAATTGATCTATTTGCAGATTTGCAAATATTATTGGATTACAAACCCCGAAAAATGCTGCACCCTTCGCAAACACGTTGGCTTTCGCTGGAATAAACAGTTAATCAGCTTCTGAGTCGAATAGACGTTCTTAAGTTATTTTTCTTGCATGAAAATTTGGAAAATTATGACTCGACGCAGAGAAACATAAGCTACTTACAAAACCCAGAGTTTGAGCTCTATTTATTATTTTTGAAATTTATATTGCACGATATAAATAAGTTGAATCGTTTATTCCAAAGTGAAGCCCCTCAAATTCACTTGCTAAATATTGAAATAAGACGTTTGTATCTCAAAATATTTGAATATGTCGTAAAAGACGAATTTATTAATAACGAAATGTTCCATAAAATTAACTTAAATAATCCCATGCATTAAAAGACCTCAAAGACGTTTACTTAGGAGCAAAGGTATCTATAGCATTAAAGTCAACACATAAATTATCTGAGGATCGCGAAAACGACTTTAGAGAACACTGTTCCAAATTTTATGTGGGTTTATGTAATCGGTTACTAGACAAATTCGATTTTCACAATGATTTTTTAAAGTATGTTGAAGGTTTAGTTCCTGCTAATGTAATAAAAGGAAAAATGAGAAGCATTTCCGAACTGTTTAATTTTGTACCAAATGTCGTGCACTTGAATCATATCCAAGATATTGACGATGAATGGCGCGAATTATTACACTTTAATTTTGAATATTATGATTTGTTAGAAGAAAGAAGTATTGAACGCTTTTGGCAGGTAATCTTTAGTACAAAATGTTGCGATGGTTCAGAACCATTTCCGAATTAAAAAAAAAAATTGTTTATGCGATTTTGTTAAAACCAGTGACGACAGCCAATGTTGAGAGGATATTTTCTCAAGAAATAAATTAGATATTCCTACTCTATGTGGAATTTTGCTGACCAAAGACTTAAAAAAAATTATTTAATTGCACAGATTTTGTACAAACAAAAGAAATGGAAACCAAATTTAATAAGAACTACTAATACATACATATGTATGTTTAATTAAATAATTAACTATTACTACGTTTATACGCACGTCTTATTTGCAAATAAAAAAGAAGAATGTTGCCGTATAACTTTTTTATTGTAACTTATTAGCTCACTTAACAAGTCGTGAATAACGACACTATTTGCAAATAAAAAGTAAGACGTTGCCACTTCATGAACGTTTTTTGTATTTTACTTACCAAACAATCATATTTTCGTCACATGGCATCACTAATAATAACATAAGTTCTGTATGCAATTTCCCGTATAAACAGTGAATTAGTTATTTGCAAATAGTTCTATTTGCAAATAAGACGTGCGTATAAACGTGGTATATGATCTCTTAATGTGATGAATTAAATAAAATATTATATGTTATGTCTTTACTTTTAGTTTTATATGTGTATATACATACATACATATTTTTATATCTATATATATATATATAAAATAGGATGTGTGTATGTATGTATGTATGTATGTATGTAACGTAATGGCTCCAAAACGGCTGGGCCGATTTTGACGAAGGTATTGTTCAGCTAATGCGTCTTTATTTTTCTACGTACGCTTTTTACAGTGATATTCACAGCTCCAATAATAAGGATGCTGCCATATTCTAGTAATTCTAACAATGTTGTCTACTTAGTGCTAATACATTAGAATGGTTATAAATAATGTCTTGATATAAGAAACCATTTATTTTAACACTTATTACAATCGATGGATTTTACTTCCTGGTTGTAGTTGCCAGAAATCGTATCAAAAAAATAATAAACTATCAAAAAACCTTGGAAATTTCAATAACTTTGCTACAGTTGTACAGATTCGCAAAAGATTCACGTCAGTACCTGCCCGAAGGCCTAACTTGACAGTGCACTTCTGCACAAGTGTGAATAAAGCCATTCACCACCGTCCCCGTTGTCCCCTTCAAGGGCACATATAGGAGGCGGTCCTAAATGTGCCCCCAATAGGGACAACATGGTAGCAATTCTGTACAGGCTGCAGAACCATGTACAGACACCTTACTGAAGTGCTGGAGCTATCTAACCTCCACCAAGCCACCCCAACGTCCCGCAACCGTTAGAGCAGCTCTGTCGAATAGCAACAGCACCTAGAGATATATGGCCTGAAGAGAGCATCTACAACAGGCCTCCACAACCATATTGCAGACACACTCACCTGATCCATACCTCTTCCCGCGTATCTTTGGGTTTTAACCACAGCCACCAAGTGATCCCCGAAGGGGCCTCACCAACAACCAGACTAGGACAAGTCCTAGGGGCTACTGGTTCCCGTGGCACCAGATGGGAATCTGGTCAGGCGCGTGTTAAAAACACCTCCGATTTTAGGTCTCATGCAAACGTGAGGTATCGGTAGCACCTCTACCCAGACAAGCATAGGCAGAGCTACTTCCTTATATTTCTTATATACACGCCCGCTGCCCTGTTATTTCAGGGATTGGGTAGTAACATATTAAGTTCTAGGGGTAATTGGCCAAAGGTCAAAGTCTGGAAAGACCATATTACCCATCCGGACGAGTGAGCGAACCCACTTTTACCTTTAATTTACTTGCATGCGCGGGAACCTTCAGAATACTCGGGCGGGTGACACTGTGAAGTCTGATTTTTTATTTTCGGTCTGTGGGCGGAGGGGCGTGGCAAAATCCAATAATTCATAAAATGAGAACGGCTTTGCCGATTTCTGTGAAACTTTTTGTCAGTTGTTCGTATTTTCGAGGAGAAGGTTTTTATGGAAGAAAATTTTGGAAAATCCCTCCGGAAAAGTCGGAAAAATCGAGTTTTTGTATGAAATTTTGTTTGGCTTTTCAAATGAAAAAATAGAAAGTTTATCTGAAGGCTTAAAATTGGGGCGAGGCGAAGTTCGCCTGGTCCGCTAGTAAAATAAAAAATTTATATTATTTGCTATTCTTTTTTTTTTTCTTCAATAAAATTGGATTAAAAATATACAAATATCGTTTTATTACTTTTTCTTTAATAAGAGGTATACCTGATAAAATTTTGTTAAGAAAAAAGTCAAACTCCATATGAAGAAAACTAAAAAAATTTTCCTGAATTTTTTTAATGTAAATTTTGACTTGTCAACACAATTTTATCAGGTATAGACACCTAGTTAGTTTTGTTTTGAAGGTGCAGATTTTTTTCGTAAAAAACAGATTTTTTTTGGTAATTGTCAGTTTTTGTAAAAAAAATTATGGCAACATTGAGCGTGTGTAAATGTGTGTATGTACGTGTGGCTTGTGCTCATGTTTACTTTAAAGGTAGAATTAACCAAACGTAAATGTAGAAACGTAAATGTTGTTGAATCAGCTAATCGTTTCTGTCATATGAGAATGTATATATGACAGAAACGATTAGCTGATTCAACAACATTTACGTTTCTACATTTACGTTTGGTTAATTCTACCTTAAGTGTACGATGATGTACGCAGTTTCTACAAACGTTATGAATGTTAGAGAAATGATCATTAAGGGTATATAAGCTGCGCACATCAACGTCAGCGGTCAGTCTAAGTCAGTCTAAGTTAGAGTCAGTTAAAGTTCAGTTCAGTCAGCAGACAGACAGTGTTGAGTCTGTAATTAGTGATACTGTGGTATTAAATTAAATAAAGTGGTAGCTGTTAAGTACTGAAAATCAAATAATTGAGCGTTTAATTTCATTGCAATCTAAGAACCCACGGAAAACGTTTTTAAAAAGGTAAAAACGTAACAATATATTATTGTGTTAATAGTCTGTAAGGAATTTGTCCATAGACTTAATTTAAATAAATAAAAAATAAGAAAATTTGTGTTTTAACTAAAACATTTTTAAAAACTTAATTTAAGAAAAATATTTGAAAGTAGTTAAAAGTGCAAAAACTGCGCAAAGCAAATAAATTAGCGCAATCAATTTTTAGCTGTGGCAGCAACGTATTGGCAATGATCGTACACTATTGCTTTCAACTATGAGAGGTAAATTAAAATAAATGGCAAAGTTCTTACAAAAATCGACACAATGTTCTGGTGTGATTTTTATACATATGGAGTTTGACATTTTTCATTATGACTTGGCCAAGGCCCATTTATGAGGTCTGTACAAGGCAAATTGATTACAACAAAGCCAAGAATACAATTATCAAACTGCTTATATAAAAGTCGACCGAAAAATTTTTATGCATTTATAGACTTTGAAAATCATCTTTCCTATCACATGGACAGTTATATAGACCTTATTAATGAGCCTTAAACTTAGATAAAATAAAAACGCAAAACATATGTATGGCTGAAGGATTGAAAAAAATTTTTCACAAGCTGAACGTTACGAAAGCGTTTCATATACATAGTTCATTTTAGTGAATCGTTCAAATAAACTAGGTCGTCAAGAAACTACACAATTATAATATGTAACATTGTTTAAGCAATTTTTGAAATATGACATGTTGCAAATATATGTTTACATCTTTGTCAGATGATGATGATGTAATCACTTAATTATGAAATGTTTTATGTCCGTATTCGAGTATTACTATTAATAAATATTTTGTAAACTTTTCACTCAAAAACAAATATGCGAATGAAAATTCACAGATCCAAATATTTGCATAATCCAAGTATTTAGTACATTTAAAAAAGCAACTTCTTAAAATTCAGTGATTGATGAAAATCAAAACATTTTGATATTTTTTTTCATTTGATTAGTGAAATGTTCGTTGCTGATTGCCAAAAACAATCTCAGTTGCTTCGTGATTGTCATGATGGACTAGTGTGGGAATGAAAAAAAATTATTTTACGTTTCACTGACTGGGTTTAATAGAATTTATTCTGCGGATATTGAACGTCTCGTATGTGAAAAAAGAAGAGCTAGAAGGGAATGGCAACAGCACAGATCACCCCAACATAAAATCAGACTTAGAGAATGCACTAAACGACTCCAAGAGTTGCTTGCATCTGAAAAATCTGCTTCTCTTAAGAACTATCTGGAAGGTCTCGATGTCACAGCAGCACCCCTTGTGGCGCGCTGCTAAAAAACTTAAAACACCCATTGAGTCTAAACCACCCCTGCGCACTTCTACCGGAGGTTGGGCAAGAACCAATACTGAAAAAGGTAACATATTTGCTGAGCATTTAAAATACGTATTTACCCCAAACTCATGTACTGGTGCTGTTGCTTTGCCGAGTGTAGTTGCTCTACCCCCTCTACCCATAAAGTTTAACATGCGTGATGTACAAAAACTAATTGCTGAATCCAACCAGAAGAAGGCTCCGGGTATTGATGGAATTAGTAACAAGATGCTGATGAAGTTGCCTCGTATTGGTATTAGAATCCTGTTGTTTATTTTTAATGGCATTTTACGACTGGAGTATTATCCACACAGCTGGAAACTTGCCATGGTCAAAATGATTCCAAAGGCGGGCAAAGATCTTACAAAGGCTGATAAGTTTATATATAGGCCAATAAGTTTATTGTCAACAATTTCAAAACTCTTCGAAAAGCTGCTCATGACAAAATTGTCCCCAATTCTAACTAACAATGGATGTATACCGGACCACCAATTTGGTTTTAGAAGTCAGCATAGTACCATTTTATAAGAAGAACATTTGAAGAAAAGAAGTATTGTTCTTCTCTCTTTATTGATGTTTCTCAGGCATTTGATAAAGTGTGGCATGAATAATTCTAAAATTGAAGACATATCTGCCAATAAACATTGTAAATCTTTTGGAAAGTTACATTCTTGCCCGGAAGTTCACTGTCGTGGAAGGAGACTTCATGAGTGTGGCCGAAACTATCTCATCCGGTGTGCCACAGGGGAGTATACTGGGGCCAGTTTTGTATTTGATTTTTACCTGTGATATGCCTTTAAGCAGTAACATCCTCACCTCTACATTTGCCGATGATACTACCTTAGTATGCATGAAAACACTGTTGGAGCTGTGGTTGAACTTATGGAGAATAAAAGTAAATGAACAAAAGTGTGTTCATGTCACATTTACCCTACGAAGAGACACTTGTTCCCCCATTCGAATCAACAATCAAGTTGTTCCTCAACATTCGCAGGTGAAATACCTTGGTATGCATCTTGACCGACGGCTTACATGGAAACAGCACATTGACTCTAAGCTAACACAAATGAAGCTTAAATTAACCCAGATACATTGGCTGATTGGTAGAAATTCTACCCTCAGTCTAGATTGTAAACTTTTAATATACAAGTCGCTTTTGAAACCCATATGGTGTTACGGAATTCAGCTATGGGGCACTGCTTCAGCTTCCAATGTAGAGCGAATACAACGAATCCAAAACAAAATTTTAAGGTTAATAACATCGGCTCCATGGTACGTGAAAAATTCAATTTTACATCGTGATTTAAATATGCCACTTGTGACCGCTGAAATTGCAAAATATTCAGGCAAATATTTAACAAAACTCGAGTCCCATCCTAATCCCCTTGCTCGTAATATCTTGAACTTTACTGGACACATCCGCCTAAAAAAGAGGGATACTACGGCCTTAATACGGCACACTTCAGATAGAATTTTCTGAATATTTTTGTGCTTAACACATTTATGTATTATTAATTACCATCACTAAGTTTATGTCCGACACTGGTTGGGCCTAATTATTATATTTATAATTAAGATTTGAACACTTATTGTTAGTTCAATTTGAAGATACAATAAAAAAAATAGCAGTGAAAAAAAAACGTTTCACTGACAGCCATAAATCTAGAAAGAAGCATATTGGAATCGCGAAAAGAAAATAATAAGAAATATGTTAGAAGTATATATATAAAAATATGTATATCAATAAAAATAAATCATCATCCGATGAAGACATTCTTACAAACGAACACTACGAAGTCGCAATAAAAATGGTAATTGACGGTTTTATATGTACATCTGCAGTTAAGCGTCAAAGACAGAACACACACATATGCAATATTTGACGTGTTTATTTGATGTCACCGGGGCACTACATATACTTATATATTTAGATATTTTGTGTGCAACACAGGAATATGTACTTTTTTACTATATGTATGTGTAACACTTTTAGCTTTAATAGGCGATAACT
Organism: Germaria angustata; assembly: GCA_963681545.1. Lineage (NCBI taxonomy): Eukaryota > Metazoa > Arthropoda > Insecta > Diptera > Tachinidae > Germaria > Germaria angustata. Next base: position 73,846,783 of record OY813000.1, on the reverse strand, counting down.
AATTAGTAAAGAGCACGCAATCCTATAAGGAAGTTATTATTTTTCTTACTTTTTATTAGAATTACAAATATTTTTTAATGTATGTACATATTTATAAACAAAATGTCAGAAAAGAAAACGCCATGAGTCTTAATATAGGGAAACTTATATGGTTTAACTTTCTTTATATTATATATGTATGTATACTATATACATACTAGCATGTACGCACGACTACGTTTATGTCCTGAAATAAAACTTGTCTGAGTATTTAAAATTATAACTAGATAAGAAATATTAAATTCTTGTTTTGATACATACTCTACAATCCACTTCTGTAGACACCTGCTCTTAAGTAGCCGACATGAAGTTAAGATGTGATAATCAAGGAGATCTTACATGAATTGTTTCCACTTTCAGCGTTGGGTCATGGGACTTATCGATGGGAGTCGTAAGTTCTTACTATAGTGAAATTGCAAGTAAATGGCAAGTTTCTAGCGATAATGAGTAACTAAGTGAAAATAATATCCCTGTAATAGAATCATAAAATTCTTTCGAATTATCCTTTCAAAGAGCAATTATAAGAGTTATGACAATAGTACATAAATACTCAAACCGAGTCCTTTTCCGTAATCGTATGTACATATTTTATATGTTAATGCAGGCTGTGAACTACGCAGGCTGTACTCGTATGCAGAATCACCATGATAAAGGGCATTGGTCTATACCCATTGGTCTATACCATTAGTCCATTAGTGATCAAACCAAATTGTTTACCATGATAAAATGTAGCCTGTATGGTAACTCATGCCATAAATCCGTATAGAAAATTCCGTTCAAATCTCCTTAGCAGTCCTTGCGTGACTGAATTATAAACATTCAAACAAACGAACTTTTATATTTATAACATTAGTACGATAGAAGCATGTTAATTAGAACAAATTAATTTTGTAATGCAGTTTTCGCAACTCTACTGTGGCATCTATACTCTTAGGATTTGTTTATTATTTGCTTACACAGTAACCCGACAAAGTTTTCCTAATAGAATCTGATGGAACATCTTAGATCTTCGTTTGACAATATGACCACGAACAAAGTCCGACGGAATAAACATGTCAGATCGCAGTCGTCGGCTAATTATGATATAGTCCTATGATACAAATTCTTCGAATATCAATCGGCTTACCACGGTGTGTTCGGTAATATAACTGCATATAACTACGACTACGATACCGCGATAAAAGTGCCTCCGATATATGTTGGGGTCGTTAATATAACTACAGATGTAGTCCTATAAGTAACACCTTGGATATCAATAGGCTAAACACTGCCGAACGATGTATACGCTTCCATATCCCCTCCTTTTATGGCAAATAGAAAATAAAACTAATGAGAATTTAATCCACCTTATCGTGTTTGGCGATTTTCGACTGCAAATTCGACTAAAGATACCGAGCAACATTTTTCTTTAATCTAGTACAAACTGTCGAATTTGCAGTCGAAAATCGCCAAACACGATAAGGCCCAATATTTTATTGTTTGTTGTTAGTTTAGTTGAGTATATGCCTGCTTTTAAAATATTAAAAAGTTATTTTGGAGTATCTCGAATAACAAATTTGGTAAGTATTGTTATTATTGAGAATTATTAACTATTGCGCAATTAATGTAAATAAGGGTTTATTGTTCATTATTTGCTTACTCTATATACATTTTTTGGGTAAGGATAAATTTATTTATATGCAATTTCTTACGTATGTATGGATATACATGTATGTATAGTAAAAATAAAATTCCGTAAACCATTTCATCTAAATCTCACGATTGAAGTATAACATTTTTAGAACAAGAAAATTTATGTTTTAACTTGCAATTAAATTCGTTTAAAAAATGTCCTACAAAAGCTACATAAAACAAAAATTCTATATCAAAACAATTCTGATTATGTTGAAAAAATATTGCACTACAGGCTGTAAGTGTTTGAGTGAATAACTGTGTTCAACACAATTTTAATTATTAAACTTTATTTGATTATTTTTTCATACCAACAGATTCTTTATTTATTTAACTATAGGGCATTCACACAATGCTGCCCATATCATGGCCAGTGTCAGTGGTTTTAGCCGTATTCATGACTGCCATACACATTATCTATCGCATTGGTGAAAGTCCTGACTATGCTCCCAATTTACCTGTGGTAAGTAGAAAAAACGCACACAACCAATCACATAGCCACTGAGATATGTAAATGAAAAACCAGCAATTAAATCTATATATATATATATATATATATATATATATATATATATATATATATATATATATATATATATACATATATATATATATAGAGAGAGAGAGAGAGAGATAAAGCATTAAAGTGGACGTTACACTAGTACAGAGTAACTAAAGGTGATAGTGAGTTGAAAAGGTGACAGTGAGCTAAAAAAGCAAAACTATTGCAAAACTCAGCAATACACAAAATTCTATAATAATGTCCCTTTTGTAATGAGTTCAAAAGTAAGTGTTAATATACTAAAATGACATGGTTAAACTTAGGTAACAAAGTTGCTTTAGAATGGTTAAAAAAATTTTAATTGAAGGAAAATATTCCTAAAACTACCAAAACTGTTTAATAAAAACTCGATGTGTTTAATAAAATACCACATTTATACCACGTACATATTCGCAGTATAGAAACCAGCTATAAAAAATACTGTGTTCGGTAGCTTAATTGTAGTTTAGGTTGACACACATTTACTATACCATTGTAGTATACAAATCCCATGTTTGTCGGGGGTATTAGACGTCTTTTACAAAGTCTGCTTTAGCTCCAGCAGACACAGTAAATCGTAAATTTATTTATGGTCTTTCGATCTGGATATTGATTGCTAGTACATTCGAACCATGCAACCACAACTATGATCTAAGCCCTGAAGGCAAAAGATGAGCACAACCTCTCAAAATATATTAATTTTTTATTTGGTCATAAACAAAGAAGTATTTATACACTCTAGTAAATAAGTATTTTATTTTAATAAAAATAACAATTTTTTCTTTACAGTTATTTGGCGAAATCGTCATGTTGGCAAGTGCATCCATATCTGGCTTATACTATCGCATAATGTCAGATGCTGCCCACAACCGTACGGTTGATGGAACGCGCACGGGCATCGAGCAACGTGTAAAATTGGAATGTGAACGTGAGCAACAGGAGCAATTGTTACTAAGTGTTATACCAGCTTATATTGCAGCTGAGGTCGGTACAACTAAACTATTACCTCGGGTGAAATTTGCCATCCATTATAAACAATATTAATGATAAAAAGCATTTATAAAGAAAAATGTTGCTCGGTATCTTTAGTCTATTACAAACTGTCGAATTTGCAGTCGAAAATCGCCAAACACGATAAAGGGGATTAATTTTTTTATTTTCTTTTGTCTATTTGTAGGTAAAACGTAGCATCATGTTAAAAATGGCTGATGCTTGCCAACGGGCTGGAGGTCAAACTAATTCATCAGCTACACGTTTTCATGAGCTGCATGTCCAGCGTCATAATAATGTTTCTATTTTGTATGCGGATATTGTAAATTTTACCCCACTATCAGAACAACTGACAGCTAGTGATTTAGTTAAGACATTGAATGATCTATTTGGGCGTTTCGATCAAATAGCGCAGGTGAGTTGTTATGAATTACACCGAAAATAAGAAAAATAAATTGAAACAAGTACAATAACTGGAGAAACATTTTACGTTCCACAAAAAAATTATTGAAATATTTTATTTGTTATTTGAGATTCCTCCATTTCGTTTCAAATTTAACTACTCGCTGATAAACTGAACCCATGGCTACATGGACGGAGGCCAAATCACCCTAACAAAAGCAACAGGCTAATTCCTCCACTAAAACTCCATTTCAAACTCAGATAAAATGAAATCCCTTGATTGTACTTGATTGGATACTCAAACATTCAAACAATTCAATATAAACTGTAACGTGATTTTTTCATATATTTATAATGTACTCATTCAGTAAATAATTTATATAATATACATATATTCTAAAATAATTAAAATTTATTAAAAGCGAGTGAGATAATCTCGCATTTCAGTCGTGATCAAGCAACATTTACCCAAATTTTCGATTACACTCAATGAACGATCTGATACAGGATGTCGAAACTAAAGCAGTAATTATTCAAATCACAACATGTTGTAAATTAAAGTTGAAGATAATACAACTACGGCAGTTTTGAATATTTTGTTGTAAATTTTTCTGCTATAAAAACAGGGATGGAAAGTGCAAATATTATTTTATTGTTCTTAATTCAATAGTTTTAGCTGTCCTTCGTTCACAAAATAATAACTCCGCCTGATATTTCATTTAATATATCTTCAGCAAAATGCATTTGTACCATACACGTCTTCATACAACACATGAATAAGAAAAGAGTTGTACGTGCTACAAGAAAATATTTAGATATAAAATGTTAACACAAGTTATATAAAATAACTTGTGATTAAGCTGTTATTTTCTCTTTGCTTACTTTTCCACTTCTACACACATTCCCGTCAAGTTCACTGAACCCACATAATTTTTACTACTAAGAAGGATGGCTTCCTTCTTTGAAAATTGTATAGAGAGAATAACAATTTAACTACCAAATTACTTATCTGGGATCAAAAGCATATCGAAATAAATTATTAAGTACAAGGCAACGGCAGCTTTACGAGAGAATGTTTTATTTTTTTATTTATTGATAAAGCCAATTTTAAAGATTTTTTCCACATTTAACTGTGCATGTACGAATTTCATTCGTTAACAATTGGCAGAAATGGGTAACAAGAAAGTCTTAAGTTCAAGTGGAAACCAAGAAAAATCCCCAGAATTGCGTCAAGCTCAGCACTTTCGCTAAGACACCAGAAGAATATCTCTGCAGTACTTAGAGCCATCATAAGCTGGGGTAGGGACAATTAAAGTAAAAATAAGCATTAAAACATAAAAAATACAATAGCCCAACGAAAGCCATCCGCGCAACAACACATGAACAAAAGAGAAGAGGCCAGAAATGAATAATTACAAATTACTTTAGGAATCTTATAAACTACTCTACATTAGATATAAAAAATGTGTCTATTTAATCCTTTGTCTTGGTGAATAATTAACCTCAGTTTCATTTATTTTATGAGCCATGATACCATCTGATGGTAAGAATAACGAGAGATGTGAAATATATAGGTACCACAGAGAATAAATTAAAAACTAGGCTGGCAGGACTCAAGCCAAAAAAACAGCTTTAACGAAACATTTCATTCCAGTCATAATACGGACTTTTAAAAAGTATCAGTTTAAGCTATAGGGGGGGAACTTTAAACGACTTTATATGTTAGAAATGCTTTTTTTTTTTTTAATTCATTTATTTATTTGATCATTTATATATAACTAATTTACAATATTATGACCTTGCGAAGCCAGATTGGCTTGTCTGCAGGTACATCATAAAGTTTTAGTCTTATAAAAAAAAAAAATATAGCTTCATTGCATTATAAATTTTGTTTGTTGTTTAGATAAATTTCATAAAATATGATATAAAATTCATTCATAAATATATGTATGTATGTCTATATAAAATAATGTTTGTTTCAGAATGACTTCGCCCTCGGTGTTGTTGAGAATTTCTACTGATTTTGCCCATATTGCTGTGGCTTTTATGTTAGGTTTTCAGTTGTCGATTATGTTGTTGGTATTTATAAATTGCTGTTGATTTAGAAAATGTTGTTTATTGTGTTGTGTTTTCGATGTTCTGGTTTTGTTATTTTTTTTAACTGTTTGTCCATAGTTTTATTGTATTGAGAAATAGGTGTTGATGGTGGTAGTGATTCTCTTTATTTTTTGGTGTTTTTTGATGCTAGATTTTGTTGTTTAGAATGTTGTTCGATGTTGTTGATGTTAATGTTGTTTTTGGTTCTTTAGAGTATATGTATGTTCATTTTGTATCTACCTATTTATATTACTGCTGATTAATGTGATTTTGTTGTTTAGAATGTTGTTCGATGTTTTTGATGTTAATGTTGTTTTTCGTACTTTAGAGTATATGTATTTTTATTTTGTATTTACATATTTTATATTACTGTTGATTAATAAAATACTTTTTCAGAGTTTTTTTCTATTTTGAATGTTGTTAGAGTTTGTAATGATGTCGTTTGGTATAGTGTTAAATATTGTTGGTAACATGACAGATAGTGAACTTCTGCCATATTCATTGCGAAATTTCGGAATCCGATATTTGCCTTCAACGTTTCGTCTCGTTTGATGGTTGTGGTCAATTTTATGCAGATGTCTTGTATCATTGTAAAATTCAATAGCAATAGATATGCGGTATAGACTAAGAACGTTTAGTATGTGACGATCTTTGGCATAGTTTACGATTCTATTGTCCATTGCTGTGTTATGTTGTTGTGTAGTGCGATAGTAATGTATGTTATTGGTATGTGTATTAGGTCTTATTAGTTTAAGAATTTTGTCCTGTATTTGTTGCAGTTTCGCACATTGTTTCGAATTTCCCCATGCTGTAATACCATGACGCAAGTGTGGTTCTGCAAATGAGAAGTAAACTTGTCGAATCACCTTGTCATTTGAGCAGTAGCTTAATCGATGCATTATATAAGACGCCTTTCTTAGTTTTTTTTGTACCTCTTTTATATGTACGTTCCATTTAAAATTATGATCGATGTATACACCGAGATATTTGTAAGTGTTAACAATTTCTATTGTAGTATTGCATTGGTCTATATCATAATTAAAATTGTTTAGTTTTGTGTTATGTAGGCATTCAGTGCTGTGAAATTTTAATGTTAGATTTTGGTACGTAATATGTGGTGGCTTAATATGCATCAATTTAGTCTTAGTAGCATTTATTACTAGTCCATTGTCGTGGCACCATCGCACTGCTATATCTAGCTCATCTTGCATTATTTTAGTAGCAACATTCAATTGTTTGTGAGCTACTACGATTGCAGTATCATCTGCATATGCGAAGACCTTACCATTTGATAAATTTCTTATCAGTTCGTTTGAATATATTAAATATAGTATTGGACCTAATTTTGAGCCTTGTGGTACTCCATATTCTAAATCAGTTTCTTTACTGAGGTTTTCTTTTACTTTAACGTAGAATTTTCTGCATTTCAAATAATTTTCAAATAATTTTAAACACTGACTTCTAATGCCAATTCTTTCTAACATACATAAAAGGTTTGTATGTGACAGTGTATCAAAGGCTTTGGTAAAATCTATAAAAAAGTGTTAAACAATGGTGATTTTTGCTTAATTGTGTATTGATGTAATCTGCAAAATTACCTAGCAGTTTGTTGATGCTTTTGCCTTTTTGGAAGCCAAATTGATTTTTGTTTATAATATTATATTTTTCAATGTAACTTTTTATTCTCCTACAGAGGATTTCTTCCATTATTTTTTCTACCACTGAAAGTATTGCAATTGGTCGATAGTTGTTACAATCTGATTTTGAACCATTTTTATATATTGGCCTTACATACGATACTTTTAATGCATCAGGTATAGTTGATGTTTCGATAATAAGGTTTATTAAATTTGTTAAAATAGGAGTCATAATTTGTGAATTGTTTTTTAAGTCTATGGGTCTAATTTTATCAAATCCCGCACCTTTTTTAATATTTAAGGAATTAAGTATGTTGAAAATTTCTTCGTTAAATGTTTGACGAATTTGGAACGAGTTCGATAGTCTAATGTAGGATTGATTGACTGTTTGTATATTACATTTATGTAAATGTTTTTCTACATTTTGTTTAAAACTAATAGCGAATTTGTCACATATTTCTTTTGTATTAGTTTTACTAAATTTTTTTTCTATAGTTTCATCAATATTATTTGACTTTACTCCGATTAATTCATTTATGGTTTCCCATGTTAAGCGCATATTATATCTGTTTTCAAGGAATTTATTTTTATAGAACTGATTTTTTGCGAAATTAATAGTTTTATTTAAACGATTTCTAAATTTCTTGTATTCATTTTCATAGTTTTTATTGTTTTTATTATTTCGCCATTTTGTGTAAAGTTTATCTCGTATTTCACAATTTTTTATTATAGTTTCATTAATCCATAGTTTGGGAATTCTATTTTTCTTTGTTCTGTACGTTTTTAATGAATTTTCATATATTTTTTTAAATTTATCTGATAATTCATTGAATAGGTTCGTAGGGTTTGTGTGATTTGATATTTCTTGCCAGTTTATTGAACGTATTTGTTGGTTAACTTTATTATTACATATAATTGATTGCTGGGTATTTGTATTTTTTGATTTGTTATTATCACTTTGTTTTGAGAGGCAACATAAGAGAGAAAAATGATCAGAGATTTTTGTTTTAATAATTGATGCATGTATATGTGTATTTACATATTTACATCTTACAAATATATGATCTATACATGTTTGCGAATTTTTATTTAAATCTTCTCTTGTGCATTCTTTTATAATACGTTTCATACCATTGGAATATAATACATCAAGATAAGAGTTGGTTAACGATGTTTCTCTTAATAGATCTATATTAATATCTCCAACTAATATAATCGTTTTTTCTTTTCTCATGTTTTGTAATATATCATCCAGCTCTCTCACAAAATTGTTTGCCTTCAGAGACGGAGGTCTGTATATTGCAAATATTGTAATATTTTCAATAAGTTCTATGTTTATACGAATTGATTCAAATGAGTTTGCACTAATAGATATGTTTGAGTATTGTATATTGTTTTTGATGTATACTGCTAATCCGCCTCTGCATCTATTTGGTCTATTAATAAAAATTTCTTCAAATCCGTGTATGGTGTGAAACGCACATTCTTCATCACTTATATTTGTTTCAACTAATACAATTACTTTTATATGTTCTAATATATTATGTATTGTTGCCAAAAACGAGTTAAAATTAGTACGCATAGATCGAATGTTCAAAAAAATTGTAGAAAACGGATAACTTAAAAGTTCAGGCTTTATTTTTTTAAAGTTTTCAATGGTTTCTACTGTTATATTATTCATTTTTAAATAGTTTATGATTTCTTATACTTTTTATATTTATATTTTTAAAGAAATTAAGTATAAAAAAATTATGTTTTAATTGTGGTTATTAATTAATTCAATGTCATTAATATTTATAATTTTAACAATTGTTGTGTTTTCGTTTTTTTTGGTAAAGATGTGTCCATCTCTGACCCACACAAACTTCCATCCACAATCTTTAGCTTTATTTTTTGCTATCCAGAGAAGTCGTCGGTTTTCAGCTGTTAATTGATCATTAACGAAAATTGATTTGTTATTTGTGTTATCATTATTGTTGTTTTTGTTATTTTCTACGGAAGAGTTTTTAAACAGATTTCCTTGTATCCTATGTCTTTGTATTTTATTCATTATCTCTTTTTTTTTATTTAGAGAGCAAAATTCTACAATTATTTTTTCGTTTTGTTTCATTTTGTATGCATTTGATATATCACTATCTTTAACTTCGACATCAACAGAGTTTGCCATTGTTTTTATGACTTCTACAGCATCAATATTGATATCATTAATATTTTTTATCTCTATGTTCTTGCTTAGCAATTGTTGTTCAAGAACATTTACTCTGCTTTCCATTTTTTGCAGGCGCATCTCTTTCTCTTTATTATCTTTTACAAGGTCACTGACCTGTAATGAAATTCCCGCTATAGTTTCCGTGATTTTCATATATGCGTTAGTTATTTCTTCTTTTAATGAGTTATTTGATATAGTTAAGTTGTTATTTATTTGTAGTATGCAGTTTTTTATATCACTCAAATTGTTTGTAACATTTGATTTAAATGCTGATAAATCAGACTTCATTTCAGATACGCTGGAATATACAGAGTTTATATTCAATGGCTCATTAATTTCTTGGTTTGCTAAACGTTCTTTTGGCTGAACTTCAGTCTCAATATTGGTTTCCTGTTGCTTGTTTTGTTGAGATTTTTGTGGTTCATCATAGGTTATCTCTTGGTACAGATTATTAGGTGATTTACTTCTCTTGCGTTCACCTCGACAAACATGACACTTCCATGCAGTTTTCCTTTCGTTAGTCATACCATTATATGTTGACTCAGACAGTGTAGCGCACGGGGAATAATGATATTTACTATTACAATGATGACATTTGATATATTCTCCTGTTAAAGGTAGATTTTTTTTACATATGTCGCACAGAGCATTGATATTGGATAAGTTATCTTGTTGTTTACTCATTTTTGTTGTATGTGTATGTTTTTATATGTGTTTGTATGTAATAATTATAATAAAGAGTTCAATATAGATGATATTGATTTTGTTATATGTAATTTTTTATAATTTTTAGTATATATATTTTTTATTGTCACTTCTATTTGTTTTCTATTGTATTTGCACAAGCTCTTTATTATATATTTGCCACGTATTCATATAAATTTTATGCATATATAATTGTTATAAAAAGAGAAAAACTTTATTTTGAACTGTTGAAAACACAAAGCGGAGAAAAAAAACACGTCCGTTCGTAACGAAGTACAATGCTTAAGGCCCACTTAGCCGAACGTAAATGTAGAAATGTAAATGTAGCCAAATCAGCTGATCGTTTCTGTTATATGAGAATGTATGCAAACGCTTAGCCGACTGGAGGTGTCACGTTGCCGTAACGTCTGAACCTGTTGAAAATAGAATTTCACGTAACCTCGTACGTGACAGATGTAGCCAGTGTTGGTAAATACAAAAGTAAACGAAAATGTGGCACAAAAACCCTTTTTTAGTAATTTTTTGGGTTTTTGATATTTTAAGCTTTTAAACTGTGAATCTTCTTTGAATATAAAAAATATTTTATAAATTTAGTTGTTTGAGTCAATAATTTTTTAATGAAAAGTAAGAAGATATTTTTATAATAGTTTGTGTGCATTTGATGCAAAACTTTTTTATACAGCCAACAATCTAGTGAGTTAGAATGGCAGGTAGATAACATGGCTTCGAAGAAAATAATATTAGAAATAAGAAGATCAGACCCAAAGCGAAACAAAAATATGTAAACAAAATAATTAAAATAAGGATAGGATTGTTTGAAGATCAGACCCAAAGCGAAAAACAAAAATATGTAAACAAAATAATTAAAATAAGGATATGATTGTTTGAAGGTCAGACCCAAAGCAAAATAATCAAAATATGTAAACAAAATATACAGAACGAGGGTATAAATAGAAATGTAAATACTTTCGTTCCTCAGTTCATAAGTAAATAAGTAAAGTATATACGTTCAACCTATAGCAAGTTCACAATAAAAAAAGTATAACAGTTAAAACAAAGGTTGTAATATAAATAATTATGATATAAATAACTTTATGTAAATATAAAAAATAAAGATGTTCAAAATTATATCATACTTTGAATTATTGATGTGTTAACATCTATACGCGCGCCTCTAGGGCAGTAAACTATCAGTTTCAATACATACGCAAGTGTTAGGTGTAAGGTATGTAAGAGTAAATCATCGTTTGTTTGTTCGTTGCTTGGCAGTCGGTACTGAAAGTGATTATTGGGCGATTTTCATATAATTTTCCCACGCGATTTTCTCCGGAAATTCATAGCCGATTTTATTAATTTTTGGATTAAAACGCTAGTGCGGGTTTCGACGAAGAGTTTAGGCCAAAAATTAAGGCGATCCGATATCGGCGAGCGGATATTTAAGTGTTTTAATTCGGAGTAATATTGAAAAAGTGTTTTATGTTGATCTTCGGTTTTGTCTTATGCACAGCAAAGAGAATAGTGACGTGGTTATACGTACATATATAAAAATGAGATAGCAAGACAGCAACGTATGTAGCTTATGTATGTACAAACATAACAATGTATGTATGTACATTTGTCTGTTGCTTTGTTTTTTGTGGGTTTAATATAAAATAAATAAAAAAAGTTAAATTAAATTCAATAAACTGTTCTTTTTCATTAAATACTTTATATTAACTCTACCTCCGGGTTTGTGGGTCTGTGTTCATAGAAATCGAACAGGTACCGTGTAAAAAAAGGTGTTAACACATCGCCCGTGAGTTCGAACACTCGTTGATTTTTATATATAAGTATGTAAATGCATGTATAAAACTTATTTTTTAAACTTTATTGATAGAAATATCTAAGTTATAACAATTTAATACTTAACAAAAATGTTTGGTACCATTCATATAACTTGGGTACTTTTTCTACAAACCCATAAATCATGCAAACATACTAAACTATCATCACTAATTCGAAACACATGACACGGTTTCTAGCGTTCTATAAGCACATCAACATTTACATTTACGATACATTTACATCTACGATTTCTACGGTCGGCTAAATGGGCCTTTAATTTCAATGTTCCAAATAATAACATAATAAACTATAAAACTGATATACTTAGATAATGTTGCTCAAAATAGGCATTTGATTCGTAAGTAAAACTGACTAATAGCAATGGAAATAGTTTTTTTATATAATTATCATAGAAAATTGTTCATTTCTTCATTTTTTTCTTTTGTTTTTGTTTCTTTAAAAATTTTTGCAATTTGTTTATGCATGTGCATAAGTATGTATGTCTGTATATAAAAACAATTTTCAATTTTTTTCAATTGTTATTGTCACATACATATGTACATACAATATATAAAAAAAAATTTCCTGACGAAGACGATCGAAGAGGAGTCGAAATATTGAATAAAATAAAAAAATATGAAATAAGAGAAACATTAAATCAAAATGGTCGAAAAATAGTATTAATAATTTTTTTAAAACTAATTTATTTTACGCGATGATGCTGCCAAAGCAACAATTTCAAATTTTGCATCATCAACATCACCGTTAAGAACAATAAATTAAAGTGAATCTTTTGAATTAAATACTGGAAATTCAGAAACTCGAATTTCCGTAAGATATTTTTACTCGGTTCTTGATGGAAAGTGAAATTAAATAATAAACTTAAAAAAGTAATACAGATTTAATCGTGCAACAAAAAAAGGATACATTTTACAATTTGTGGTAGTTTTAAATACACATACTTCATAAAAGAAAAAAATTACAACTGTGTTAGTAATGCCATCTTGTATGATTAACTCGCCTTAAGAACAAATACATAAGTATCTTTAATCAATAAATCGGGTCATATGTCATTATATTTGCCGGCGGTACCACGTAAGTGCTTCGCAAGAACATTGCGACACAAAACGAATACAAAAAATAGTTTATTTGGCGCCCGAGCAGGGACCAGCATCACTTACGAAGAAACAAAAATTAAAAAGTGCTACGAAAAAAATTCGGTCCGGTTCGAAGAGTTTAAATAAAAAAATTTGCTGGTGAAAAAGTACCTCAGGATTCAGAAACTAAAGCCCCTTACTAACTTTCAGGAAGAAGAGGAACAGGAATTAGAAACGTTCAACATCCTCGAACGATGATGGAAAACATTATTTATTTAATGTAGGTACATACAGTTTTTGGAAAAGACTTCTCAAAGAAGGTAGAATAAAGAATTTAGAAAAAAATTAAATATCGTAATCTATAAAACTACTAAAAATAATTATAATTTTTAATAATTGAAATTAATTGTAAGAAATGATTTGCAAAAAAATTTAAGATCTGATAAAGAGATTTAATGGAGAAAGTTAAAAATATTGAGCAAAAATACACAAGTAAGCTTAATATGGCAGACCTGCAAAACGAAATTAAAAGAATAGTTTTAGAAGGGGCGAGGGAACAGACTAGGAACTTGATATCTGTCACGTTAAGCAAAAAGTTAAAAAAAAATTCCACAGGAACCAGTTAATTGACTTAGACAGGGTACCCGACATCATTAGATGTTTGCGCGAATTTTCAGGTCAACCTAGAGAGTACGGGTTAAAAATTGCAAACATGTTACGAATTTATCATCATCTTGAGTGTAATTAGGAATAAAATAATTGAAAATGCTGATGCCATACTCGGACGCATTTCGCGTTGTCTCACTATTCGTTATGCCGACTCTGTAGTAGCAGATAACTTCTCTGATTCAGGGAGGTGAAACAATTCCAGAGTTTTTGAAATAGTTTATAATCATTTATCCTCATCATATAAATGAATTTAGTACAATGAATGTGTAACAAGAGTGCTGGTGTCTCCTAACACAAACTTGCAAGGACAAGGCATTATACACATTCATCAGAGGCGTAAAAGAGGAATTGTCTAAACAAAATCAGTTGCAGGAAAATTAAAAATTCGTTTCCATAGTAGTACCTTTCTATTTGGACGAATAGATATACCAATAAAGTTTTATTTATTAGCGGAATTAAAAACTTTTCATGACATCTCGGAAATAATACTCTTAAAGACCTTGATACTGTTATTTATACCAAACAAAATTACATTAACAGGAAACAAAAAGAAAGTTTTGCTTAAGAAAGTTTGTGTAAAAAATATATTTGAAAAATGTTTTGTTTATTGCGGCGAACTTTAAGCTGGTTGAAAACAGTCATACTTCATACTTCACTGACGATTTGGTTCAGCGACTAATGAAATGTCAGCATATGAAGAGCTAAAGCCACAACAATACATTTTGCAAAAAACTCCAATTGTTCTTAACAATTAGTTGGGGAGAATATCTCGAATAATAAATTTCAATATTAAGTTAATTCCTTAACATTTTTGTGGCAACTAAATCAAAATCTGTGCAGCAGGAGGAAACCACGACACCATAATACACATGCTAAACTTACAATCCAACATTCCATTCTTATATCTCGATCTAAAGATTATGACAGCATAAACTTTTCCATCAATTACATGTACCAGTATGCTATGATTTTTAGACCTGCCTAGGAAACTGTAAGTATGTATGAGAACCAGCAAAATCTGAAGGGGGGTTTATTCCATAGATTTAGGGCAGGGATCGGCAAAAATACATATGTATAAACATTTTGTTTGCGCGCACATGCACACAAAAAGAATCAGTGTTGCCAGATCTGAAATGTTCATGTCATACCTAAATTTTAAATCTTAAATCTCCATTCCCATATTTATTGTTATTGTTCATAGAAAACAATTCAATAGATCTACTGCGTTATTCATAAAAATTATTGTCAGTTTATTAAGCGCTTATTTGAGAAATTTCTATAGGATATTTGTCAAATAAACCTTTAACAAACATACAATATTTTTTATGAATTAGGCCTCTAAAGTGCAACTAACTGGGATTACCTGCCTTTTTCTGTATACCAAATACACATAAATTTTTGTTTTTGAATAGTAAAAGAAAAAGAATGATATACAATTAATTAATTAATGCAAATCATACACATTTTAATGAGTTTTTACCGGACGTCCTGTTTTCGATGTACAAATGTTTGTGTATGCTATTACAACAGCAGATAGTTATAGATATTGCAAAAGAGATATCAAATAGCAGGTATTAAATTGGATGGTATTGATGGTAAATTTAAATTAAGATATAGAAAAATTTGGGAACTTTATAGTTGTAAAATTTTTTTATTTCCTATATAAATATACGTAGGGTATATTGTAGAGAAATTAACAACATTAAACAGAAGTTCCTCTCAAATTAAAAAATGCTGCCCATATGAAATAAATATTGAAGACGTAATGCAACACGACGAGAAATTCCTTTAATTGCATCAAAATACACATAATAGTCATAAAGAACTAAATTTTTTTTAATTTAGGTAATTATCGTCTGACAAAAGTTGTGCTGTAGAAATTTACTTTAAACTTTCAGACTTAGCTTGAGTTCTAGTTTTAAGTAATTTCGACGAGCGCTGTCTGTCAGCGTTATATACAGAAATATAACTATATATATATATACATACATACATATATATATATATATATATATATATATATATATATATATATATATATATATATATATATATATATATATATATACTAGCTGACCCGCGCAAACGTTGTTTTGCCTTCAAATTTTATTTTCACTGCAAGTCTGGTTTCGTTGCAAAGTCATGGCGGATTGATATTTCGAAGAAGAATGAAAGGTGCACTAAATCGACATAGCAATTATTGTTCAAATACCGGTATCGGGCTAATTAACGCCACTACACGCTGATTAAGGACCCAACGCCTTCAGCGAAACACAGCATGGGCTTATTGCGCTAATCTCTATCGGGCAAAACACAAAAAACTAAATATTGCGCCATCTGTCGGACGAACTTCAAACTACACAGAAACACTCCTCACGCCCCATAGAGCATGTATATAAAGTTTAGTCAAAATCGGCGCAGTAGTTTTTGAGTTTAGCGATCACGAACATACACGTAATTTATATATATATATATATATATATATATATATATATATATATATATATATATATATATATATATATATATATATATATATATATATATATATATAGATATATATATATATATATATATATATATATATATATATATATATATATATATATATATATATATATATGTATGTATGTATGTATATATCGATTTATTTAAAGATGATTGTTTTTGAAAAGTTGACTGACTGACTGTCCTTTAATAATAGGGCGTATGTTTGCCTTCATATAAGAAACGCCCTGCTACTTACTACCTGCATATTGTACTTTTAATCGTTTTAACCTTTTCAGATACTAATCCATTTTTTTAATCTACCATACTATGTTTGAAATATTTATTTTGCCCATTTTTATATTGTGAACCTATTACATTGTTTCTTATACACACATATTTATGTGTACATAACAATAATGAAATTTATATGTACGAAGTATCAAAACGAACATCGCTCGATTTACTACCTATTTTTAGTACTTTTTATCGTATACCTCACCATATTATATTTGAAATATCTATTTGCTGTGCTATTAAATTATTAATATGTTTATACCTGAACAAAATAATCATATGTGTATAAAATAAAGAACTAATCATAGTAAATGCTCTTTACACACATTCCTTTTTAATACATATCGATTTATATTTCCTGTGCTTTAGAAGTTAAAGAACAAGAGAACAAGAGTGGCATGTGTATAAGCAATAATAATCATAAAATAATCCCCTCATAAAAATTTTGTTCATCAGGGGGTTTACTCTCTATTGCGATGCGTAAGCTAGTTCGATGCGTTTGATATTTTGTTAGCGCAATATATTTGGTTTTAACGAACGATTTTGACAATTACAGAGTGCATTGATGCCAGATTTGCGAAAGTGAAAAAATCAGATGTGCGTAAACTGAATAAAGGGTACCAATTATCCGATTATGTACCATTTTTCTTACGCATCGCATACGCATCTCAATAGAGAGTAACCCCCCCAGAATTAGTGTTAATCAGGTTAATTTCATATGAATTGTTGGGGATCTCACTTTTTGGATATGGCAACGCTAATTTCTAACAACAAGCGTAACACACCCATCGTGTTTTAGTGCTCGAGTGAGACTAATTTACGTTTTTTATTTCTCTGCAATACGTGTGCACATGTATACGATAAAAGAGAGTGAGCATTGGCGCCGCGCCCTTGTTTTGCGGATCCCTGATTTACGGGAATTTTTTTCTTTTAGGGGCAAATTTTTATATGTCGGGAATTTTTCTATTGGGTATAATAGTAAATAAATGTTACAAAGTCCTAAAGCAAATGAATTTGATGATTTCAACATTTATCGTCGTCGATTTGATGATTTCATAGAAATTAAGTCTGGCTGCATTGAAAACGTTACGCACCAAATGTGTTGTCATGTGTACCCAAAAATTAATCACACGTAGCCATCACAAACTATCTTGTCTTTTACAAAAAGGAGAATTACAGAGCTAAATAATTGCTGTTACTATTTTAATTAAACAATATTAAACCGCTCCTTTCAAAATGGGATCTGCTTTAATCCCTGAATTTTTTTTTTTTTTTCGAAAAATACAAGTGCAGCATTTTTTAGATATTGATCCCATCTTCCCTATTTAAAATAAGGCTAGTATGTAAAATTTTCCAAATTTGGAGCTTCAAAATATACATTGAGTCTAGGGAAATCTAATTTGGCGTACATACTCATATACAGGATTGAGCAGAGTAACAGCATTTCGGTACTCTGTTTAATGCTTTCAAACATGACGGTTGAAAAATACCGATGAGTTGGTTAACGCCAACGAAATGTACATATAAATTTAAATAAATCTTATAACAATATTCTGCTCATCACTTTCTTATCTATTTTTACTTTTAAAGGAAAATCATTGTTTGCGCATTAAAATCCTGGGAGATTGTTATTACTGTGTATCTGGACTGCCAATCTCTAGGCCACAACATGCGACAAATTGTGTCAATATGGGTTTGCAAATGATTGATGCCATCAAGTAAGTGAAATTTATGTTTACAATTTTCAGAACACTAAATACGGGTGTGTCCCATTTAATACTCGTACGTGCATTTGTATGTGGGTTACTATTGTACATTAGTTTATCTGCTTCAAAGAGTTTGTCTACGTGTGTCAATGTTTACACTATTTCAAATAATGTTAAACACAAGGTATTTTGTAACCGACAAAACATTATTTTGAACTGACAATATATGTACAAACAAAAACAGCAACTATATCAACAACGCAAAGTGTTAAGTATGTACATACTTACATATGTATTGTTAACAAAGTGTAAGTTAGTGTTGCAAAGTCCAAGTAAGTCAACACAAACATATTAATCTTGATATACACAAGTAAAAGTTTACAAGCGAACAAACGATGGCACTCTAATGTACTTAGTCCTTTCCAATCCCTTTCCAAAAAAAATACTTTTTATTAAAATGTGTTTAAAATAAGCAGCTTGTAATTAGCACCTTATATAAATATGTTAATTGTCTTATTAGTTTCAACTGAAGCATTACTCATTCCATTCCTCGATCCATGTCACATTATTCATTTAAAAGAACAACAAAAAACTCCTACATCCAGTAGGATTTAAAGAGTATTACAAGCTACAAAACAAAATTCTCAAACCGTATTTACTACCATATTAAAGGATATTGAAAGCAATGACGTTTAAACCTTTTTTTGGCTTTTAATTAACTTTATAGAATGTCACAACGTGTTTTTGGCTGTGCGCGTTGAAGGATATTGCTTCTGGGTTGTGTGTGCAAAAGATTGCGGTTACAAAGAATATTGAGAGGACGTTGTACACAAGTGTAATAAAAGCTATTGTTCTACAAAGGATTTAGTAATACACGACATAATATAGACAAAATAAAATATGAATGCTTAAAGCAAGAAAGTAGACATGTAATATTCAAAAGAAAACTTTTACAATAAAAATTGAATAGCATTTTATTTACCTCTCTGACCTTCTAGTGCCTGTTGTCATATTAAACCACTTCAAGCAATTCACAACAAATTACTGATATTTATTTACAACGTACCGTGGTTCTTTTCTACTACACGACTTCATAATATTGCTTCTCTAAAATTGGTTACTGATACGATTAATAGAATGACGAAGGATTTTAACGCCACGTGCTTGAATTCTGATTGCACCCATATTAAACAACATTTCTTCGGAAATGAGGTCTGCCAAGCAGTTACCGTGAATGGTGTTCACTATTGCGAGATGTTAACGAATTTCTTGTTGCCAGGAATTGAGGATGTGTGCCTAGACGGTATGTGGTTCCATCAGAATGGTGCCACTTGCCACACAGCCAATGGCCATGTTATCTCCACGATCATGTGATTTGACACCAAGAACAATGCGGGAGCTAAAGAATGAGATAATTAACACTTTAACGACATTAAACCTCTATTGTATCTCAAAGTCATTGAAAATATGCATCATCGGATAGAGGTATGTCGTGGCGACATTTAACTGATATTTTTTCACGCATAATTGTCATAGATCCTTCTATCATAATAAAAAATAGTAACTGAAAACTTTTGTTTTATTTACAATTAACATCGTGCGTTTTAATTGGTCTACCCTTTAGGAAGTTTGGTTACATATCAAGGAATATCTCAGTTTATGGGTCTGGCACTGTCTACTCTCCTCAGACATTTGACGTATCTCTGCAAAGCTTCATAGGCAGTCGAACAGGAATCTTTGTTTTAACAGGAATGATCCTGTCTACTTTTGTAAAATGAAATTAAGGAAAGAATATGGAATGTCTGCAAAGATTCATAAGAATCGATTAGGATGAAGAGCACAGCAATCTTTGTTTTTATAGGCGTGTGTAAAATTGTAAGAGTCTAGGCTTTTATGCCTCATTTGCTATAATGTGTACCAAATTTTAGGCACGATGTTGCATTTCCACAGGAAATAACGTGCAGGCAAAAGTAACTGCAAATCGCTAATCAATGCTACTAGAAATTTTTCTTAAAAATCTTAAAATTTGGATATTAAAATCGTAAGGATTTCGGAATAAAATCGTCGAACAAAAACCATGTTTTATGCTTAATTTTATAAACTTTGTCGCGAACCACACAGGCTAAACTGATGTGTTTTTATCGTCCAGAACCCTAAAATTACTCCTTCAGTCCATATGGAGCGATGCTTCCGTAAAAGAGATGTGTAGCATGCTAGATTATAAGTCTCTGCGTGTTTCTGCAAACGATTCAAAATACTTCGCAGTTTGTATTTTCGAATTCAGCCGAGTACAAAACCATCTAGAAGTGGGCCCAACTTTTCCTTTAATGAATGACTCCATGCCGTTTCACTATGTGACTAACTTATTTTTAACAAGATCTCAAAAGATTGTGGAAGGACTTCGCCCTGCTTTGTGCTCTCTGTAACAATCTTAGCTTTGACGACTTCAGTTCCAGCGGAATTTTCTACACTTTGCGCCCTAAAAATTACACGATACAAATAGAAATTGTTTAACTTTATCCTATATACATATCTATGTATGTATGTAATAATTGTGATATCCAGTAAAATGGCCTTTAAGCAAGGTCCTTGTTAACAATGGCTTTTAATTAGGGTGACCATACGTCCTCTTTCTTAGAGATAACCATCTGTTTTAATTCGAAGTCATCTATAAAATTTTTGTCCTCTTTCTGTCATCTTTTTTATTATCATTCACCTTTCATATTAAAAGAATGGTCATTATTGGATGTAAATATTGGATGTCAAGCCCATATAGTTTCAAATACGATTAACACAGACATAATCTGCCCATCGATATAGCAGTCATAATACTACAAATTTACTAATTTTTTCGAAACTATGTTGTTCGAACAGAAAAACTAAAAACATTCTGTGAAAAAGCTGACGTCGAATATCAGAAGCTGCTTGGATATTCCACCGCTCGTTGATTAGCACTTATGAAAGTGGTTGAAAGAATAATTTCTTTATACGAACCATTGAAATCATACTTCTTAAGCGAAAGTTCTGTTCCTAAAATATTGCAAAAAATTGTTCGCTAACGGAGCAACTCCAATTTATTTAGAAATTTATTCACATTTTTCAAGCTGCTATATTAAAGTTAGAAAAACCAACTTTAATCGCAATGGAAGCTTTTGAAATTTTAAATGAATTAAAAGAGTAAATAAAATTTCAATTCAATAACTTATATATTCCACTAATTCTACGGAGTACAATACGGCAATTGGAAGAATCAGAGTCTGACCTACGAAAAAAAATTTAAAAACATATACAAACATTTTATGAAACTTCAGTGAAATATTTAGAAGAATGGACCGAATCTTTGAAAGAAACAAATATTTTTTGTTGAACGCTCTTGACAAAGAAAATTGATTTTGAAGCTGTGAGTTCATGCCTTAAAAAAGTGATAACAATAATTGGTGAAACTAAAATAAATGAAAGCAATATAGTTGAACAAATAAGAAAAATAAACATATTTTGTACCAAAGAGAAGCCTAAAATTTGTAGAGATAATGGCGTTAAATTTGACCAAAGATGGGAGGAGATATTTTCTCAGTTTGAAAAGAAATCAATAACATTCAGAGAGACTTTAAAACTTGTTCAAACTGCATTTAGTCTGCCAGGAGCTAGTGCAGCCATGGAAAGAATGTCTTCATTAATTAATGATATTTGGACCCCAGAAAAATTTAATATATCAATTGATTGTTGGAGGCAATAATAACAATCAAGGTCGACACTAATAAAAGCTGTAAATAATTTGCAAAATACTAGATATGAATCAAAAGATGCTATTTTAAAGAAAGTTCACGAATCTTGAAAGTACAATAAACCATAAGCTAACTATATTAGATACTGCAAAAACAAATGTTGAGTAAGTTAGCGCAATGAATTTTTAAGTTTCGTTATTTCCTTTAACTAATTTTACATATTTATAAGTTAATGTAAATTTTCCTTTTTGTTATTTTTTTAAACTAATTTTACATACATACATGTTTGTAACATTAATTTTTTCTCCAAAATATGTAAAAATGTAGACATTGAATTAAAATAAATTTTTTATTATTTTTGTTAAAGTCATCTTTTATCTTATCCGAAATCTGGTCACTTTATTTTTATTCAAATCAGAAAAACTAAATCAATGACTAACAAAAAAAAGTCTTAAAATAAGGAAGACAATAGTACAAAATGTCAGACGCACTAGAAAATTTAATCAGTTTTTTATTATTATGTTTATTGTTCTTAAATCTTAATTGGTATAATACATGTACACAAATTATGAGATTTTACTTAAAATGTACTACAGCAATTAAAATCTAAATAATTTAATATAAACGCAAAATTAATAATATCACAGTGTTAAGGAAAAAATTGCTGTTAAAAACCTTACGCATGCATTAAAGGTATAATAAATTTTATTAACACACACTAACTAAATTCTTTCATACGAAAGAATCTGTGTGGTTGTTCAGCAAATCTCTTATAGTTTCGGATTCAGGCCCTCTGCATCTTACATTGAATGACAGAGTCAGTTCCCTCGCAAATGTGCTAAACATTTTATGGTTAAAGTTTTTGTGCAATAACTCAGTTGAATATCTAGGAGATAGATTGTATATTATTTTAAAATTTTTGTTCTGAATTATTTGCAGTTTCTTTTTATGTGTTTTAGCGGTTTTGTGATACCATACTTGGCAAGCGTAGGCCATAATGGGACGAATACAAATTTTATAGCGTAATAATTTGTTATCTAAGTTCAGCTTTGATCTTCTACAGAGTAGAGGATACAAGGATCGACCGCATTTAATTGCTTTATCGCAAATGTTATTTACGTGTTGTTTGAATGAAAGTTTTCTGTCAAGGATTACCCCTAGATATTTAATGTCTTCTTTCAAAGAAATAGTTATTCCTCGTAAGGATGGCAGACGTTTGGGTGACTTATTATAAGGAAATATAACAGCCTGCGTTTTAAAGTCATTGACTTTAATTTTCCATTTTTCGAACTAATTCTGTGCTCTTTGCAGGCAGTTTTACATTTTTTTAATTATCACATTTGAGAGTTTTCCGCAACAAATAAACGCGCTATCGTCAGCGTAGAAGGCTGCTTCATAATATTTATGTATTACTATATCAGATGTATAGACTGAGTATAGTGTAGAAGATAGCACCGACCCCTGTGGCAAACCAGCAGGTATTTGCCTCTCACTCGAAAAAGAATTATCAACGCAAACAACAAACGAGCGACAGGTCGTCATACCAGATGGTGTCAAAGGCTTTTTCCACATATCGAGAAATAAAACGCCATTGCTTTTTCTATTAAACTTATTATTTTCGATAAAGTTAACAACTCTTTTTTAACCTGTGTGTAGTGGAGTGTTTCCTACGAAACCCAAATTGCTGACTATTAATAATATTATTGTTATTACAAAGATTTAAAATTATCTTATGAATGATTTTCTCAAAGATCTTATCTATCAAACTCAATATGCTGATTGGTCTGTAACTGGTGGGTGGTTTAGGATTTTTACCATCTTTCTGAATAGGAATTACTTTAGCCTTTTTAAAAATGAGAGGAAAGTATCCATTTTCTAAGCAAAAATTAAATAGCTACTTAACGTCTCGAAGAAATAATCGGGCATATTTTTAAGAATAGTAGAATTAACGCCATCAAGGCCAGGAGCCTTATTATTTTTCAGCAATAGTACTTGTGATTTAACTTCACTTGTACTTGTTAGTTCAGCATTTGATTTAGAATCAGAAATACCGTTTAGGCGATTAATGTAATTTGAGACCCTAAGGTCCAGCGGGGATGGATGTCATTGTTTACGTGTAAATCTGTAAAATTATTTTTATTACCTTTAAGAGCTTTTGATAGTTTCAAAAACATTTTAGACCCGGTAGGCAGTTTTGAAATAAATTTTGACCAGCGTTCGTTCCTGTCTCTATTGAGGTGGAAATTAATTAATCTATTTAATTGCTTTAATATGCAATATATTTGCATTCTTTAGTTTAAATCTCTACATCTTTGGAATTTGCGATTATATTTATTTCTCTGTCTAATTAAAAATTTACTAGTGTCAGAGACATCTCTCTGCCAAGAACTTCAAGTACCAGTAGGAATTTGATTGAAAGCCTCTTTAGCAATTGATATTAATCTACTTAAGGACAGCTCTAAGCTATCAGGATTACTTACAATCTGATCAATGCACTGGCTTCTAATTTCATTATCGACCCAGTTTCTGATTGCCGGCCAGTCTGCACTATAGTACAAGGGAACTGTCTCTATCATACTATGAATATGACCAAAAATAAAGCAAGTGATTGGTGTGTGGTCTGACTGTAGTATGTTAGGATGGGTTTCTAAATTGGAAAAATTAACACTAGAGTTCGTTAAAAGAATATCAACCGTAGAGGGTTGAACTTGAACACCATTTGGATGGTGTATATAATAGTTAGATCTTAAACAATAATTGTAAAGTTCATTTCCAGTAGCACAATTCCAATGAATATGATGTGCATTCAGATCTCCAAATATGAAAAACTCGCTTGAGTTAGTTAATAAATCCAGATTCGTTACGAAGTCAACAGAGTTTACCGGCGGCTTATACGCGGCAGTCACAATTGCAGGCCTTCTATTAATCATTATTTGTATCGAAGTATTCTCGATAATGCGCGTCTTTATCTTAGGTAATAGCTTGTGTTGAATATAACTTTTAATTGCAATAAGCACACCTCCGCCATGGGTAGGCCGGTCTTCTCTGTAAATTTTAAAGCCTCCGAGATTAAATTTATGGTGAGGTTTTGAAAAAGTCTTTCAACTCCTTTGTTACGAACTATTTGCTCCAGCTACGCAGCTGCTGACTCAGTCGTTATGCCTTGTTCATTCCAGTGCATAACATGAACATTTTGTAAGACAGTTGAGTTATATGGCATGTTTAAGCATATTACCCAAAACTCTTAATTTGTCATATTTGTTTTGACATTTTTGAAAAGCATCTACTGCATCAAAAAATATTTGTAGCAGGGTCTCATTGGAGATATTATTATCATTATACCAGGCATAATGATTATTTTTCAAAACATGTGAATGCTGGTTACCAGCTTGAGGGCGGGTATCACGTGTGTCATTGGTACGTGCTTGTTTTGGCAATTCAGGAAAATTATCATCGCCTATGTTGAAATATGACGTATTGATACGTCTACTAACCAGTCTGGACTTAGTAGTAACTCGTTGTCGAATTTCAAGGTATTCCTGACGACATGGACACTTAGGGTCATCCGCTTTGTGGCTAATGTGTTTATAGCCCTTCTTTATACAGTTGTGGCATTTATACACCACACTAGTATCCTGGGAACTTTTATTCAACTTACATTCCGTGTAATCGTGATTCCCGGCACAGGCTGAACGCACTGTCATTCTATGACAGTTTTTTGCTCCATGACCATACATAGAGCATATGGAACATTAAGTAGGACCCCTGTTGACTTTGAGTGGCCTCCTCCACTACACTACGATGTTGCAAAATATTTAATTTTTAAAACCTCACTTTTCGAGACTTGTTGACGGTTGAATTCAATCATATATAAAGCATCATCAGCAGAAGTTTTTTTTCGTTTTTATTTCCGAGACGCTTGCGGGAGTTATGTTGAACTCATTGACCAATTCATTTTTGATAATTTCGGTAGTAAATTGAGGTAACCCAAAGAGAACCATTTTAAAATTCTTCGCCTCCTTTACTTCATGCGTATAATAATGATAACTTCTGTTTTTGAGAGTTTTCAAAGCTGCTTCGTATAGCACTAACGAGCTGGACAATCACCCCTATCGCCAATAAAATGTGAAATTTTTGTTCACATGAAATTTTCATTCCCCATGAAGGGAAATTTGCTATCGTGAATTTTATGGGAATGTTTGTTCCCGCTATCAATATGTAGTGAATGTAAAATGAGAAGAATGTATAAAGAGGGAATAAGAATATAATTTCAAATTGTATGTATGTATGTATGTACATATACATTTAAAAAAGTATTTTGTTTTAGAAAGGTAAATAAATACAAATATTTATGTCTCAAATTAAATTGAAAAGTATTTATTTAAAATCAATAAATAGTTAAATTAACAATTCAAGTTTTCTCCTCCATAAAAGTCTTCTGGCAAACCAAAGCTGAAGGAATTTTCTAAGCCCTCTACCGTCTCTTTCGTTCCTATTAATTCATATATGCACTGCTCGCTAACTGACAAACTTTTGGTATTGTTTTGTCCACCTCCTTTTTTCCCATTGGCTTTTCAAATTAGCGGCAGCCTTTGACCGGACATACCTTTTTTGGTCTATCCACACCTAATACAAGTTATATACATATGTATGTATGTATAAAAATGTACAATATATAAAATAAGACTACCTTTTCCCACTCACGGATTCTTTTCAGAGGAGGACAAGCACTATTTAGATCCTCTACAAAAGAACTCCAGAATTCGCCCATTACATCTTTGGAAACTTACAAAACCACTAGCAATGGGTTGGTTGTTTTGCTTTCTATTGAGTAGGATGTCGCTTTGCACTTTATTTGTTGATTTCGACCTAAAAAATAATTTTATATAATCAGAATATTCGAAAGAAAATAAAAATTACTTACATTTTTATCCAGTTCCCTAGAGAAAAGAAAGTGAACAAACTAACACAAAAAAGGGGAAAAATAATTTTGAAAGAGTCGTTCACGATATGGCGAATTTTTTTTAATGGGAATAATTTTATGCATGTTATTCCCCACTGAATTACATTTCGCACATTTGAAGGGAAAAATTATTCGCGATTGCAACTTGGGGAAAAGGGAAAATATTTCGAGGGAAAAGACCGTTCACGATAGGGGTGATTATTTTTGTACCAACTGACATTCTCTTAAAGGTGTATTCTACACCTAGTAAACCAATTATGTACACCCGAAAACTTATGAGTGGGATGTACAATTATTGTTGTCAACTTTTACATTTCAAAGACCTATAATCAAGATAAAATGCGTATTTTCTAAAAAAAACACTTAATTTTTCTTAAGTTTTATTAATAAACTTTAATTTCATTATGCCATTTTATTACTGATGCACTTCTAAAAAATAATAATAAAAGTAGTTAAATATTTTTCACTTTCAGTTTTCTTAGCAATAACAAGAATTAGCAAAATAATTATATAAGTAAATATTAGCTTCTATAAGCAAAATCATTTTAAATAATCCATTATTGCATTCACAGTGGGTCGTTCTCATCTGTGATATGTCGGGCTCACCTTATAGGTATACCGACTAAAAAACCCTCTTTTCTCCGGGTTATAATCTCCACTCCGGGACCGCGTTAGCATTAGTTCGAAGGTAATTTTATGTATTCAACAAAAAAACTTACTAATAATTATGTTCCAAATTTCCGCATTATCTCTATCATCTGTGATATGATACAGTTTTAATTTCGAATTCTGACGTTTTATCAACTTCTTTCTTAATGATTCGGACATGAGCATAATCAAGTAGTTGATATTTGTTAACGTCAATAAAATGTTTATATACTCATTATAGTTTACAAAATTTATATAAGTACAACACAAAAATTATTTGAAAATTGTACATCAGTAGATACCAAGATTGGAGAAAAACGTATTGCAAAAACGTATTTAAGTATAATTCTGATTTTAAAACTAATTAGATTGCATTAATATGAGTAAAATCCGAGAAAGTACAACGGCGTTGAAAATTGGGAATAGTCTATTAATTCCACATTCTACTAACTGAACATCTGCTAGTGCATAAAATTGTCCGGCTGAGGC
Organism: Germaria angustata; assembly: GCA_963681545.1. Taxonomy (NCBI): domain Eukaryota; kingdom Metazoa; phylum Arthropoda; class Insecta; order Diptera; family Tachinidae; genus Germaria; species Germaria angustata. Next base: position 73,818,587 of record OY813000.1, on the reverse strand, counting down.
AAATAAAAACATTAATTTAAAAAGTTCATTTTAGGAAATATGGAGTTCCTTGATATGGCAATTTGCAATGCTGGTTCACGCTGGAGCAGCATAGACCATCAGTGCATAGAAAATAGATTTTAATATAAGTTTCCTATTGGCCATACTAATTTAATATGTTTCCATAATAGTTAGAGTTTATATGTACTTATAAACTGATATAATACACGAGTTAGGATATTTAAAATATTAATAATATAAGCTACATGATGTTTAAATTTTAATCTAGTGTCTGTAATTACACCGAGATATTACTCGATGTTTTTCTCCCATTGGACTGAAGTAAATATTTTGTATGATAATGTTAATTCGGTGGTATAGCAATCGTTTTAGTGAAATATATTGTCTGGGATTTATTTAGTGTTTTCAAAATAGCCGCCATGGCAAGGCTGTCATTTGTTAAATACCTGTCATCTGATATGTCAAGTGACAAGCTTTATAATTACATTGACTAAAGCCAATGTCTCAAAATAACTAATATGTACATATTTTGTAATATTTAACTTCGGTCAAAAATCTACTGCGCATTCAATACTATCACACTGCATACTACGTGTATACGCATATAAATCTTAGTCGGGTTCAAATGAATATATATATATATATATATATATATATATATATATATATATATATATATATATATATATATATATATATATCTTCTTACCACTCTGGGGAGCATATTACCGCTATTAGCTGATAGCATAAGTTAATTTTTAAAATGAAAAAAAAAGCTTTTAACATTAATAACGGCTTCTGCTTGTAATTCAAAGTTTAATACCAGGACGCAAATCACGAGATTCGATATCGACCGAAATTTAAATATGTTTAAAAAAATTTTACCCCAGTCTACCTCGCATTTCTTAATTATTTGACTTCCCACGTAAAAAATTGGAACTTACTGGTTTCACGGCAATTTAGAAAAAAAATCGAGTTTTTAGCAGATCTCGAGGTCATAAGGTCCTATGAAGCTATTCCGATTATTTTCGCGACGATTTCCATATTTAGCGCGTGTGTGGGCATTTCCAGAAATTATTTTGATCATTCTAAATATTTTGGCTTCGTTTAGATGTGGAGTGGATACATATCGATTCGGCGTGGTAGACCTTGAGATTTTTGAAAATAAATTTTTCGTAAAAGTATTTTTTCAAAATGATTTTCAAATTATCGGTTTGCTCGAATCCAAAACTAAGTCATGACCTAAATAATTTCGATAATTTCAATTTTTCCGGCATTCGGTATGGATAGAAATTTTCATTTAAATTCTGTTGAAATTTCGATCTATACTGAATACCGTAATTTGGACCCCGATGATATAAGGTGATAAGATACGAATCGAGTTTTGTTTAAGTATTAGAAAAGAAAAGCACTAAAGAGCTGCTCAAGATTAAGGACTAAAAGTAAATCATCTTAACCGAAAAATATTTATCAAAAAATAAAAAGAAGCTATAAAATAGTTTTTAAGAAAATTAGCCCATTTTTTATTCATTGGAATCAGATGATCAATGCACAGTTAGCTAAATAAAAATACAAGTCCGCAAGAGCGTTTAGCTTATAACCTTGAGGAGGTAGAACTTCTGGCACACTTGAATGAATTAATATAATAAGAAGTTGCGCAGGAAACGTTGCATAAATTTTTGCGCGCTTTGACGGTTGACCTGAAGAATGGAACTTTTTTTGCTAAGTTTTGTAATAGGCTATCGCTTTTCTTGAGGCGTATTTGATAAAAAACGCTTTGGGGAAATTATTTAACGTGAAGTCTACAAGAGCTGGATTTTCTCTTAAATTAACTTTATTTTATTCGACCGTTTTTTTATGAATTCTTCTCAAAATACAATTTCGATGGGTAATTTACTAACGAATTGAAATTCGCAAGGTGGTATTTGAATACAGACTTTTCATCGATTCACATCATTATTATTTTCGGTACACTTTGCTCAATATCAAATGACAGAATCTCAAAAGTACAAAAACTCAAAATTTCGAGTAAATTTCGCTTATGTCGACTGCGGTAATTAGCCCCAGCCTTTAAACTAAGAAAACTTGGCATTGTTTTCGGTAAATTTTGTTAAAATCAATTGATTTCTTCAAAGAATATACATAGTTGTCGAAAATTTTATCCTTGCGAATCGGTTATGAAAGCCATTTGACTTATTTGCACTAACACACAGAGCCAACAGAGAAATCGAACCTGTGACTCTCAGACTAGTAGTCTAGTGCACTAGCCACTAGTTTAAGCTATTTCACATCTTTGGACTTTTTGAACAGTGTTGACTGCCGCAATTTTTATCTAAATCAGTCAACTGGTTCGGAGGATATCGTTATTGAAAAACTTCTATCAATATTTATTAAAATTATTCAGGATATTTTCTCAATTAACTACAAATTGTTATTTTTTGCGAGCTTAGCGGATTCCAATACAAGACTTCTGCCGTCAATGTTGAGAAGCATTCAACCTCGTATACACGTATACACTCACAATTTTCTGAATAATTCCTTGGGAGAATATCCCAAACAATTTCGTTAATATTGTCGCATAAAAAGTTATTTTTGTTTTGCCTTATCAATACGAGTACAATCATTATCACCCAAATCGGGACTAATTGGTTTTGAGAAAATTAAAATAGATGCAAACCGAATTCAAAATGTTTGTTTTGTTGATTTAATAAGAGCTTTTGATATGATTAAATTTTTCGAAATTCGCATATAAACATACGAGGGTGAATGCTTTTCAAACATAACGGCTGAAGTCTACTGATGGGTTGGTTAGCACCAACCAAATATCATGCGACATCATGCACTTGCTGAATTAAGTTATCTTTAAATATTGCTCCATTTATTTCAAAAGCAATGCTTTCTGATTGCTTTACTTTTCCAAATCTTTATACACATATAAATTCTCTAGTGAAATATCAATATCACCAATTAAAAAGTCAAAGTCATTGTCAGTTTGAACTATTTTTATGCCCGAGAAAATCGCCCATAAATTTTCTTTCAAAACATTGTTTTGTTTTGTTTCACCAAACGTGGTTTTTATTATTATTTTGTCAGCGGAAACAAAATAAAGCACCGAACATAAAAATAAAAAGCACTACAAGCACATATCCTGGTTGTTACACGCATTTCATAAATTAAATGATTTCGAAAGGAAGATAGAGAAAAAAGATTTATGGTTTCAAGTTACAAATTAATCTCATGCTGACCTTTTAAATACAAATTATTAAAATTTTGTGTCATTAACTATTTTCAGAACAGTTTAGGTTTAGTTTGTATTTAATATTTAATGAAAGCCAAAATTTTTTACATTCTTTTCCTGCATTTTTTTCAGACATGTGCGTGAAGCGACTGGTATAAATGTAGATATGCGGATTGGCATACATACCGGCAATGTGCTGTGCGGAGTTTTGGGTTTGCGGAAGTGGCAATTCGATGTCTGGAGTGATGATGTGACTTTGGCGAATCACATGGAAAGTGGTGGTGTGGCTGGGTTAGTATCAATAATATATATTATTTTTTTTTTAATTTTAAATTGTTTTTTTTTCTTATGCTTCAAAAATGTTCCTGTATAAGCTGGTAGACCCAGCTTTACTCGGAGTTCGAGATTTATTTTGTTTTGTTTTTGCTTTTATCATATTTTTGTTTGTGAGCTGAAGTTTATTTAGAGTTCTAATATTAGAATGCTGTTTGGACTCATCTTCTCAGAAATTCTTTTCATTTGATATTTATGTTATCGGACTGCATAACAATATGAATCCACCGATTGTGGTCGTCGGCGATTTTGCGCTCTCTCCTAAGAAAAGCCTTGCAATGCTCAAATCATTGGCTGCTAAAAAATTTTTAAGAACATAGACACCGGAATATGTGAAATTTTCGCCCCTTAAAAAGTAAAGCTGAAAGTCCATACCATCCGTTCTATGCATCGATGCGTTTTATGCGTCTGTCAAAAAAGTAGAATCAGGGTAAATGTATGTGACAAGTTACAGAGCAAAACGCATAGAACGCATGAAGTAGGTTTACTTTCTACCTTTCTATGCGTCATGAGAAAAAGGTGAAAAAAGGTCAGTTGTTTTTGTTAACCAGGGATGACAAATTATATTTTATTTTAATATTATATTGTTTGTTGTTGGCTTAGCTAGGTATATGCCTGCATTTCATTGGCGCTAACCAAATCATCAGTACCCTTTAGCCAAATCATGATTGAAAGCATTCAGGCATATACCTAGCTAAGCCAACAACAAACAATATAATATTATAATGGTTATTTTGGAGAATATCTCGAATAACGAATTTGATAAATATTGTTAATTATATTTTATGTTCAATGATATCGATTAAAAATTTGTGTAATTGATTTTAATTTCCTTTTTTTGCATTATAAAAGTTTTTAATAAAAGAAAAACCTTTCGCACTAAAGTTTACAACTACTTTTCGTAAGTCAATTTTTAACATATTTCTTTCATTAATAAAATTTGCGTTCTAGTTATCGATTTCTTTTATGTACCGAGTGTCACCTCCGTTTCATTTATTACTTTTTAATCAGCTACAAGGGAAAATAATCTTATTGAAGCTGCAAAAATACCACTCACTACTCGTTCCGTGGTCTTTTGCAGCTTTCCGTAGGACCAACATATTATGTATGTATATAAACTCAATGACTTTCATAAATTCTTTTAAAATCATAATTTCATATTCCATTTTTGCCGAAATTTGTTCTATTTGATAAAAATATTTACACTACAGCTGATCAAAATAAAAAAGTTGACCCATGAAACGCATTGCATGAAACTTGACGCATACAACGCACAGCAAACGCATACGCATAGAACGGATGGTATGGACTTTCATATTAATGCTGCCCACCGAGGGAATTGAGATAGTAGTCGCACATTTTTCATACCGCTAGAGAAGCATTCAAGTGCCTCTGTTTTTTAAGATGGTGTAAGAGATACTTCTGATATCCTTACTATTTATACCACCTACATTCGGCCGAAAATTTAATACAACTCTCAGGTATGGGCCGGTGCATCAAAGTCTGTTTTGAAGCTACTGGATCGACAACAGGAGATGGCAAAAAGACTCATTGGTGACAATAGTGTAACCAACTCCATTGACTCACTGAAGCATCGTCGTAACGTGGGATGTGTTACGCTTTTTTATCGTTACTTCAGCGGAATGTGCTCTAATGAAGTAAGGGAACATACATATTCCCGTTACCCGGTCTTATTTGCGAGTGACACATTCCTCATTAAGTGCACATCCATTTGTGTTCAACATAACAGCGAATCGTATTGCGTATTATAGAAATAACTCGTTCTTTGATCGAACGACCCGTATGTGGAACGAGCTCCATGCGGGTGTCCTTCCTGTCGTACTAAACCCCCCTCCCCGGGGGGCACGGATTATACATCTTGTCTTGGTGGATTGTTGTTGTGCATCCTGGGGTATAGGGTTATCAGGTTTCCGGACCTAGGCCTTTTTGCTGATAACCCCTGAAAACTTGAATGTTGCTACCCAATCCCTGAATTAACAGGGTAACGGGTGCGCATGCAAGTATATTAAAGGTAAAAGTGGTTCGCTCGCTCGTCCGGATGGGTAACATGGTCTTTCCAGACCTTGACCTTTGGCCAGTTACCCATAGAACTTAATATGTTACTACCCAATCCCTGAAATAACAGGGTAACGAGCGTGCATATAAGTAATTAAGGTAGTAGCTTTGCCTATGCTTGTCTGGGTAGAGGTGCAACCGATACCTCAGGTTTGCACGGGACCTAAAATCAGAGGTGTTTTAACACAAGGCCGACCAGAGATCCCATCTGGTGCCACGGGAACCAGTAGCCCCAGGAATTGTCCTAGACTGTCCTAGACAGCCACCACGTGAGCCCCTTCGGGGATCACGTGGTGGCTGTGCAGAATTTGCACATACAGGGTGAAATAAAAATACTAAAATCTAATCTAATGATTGGATATATGATGATGTTGTTGTTGCATACCAAAGTATATATTATTGAATTGATTGTCATTTGTTGCAATTCGGTTGTTTTTCAAATATCGCAAACTATTTTGTTAAATGAACTAAAAGACATCAAAGTACTTTACATATTAAACTCTTGAAGTGAACGGACGTGTGAGCTCATAATAAAAATAAAAAATATTCGTGTTGGTGTTCAAACAGCAATAATTTGCTTTCGCAAAATTCAATTTTTAATTTAAATGAACATACATATGACATACGTGAAAAAGAAAATTATATTATTACGAGTAAAAATTATAATTTAAATTAAAGAAACTAACAAACAAATCGCACACTTAAATTCAATGTACAAAACAAAACTCAGAAGTCATAACAAAAGTACCAACAACAAAAATAAAAAAACCATTAAACAACAAAAAGCAGTATTAAATAAAATGGATAAAACAAATTCTCCCAAGCAAAAAAGAATAAGAGAAATTATCCAAACATCACACTCTGAAAACACTCCAAAAATGCGCGGGTGCAACGACCGGGAATCTCTTTATTTATCCAGCACTAATTCTCCCTTGAAATTCTTACAAGTAATGGAAAAAAGGTTTGATAAATTATGTGAACAATTACAAAAAAACATACAAACAATGTTTCATGAATATGAGCAACGAATGTTAAGCGTTATTGATAAGAGACTAAACGTAACAATGTGTGAGATAAACCACCTAACTGAGAGATTATCAGCAGCAGAAACAGAATTGCAAAAAATTAAAAATGCAGCGTCTGATAAAATAATAGCACAAGCAAATGAAAACAATAGCTTAAAAAAAGAAATTGAAATTTTAAAAAAATATGTAAAAAAGCAGGAAAATTCTATAGTGTCAAACGATCTACGTATATGCGGTGTTCCACAAACTAATAATGAAAATCTTTTTGAAATGTATAAACTAATATGTGAGACAGTCCAAATTCATGGTCCTACTGTAAAAGAAATATATCGTGTTAGAATTAACAAGAGCAATAATTATATAAATAATAGAAAAGACATAAGTAAAACGCAAGATTCGGCAATAATTTTAAAATTTTCGAGTCCATATGATAGGAACTATGTTCTAAACTGTACAAAAAAATATATTAAAGAAAATAAGGACTGCCTTCGGCTAAATATAATTGGGTTTAATAGTACCTCTCCATTCTACATAAACGAAAACTTAACAACAGAGAATCACAAAATTTTCCTTCGGGCTCACAGACTGAAAAAAGATAAAGTCATATCAACAGCATTTATCCACCGTGGGATTGTTTATGTAAAACCACTTGAAAATGATGAACCGTTAAGAATTGACGACCTGGAGGACCTGAACCAGTTTTTTCGCACTGACAATAATTTACCCGATGTCTTATAAATATCTAATTGATTTTTCAACCACAATTTTAAATATATTTTATGTTATAATTAATTTATTAGCAATCCTTACTAATATAAATATTTTTCTTTCAATTTGTTTCTATTTTTATTGTGAAATGTACGTATTGCTTATCAGTAACTCTAAATTTGCTTGCATTGCAAATATATTTAATGATTATGAATTTTAACAATATGAGGGTTGGCTCTAGAGAAAACTTGACCACAATGATAAAAATTCTCTCCAAAAATGTTTCTGGTTTAAAAATATGCCATATTAACGCCCAAAGTTTAAACAATAAAATGGATGAATTTCAACTTATCTTTGAAAACTCTGAGATCCATGTAATATGCATATCAGAAACGTGGTTCCATATGGAAGTTCATAGCGATGTTTACAAGTTACATGGTTATCGTCTTTTCCGTTCTGACAGAGAAACAAATGGTGGTGGTGTTGCGGTTTATATAAAATCCAATATTCGATGCAAGGAGATAAACATAAATAGTGTAGGAGACAATGTTGAGCAGATATTTGTTGAAATTAACAATGACATGGAGAACCTTTTGATCGGCGTTATATATAGACCTAACCGAAATATAAATATGAGCGCTACGCTAGATATGATTAGCGGTTATACACTTGGTTATGACAATGTAATTTTAACCGGAGATTTCAACGCAAATACCCTGGAGGATAAAAGTCTCGTAGAAGATATGGAATCTATTGGTATGTATATAGTGAATAATGAAGTTCCCACACACTTTACATCCACTACGAGCACTCTACTTGATCTTTGCTTTATTAATGATAAATCTCGCCTAATAGTTTTCGATCAACTGTCAGCATCCATGTTTTCACGCCATGACTTATTGTTTATATCATATGATTTTAAAATAACAAATAACATTCAGATGCAACATTTTTACTATAGAGATTTCAAAAATATTGATTATCAATCTCTTGGCACTGAACTGTTATCTCTTAATTGGGGTAATATGTATGATACTTCTGATACTGATGAGCAACTAAATATATTAAACGGTAATATAAGATATCTTTATGACAAATATGTCCATGTAAAGTCAAAAGTAATTCGTAATGACAATCCCTGGTTTACTTCTGAGATTAAAACTTTAATTGAAGATAGAAATCGTGCATACGCTAGATGGAAACGATTCAGAATTCCTGAGTTTTATGAATTATTCAAACAAGCAAGAATAGCAGTCAATAAAAGCATACATAGAGCAAAGTCAATGTATTATAATCATAAATTTCAAACATGTATAGACTCTAAAAGAAAATGGAGAGAAATTCATAAAATGGGATTAATTAATCGTAAAAATGCTGAAACGCAATTAGTTGATGTGAATCACTTAAATAATCAGTTTGCAAATATACCGATGCCAAATGTGAATTTGAATTTCTATAGAAATACTGTTTTTACCCATCAACTATCCCATGAATTTAATTTTAGGAATGTGACACAGGAGGATGTTAGCGAAGCCTTTTTAAGTATAAAATCAAACGCCGTTGGTTCTGACGAAATGCATCCAAAATTTATCAAAATTATCCTTCCTTATACGCTAAGATACATCACGCACTTGTTCAACACAATAATAACGACATCTACATTTCCGTCTTTGTGGAAGCACGCCAAAATAGTACCTGTTCCTAAACCAGACAAAAGTTTTAGACCAATTGCGATCCTCTCGTATATTTCAAAAGCCTTTGAGAAACTCATTCACCAGCAAGTTATGCGTTATCTACATGCAAACTCGTTACTGGATGAAAGGCAGTCTGGATTTAAACCCAAACATAGCTGCTTAAGTACATTGATCGAAGTATCTGAGGAAATAAGATGTCAAATTGACAAACGACAAACGTTATCATTTCTTATACTACTCGACCATTCTAAGGCTTTCGATACAGTACATCACACTATTTTATGCCATAAATTAAAGTACATGTGCAATTTTTCGTCAACTGCGATTAAGCTTTTAACTACGTATCTTAGTGACAGAACGCAAAGTGTTTCCCAAGAATCAAATACATCCACTAGTTGTGCAATGCCTCGAGGTGTACCACAGGGCTCGATACTTGGGCCGCTGTTATATTCTATTTATACTAACGATCTTCCAACACATGTTAAACATTGTAAAACACAAATGTATGCTGACGATGTACAACTGTATATTAGCTGCGGGGCAACAGACATAGCCAACTGTGTGCGATTAATAAACCAAGATCTTGAACAAATATATTTATGGGCGTCTGCGAACGGTTTAAGCTTAAACCCTAAGAAATCGTCTGCTTTAGTTATTGGTCTACCAAAAAATATTGAAACGTATGTTCCGCCAATCCTAATAAACAATACGGTTATAAACTTCGTGGACTCAGCTAAGAATCTTGGTGTTATCTTCAACAAAGAATTGAATTGGTCGGACCATATTAAGGCCAGCTGTGGTAAAACATACGCATTGCTACGAAATCTTTGGGCGTCACAACATTTTACGCCAATACATATTAGAATGCTGTTAGCAAAAACTTACATTCTTCCAACTCTTCTGTATGGTTGTGAGCTTTTTGCTAGTTGTAATGCTTTGAGTAAAAGAAGGCTAAATGTGACATACAACAATGTTGCAAGATACATTTTTGGCATAAGAAGAAACGGTAGTATATCACACCTCTCAAAACAAATTTACAATGTTACATTTGATAACCTACTTAAATGCCGAACACTACTGTATTTGCACAAAATTATTTATACGCGCCAACCTCCCTATCTACATCGAAAAATAACGTTCTCCCGCTCAAATAGAGGAAACAAGATAAACAACTTCAAATTCAATAAAGCGATCTCAGAGCAACACTTCTACATAAATTCCATTCGCCTTTGGAGCCAACTACCCCCTCAAATACAAACATTAAGCAATACAAGCCATTTCAAAACTGCCATATTTAGGCACTTTTCGTATTAATTGCCATATGTATGTACTTATGTATTTTAAAAGATTTGTTCTAAGTTTATTGTTGTAATTTTGTTTATTTTTTATTTATTTTTTTCTTTTTCTTTAATGTTTTGGAATTTAATTTTGTTTTTATTTATTTTTATTTATTTATATTTATTTTAATTTTTATTTCTTTTTTTAAACGTACTATAAAACAAAACTCTAAGCAATACTTTAATATAAGACATGTTCTTGTTGTATTGTAATGACTTGATAAATAAACTAAACTAAACTAAACTAAACAGCACAACAAACATGAGTTCATTTCATTTGAGTTCAGTAATTGTACTTATCAAGCAAAACGAAAAATAAAATCTTTATTTTCAATTCTTATTACATGCTTATTAAACTGGGAACAGACTTATTGAACTGGTAACAGTTTTATCAGCTGGAGAATGATTTTATTAAATTAATTAAAGCTTTTAAGTTGAGAATAGTTAGCATCAAACTTAGAACAATTTATATTAACTTAGGAGCAATTTGTATTAAACTAGAAGTAATCTATATTAAAATAAGTATAATATTTTTAGTGTGAATTTTATAATAGATACATATGTATTTATACATTTGAATATTTTATTAAAACAAATTTCGTTTCCTATTTAAATAACTTTTATGAACAGTTTTCAGTCCGTGTGCTCTAGAGTATACATCTTAAAATCGTAAAAATGCATGATTATTTTAAAAACAAAAATTTCAACTTACCTGTTACTAATAACATACTCCCACGTACGTGAATAAAAAGTATTAAACATTAGAGTACAAAACTGCTCTACGGGGCACAGTGGCTGAAAACCGTTTTTCATTGGCCAAAATTCTGTAACTTTTGAACCGATCAAAATATTGAAGTAATTTTTTTTAGTGGATAGATATTTAGTTCAGCTTGACTCAGTTTTAATTACATTAAAAATTGATTGAGTACTTCTTAAGGACTTCTAGGTCAAAGTTAAACTTTTGATTTTTTTTTTACTTTTGGAGTGAAATATGGGTTTATTTTTTTATTTGCATATTAAAAAATTTTATATTTGGAACTTAATAATAATTGTAATTATTGTGATAATGGAATTTTTTTAATGTTACACTCAAAAAAATTTTTACACTCAAAAAAATGTTTACACTCAAAAAAAAATTGTACAATTACCTCTGTTACCACAGAAAAATTTTTTATTTTTTGCTGTCAAAGTAGGTTATATTTATTATTATTTTTTACTAATACTATGTTTTTCGTACTTAAATAGCAATGAAAGGTAATTATAATTATTATTCATTTGACACAAATATTGATTGCAAATATTCTATATTTTGCTCTGTGCTATTTCTGTTCTTTAGTAGTTTTTTGGCTTCTTCATCTAAATCCCGATGTTCCACTTTCCATTATTTCGAATATTGGAGATGAACGGATCTGACGTTGCCAATAATATATTAAATAGATCTTCATTTGTGAAATTTCGTGAAATTTTTCTAGTATTTTCCTCTCTATAAAATCTGTAATCCTTGTTCCTTTTTTCCTGAGCCTCCTCTGATAGATCTCCAAGTGGCACCAAATGATATTTAATGAGATCTTCTCCATGATAAATTATTTTGTGAACTGTTGCAGACTTATTTCTCCATGGGTAGTTGGTTGTATATATTTTTGCAGTTTCCTTAGCATAATCTCCAAATTTTTTAGAGTCAATTTCTTCATTGCACGCAAGTAATTCTAGGATTATTTTAAATCTGAAAATAAGGTTTAAATCCACTCCTGTTATTTCATATGCTGTTTTTGGATCTGAAAAGAATCTTCGTGCGGTATTGCCATCATTTGTATTGCCTGATTTTTTTGGTTTTGGCTGATCTATAATCAATCCAATTTTGCGATATTCATCTTGAACATGTTTCTTTTTTGAACTTCTTAACTCTTTGTTGGTTTCATTGTTTCTTATGGATCCTGAAGACCCGAAATCCAAATCATAACTGATTTTTAGTATATATTCCATAAGTCGTATTCTTGCATGTGGTGGTGATAATCCAAATTCATATGCATCGGTATTATCTAATGATTTTGTCGGAATTTGGTTTAATTGGGTTGATGCTGCTTGGCATATAATGCAGCTGGATGCAGCCTTCGTGTTAGTCAAAGCCTGACCTACTTTTCCATCTATCATTGTAAGGACTAATTGGTAGCTTACTTCAATTTGCTGCCCATCTAACTGTAATTGTAATGGCTGTAGTGTTGCAATTTGGGCCTTGATATCACTAATTTCTTTGTTAATGGCATCACGAGTTTCTTTTTTGAATTCAAATTTGATTGGCCTGCAGTATTTCTTAGAAGATGGTGTCTCATTTTTTCAAATATCCATTGTTTGCGTTGTACTAGTCGAAGGCTCTGAATCTTCCAAAATCTTTTTCAATCGCAATGGTACAATTGATACCATGAACATATCCGAGTCCGAAATATTTTCACATACAACTTGTTTGTATTGGTTATGTCCCGAAGAACCATCACATCCCCACTTGCAAAAAAGAATTAGCTTTGTGTTTCCATATTTCTTTAACGCATTTCCTGGTATTGATTGTAGCAAGCGTTCGGCTGTGTGATCAAGTAGAGATTGTAGTTGTACCTCTGCCGAAATTGGTGTGTTTGGTTAGTATCCTTTGATGGAAAACAGTCCATTTTAGTAGCAGTTATGTGATGATATGCTGGATAGATATTTGAGCCATTTCAATCGCACGCAATCTGAGCTTAATATATTGCTGTTTTGTTAATTTCAAATCCAGAAATAAGGCTAATGCCTCCTCATTTGTGCACTGTTTTGCATCGCTCGGAGTTGGTATACTTTTAAGAATTCGTTTTGTTCTCACTGGACTAGCTTTAATAACTTTTTCAATGATATCCACTTTTGTTAATTGGTTCTGTGATCGTAATTGATGTAGGAAAGATTCTTTTATATTTGTACAATCAATTGCATCGTTAACATCTTTAAGTTTCCGCCTCTTAAATCTATCGCTGCAGTTGTCCGATGATTTGCGTGGTCTTCCAACCTTATCTTGCTTTGCTGTTTCTGCAGCGACAGTAAGTTGGCCTTCTAACCACTTTTCACTTTTTATATAAAACTTTTGTTTACTGTAGCTAACTTCTTTGTAGCGTTTTTTTTAGTACTTTTACAAAATTAGATAATTGCTCTTGTATTTCGGTGCTACACGAATTTAAGCTTAATTTTATTTTAACGTAAGTAAGAACATCTTCCTGGTTTTTATTTCTAAAATACTCTTCGGCCAGTTCTTTATAACCGAAGCTCTCCATATTTTTCTGAATATTTTTATTTGAGTCTGTTATGATTTATCACTTGCAAATATACGTACGTACACGTAAAGGATTAACTTATTATTGAGTAATCCCTTATCGAATCCGTAGTTTTATACATTTTTAGATACATGTTATTCACACATTGATCTTCAATTTCATAGCAGGTGGTGGTACTTAAATTGAACAAAACTGAACTTATCCAGACCTTAATATCAGGTAAAACTAATTAGTATCTCGCCAATATGGGGTTGTTTTATATTTAGTGGTTTAATGTAGCGATTATTATTATAAAATTGTTTATGACTTTGGCTGACCCTAACAATTATATTAGAAAGAGATCATATGTTTACTGTAGAACCTATTGTGATATTTTTATTACTGATTTCTTTGCTGATCAAAACAAAGCCATAATACCGTTTCGCAGGTATTATATATAATTATTTTAGTTTTACGTAGTCTAAAGTAAAAAACGTAAACCTTTAGGCAAAAAAGTGAAAATTTAATACACCATTGTATACGAGTAATTATAGGGCTGTTTAAATTATCGTAATTTGAATTTTTTTAGAGTAATTTCATTAAAATTAAAAAAGTGTTCTACAGGCGGGTCGTGGCGGGTGCAAAATAATATATAGGATTAAAGAAGACACCTTCGCCTTTCTTCGGGTGGTATACGTTTCTTGTTCCCTTTTGTTCCCTAGAAGTTCTATTCCACAAAAGTTTAAATTTCAGAAAAATATAGTAGTTTCATGAATATTTCATAACACCACTAATATTAAACGCTAGAGCGGTTACCACTTACAACTACTAAAGACTATAATCCTACCAACATTATAAAAAAGACCGCAGGCCATTATCGATGATAGCTTGCGAGTAGTAACCATTTATTTTTAACAAAAAACTGAACACCTTTTTCTGAAATAACAAAAACAGTTGAGTTTGACAGCATGCCGCGCCCACAATTATCAATAGTTTAACCTAATTTTTTGGCTACCTTAATATGGATATATTAGCTCCAAAATGGCGTAAAAATTTTAAAAATCGGTGACAAAAAAATTCGACTTTTGGCCAATGAAAAACGATTTTCAGCCACTGTGCGGGGTAGCTCTCGACATACGACTATTTTGCTTATGGCCCTTCACAAAAAATACAATCCGATTTCAAATGTTGCGAAGTCTAGTCAGCGCACAGGCGCTTTCTAGGTAAGAAGATTTAAATATTTTATAAGAAATTGTTGTTTAAATTGCGATTGGGAACAGTTTTCCGTTGGGAAAAGGTTTTCTCAAGTACACTTTTTAAAAGAATTAAATGTTAAACAAAAATTTCAAGTGGTAGACTCAACTGTTATTATCATAAATTATAATAAAAAAAATTTTATATTAGAGTATGACAACGCATCTGTGGACGGGAAGGAATATAAGCTCTAATGACGGCACATTTTGGTAATAATATTTCATGTCCTGGTTAGGCATCAGTCATCCATTCTTATGGAAAATTTCATTGATTTTTAATGTTCTTTAACTCCTTAATAAATTGCATTTGTTTATTTAGATTAAATTTAAAATTTCATATTTACGCTTTTACTTTTGTCCTAAAGCATTTTTAATAAAACAAAAAATTAATAAAAATCGTTAAGCCTTCTGAAAAAATGAAAACAATCCAAATGAATAAAATTCAATGAATTGGAATCAATTCGTATAAAATACAATTTGTTTTGCTTCTAAACTCATAGAAATAAACAAATAAATCAATCTGCTCTTTTTATTAAATGTTTTATGTGGGTGTTCGTTAAATTTCTTGCAACAATTTATTTCTTCTAGACGAGTACACATCACCAAACAAACTCTACGGTTTCTAAATGGGAAATTCCAAGTCGAAGAAGGAAATGGAGGCAGTCGTGATTCGTATTTGGCAGATCATAAAATAGAAACCTATTTAATCATACCACCAAAGGTAAAATTTATTTATTCGTGAACGTTTATTTATTCGAAGAACACTAATTGAATGGCAAAAAAAAATAAAAGATTGCTTAATAAGCTCTTGGATTGATTTCTTTGAAACCGGAATGAAACCGATACTGTGGATTAAAATAGGGGATGCTCAAGAAAATAGACAATAATACGTTTAAGTAAATCGATTTTTTGCTTCTTAGCATATTTTTGTTTACTCTGTACGAGTATTTCACATTCATAAAACATACACACACATCTTTGATTTTATAAGTTACCTAAAGTCTTCATTTAAATCGTCGATTTTTTTAAACAAGGGATGTGGCATGAGTTGAATTTCTTTTGGATTAAATACAAGAAGATGCTGAAATAAGCAGCAACTTCGAAAGCGAACTGAAAATACGTATCGTTTCAAAGCTCTCGATTGTCTTTCTAATTTAAACCTTTTAAAAGACTTTGTTAAATTTCATTAGCGAAATTATCTCGCAACCCTTTTTAAATTATGTCTTAGTACTCCTATTAAAACTGACTTCCAATTCTGTGAATTGAGAAAGGAGAAAAAATTTACCCTTCAAAGTCCACTATAATTTATGTGATTAGCACCATTAAAAGGGTTACTTTTTTATACGTCTATTTTGTTTTTTCATTCTATATTTTCCTTTAGAAAACCAACTACATCAACCACATTGCGCCACGTATTAAAGAAATGAACTCTCCGCACAGAAATATTAACATGCATCACGATAACTTGTGCGCCAACAATCATCATCACAGCTACAGCAACAATGTAGACGGTGATGCAACAGAAAAGCTTTTGCCAGTTACTGTAGCAAATTTCAGATCATCGGAGTCAACAGAAGCAACAAATGCCGTTCAACTCTCTCCAACAGCAACAGCAGCAACAAATAAATTGACACAATTATCACCGAACACATCCACGTCCATTAAGGAAGAAGAGGATGAAGATATGGTAGTATTGGGAAATTCTGCAGCAACAGACAACAATAAAGAACAACATGAAATAAAAATACAAGCAAATGATGGCGACTCACTGACACCAACTAATGCTGCTTCGCAGATGTTACAACGTTTAAGTGATGGCAGTGAGGTTGCAAATGCAATCACTGATAATACTCAGGCTTCACTAACACCAAAGTCATCATTGACTTTAGGCAACAATGATGATGCTCTTAGTGCTAGTGGCAGTGAGGGAGCCAATTCAAATTGTGGCTCTGGTTGTGGTGGTGGTGGAAATGGAGATGATACAATCATAGAAAATCGTATTGAACGTTGCGAATCACCACAATCACTGCAGACGTCGGCAACATCAACAACAGCAAATGGTATGGTGTCCACAACAAATATAACAACTACAGTAAGCCCAACAACAGCAACAATTGATAATGTATTACATCATGCCAATACCAGCACCAATTTATTAGTAAATGATATCGCAGAAGGCAAAAGTCGTAGGAAATTATCCGTACAAGGTAAATCATTTTCAATATACTTGGAAATGTTGCACTTGTTTAATTTTATTGTCCCATTTTAAATTCTGTAATACCCATTTGCGATGCTGATGGGAATATATTGCAAGTTCTTGTATGAAGACGTGTCGATTTAACGATACTCGTCTGTCCTTGCTAAAATTGAAATAGACAGAATAGTGTGGAAAGATCTGGATAATTTTTTAGACATTTTTCAATATGTATGGAAAAATATCAATTAATTGAATTATTAAAAAGAATGGAAATTTCGCTAATTATTTTTCCATAAAGATGCTCCTTTTATTATTAGATTATTTTCCGTTTATGTTTAAAGAATTGCTTGTTATTTTGCCCTGTTATAATTGCTGATATATTTAAATTTTCTTCAACGAGAATTAATCTAAAAAATAATTATTTAAATTAAAAGGGTCTGCTGCTACAATAAAAATATTAAAACTGGGCAAAACAACAATCAGTTCCTTAAAAGTGAAGGACACAGAATCAAAGTTCAATAACCAAATAAAAGGATCATCTTTTAGAAAAATCGACCGATTTAAGGGACTTACTAAAATATTATTTGAATTGTATGCAACAACAAAATAGTTTTATATTAAAAATTTAATCTATTTGTAATGACAATTACTTCATTGGTACGGCGTTGAAGACACATTAATTTTAAACAGGGAAAATAATCCTAGAGACTGTTATATAATAGAGATTACAGAAACATGGAGAAGAATTAAAATGAAATAGCATTTAAAATAAAAATATCTCTTTAGAATAAACATATTTTTAAAACGTAAATAAAAAATTATAAATTTCAGGCCGCATTTTGCAAATTTGAACGAAAATTCGTTTTCGTTTAACTTGGATTGAAAACAATAACAAAAAACTAAAATTTGTTTTCAACACAAAATAGACACGAATTTACAAAATGTGGCCCTTAATAAATAAAAAATCTCAATAACAGAAAAATCCAAAATTTAGTATTTGAGAAAAATAATATCACAAAAAAACCAAATAAATTTAAAATTTATAAAAAGCTTAATTTAACCAAAAATTCATAAAACATTTTATTCTTTAGAAAATTAAATTTCTGCAAAAGACGAATTCGATTAAGCGAAAATGGAAAATTGCAGAAACTGTTTTTCGCTTAGGCACAATTTTCAACAAACAACACGGTCTTTGCATAATTGAAAGAAATTTCTTTCAAACCAACTCAGAACTTTTAAAACTATTCTTTAAACCGAAGGTAAAAACTATAATGCCGCACTTGCAATGGTGTTTCGTTCGCGGTAAATAAATATTTATTTTTTCTCTGTTTTATTTAATCTTGCACTTTCATAAACAATCTTCAAAGCCGATTATCTTTTAAAAGAATTTTTTTGATATGAAAGCAATAAAAAAATAGTTAAAAATATTTAATTCTAATTAAGCGAACTTTTTCAACCAAACAGCACCAGTAACATTCCATTCATTTTGAAATGTTATTTTTGTTTGATTTACAAATATACGGTCCAATTCGCATCAGCGCTTCACTTACATAATTGTATCTCCAGGTTCCCGTACATTCGGGATCAAAAGAAACAACTAATACTTCAAGTACAACTGTAAAAAAATCCGTATGACACTAAGCAAATTGTCCAATACCTCTTATTAATGGGAAAATACAATGCTCCAACACAGTGACGGCTGGACTGTTCACAAAGATGGGAGAAAGCAACGCCAGCGATTCCGCTCTCAGAGGTTGGAAAAAGCAAAACTAGCAGCTTCTTTTCAGAGATGGGCGAGATGCAACGCCAGCAGCTCCACTCTCAGCGATGGGAAAAAGCAAACCCAGCAGTTTCACTCTCTGAGAGGGGCGGAAAGCAAGACCAGCAGTCTCCCTCTCCCGCATGAAGAGCGAAGCCATCAATTGCTCGAGAATGTGACGATATATTGGACAGATAGAAAAAGCCAAGCTAACAGTCTTTATTCCCCAAAATGTCAAACAATACCCACGAGATGTTAACCCTAAATTGCTGGAGGTATGTATAGAGAAACCCAAGCCTGTAGTCTCTATTCCTCAGCGATGACCTAACAGAACAAGCCAGGCCAACTTATTCTAGAGAGCTTTTAAGAAAAGCCAAACCAACAGTTCTTAAAAGATCACTTACCTGCTAGACAGCCAGAAATAGAGCTGGCAAACCATCGATAGTACTATCGATAGTATCGATAGTTTTGTTTGCACGGCACTATCGATGGTTTTTTTTCGATAGCGATACTATCGTTAAAATGTGTTTTTTTTCTAAAATTTACTCTTTTGCTCATTACTAACAAAAATAATTGGATAACAAAGGAATTAAAAGCACAATACGTTTATAAAGAATTTTATTACAGAGCTAATAAATATACGATATACAAGTACAAATTATCTAAATAGAAGAGGGGCTGAGGGGAACTTCATTGGACCCACCCTCTCTTTTGGGTTGAACAAAAGTCTCCTTAAGGGGGAGATTTCGAAATGGACATTGTTCAAGATTGCACAACGTTGGAATGACATCAATGGATTATGTCACTCCAAGAAATTCCTACGTTTTGACGCTAGGAGGGCGGATCTGGCTCTAAGACTGGACAGGAAAAGCCTACGGACGCTGCTAGGGGCGCTCACAGGCCATTACACCTGCAAAAGCCCACCTATACAGAATCGGCTTATCTGACACGGGCATCTACAGATTTTGCGGTGAAGATGAGGAGTCGATGGAATACTTGATAGCAAATTGTGGGGCATTGTGAGTGAAGAAGATCTGCTAATGCTCCCATTGAATGAGCTGATCCTATTTGCGAACGTATTGGACTGTTAGGGACAGGGGAAGCACAATAGATCAACAATGGTCGCAGTGCAAAAGGCCATCCTGGGTCAAACCCCTACTACATTACATTACATCTAAATATACATACATATGTATATATCACAAACCTTTATCATTAATTAATCTCAAAAAATTTAGAAATTAATTAAAAATGTTTTGTTCTTTATTATTTTAAGTTATTTATGTTTGATGTTTTGCCATGTTTTTTTTTAAATAAAATAAAATGTAAACAATTGATTGTAAAATTGTAATGTTGTCATTTTTTTACCTAATACTGGTTTGTTTGTTGTTTATTGAAAATATGAAAACAGTTGTGTTATTTATAAAAAATATTTTATGTTTATAAAAATCTTAATTGCAAAACTTATAAATTTGTAAAATAAGAACATATAAATAAGCATAAAATATTTGTTATAAAAAAATAATTTATTGCAGTCTAAAACAAAAGGATTTTAAACAGGCATGTTCTGCAAATCACTTTTTGTAAAAGTGATTTGAAATCACAAAAAAGGTGTTCTGCGCACAAAACTTTTTGAACTGTTGTGATTTGAAACCGGTCAGCTATGTGGTTGGCGATCTGAAATCACTTTCTTAATTTTGGACGGCTTTTTATATTTAACTCAATAAACACTCATTAATTGAACACATTTATTTGTTTTTTATTTATTTTAAGAGTAAAACTGATAATTTTGTAATAAAAAATTAGCTAAAATATAAAAAAATTGCAAACACTTTCTATTGTAACAAATGTTGTTATTTGCTTTTGTGATTTGACATTTTCTTTTTGTGATTTGCATTTACTTTTTAGATGTCAGGTGTTTTTGTTCTTCGAAAATACACCGATGCTTGCCAGAGTAGATAAATATTGCTTTCGACGAAAAATATATTTAATTTTTTTAACTAAACAAGCTATGTATTTCCAATAAAACTTAATTATTTTTGTTAAGTTATATTCAAAATATTTATTAACTATCAATTGTTTGCCTAATTTAAAAAAAAAATTACTTATAAAGTAGTAGCAAATGGCAACAATAATTATATATTAAGAACAGTGGCAACCACAGATTACTAAATATATCTGTGGTGCCAACTTCGGTGTGTATTCTTGAAACTACTTTCCTTTGTTAAATTAATAAATTTATTTTCAAATATATTACGGCCAAAAATAAAGGCCCAGGCATATCAACTAAATTTTTATTTTAAAAAATTTTAGTTTACGTTCACTTATTATTTTGACTAAACCATTATTAATTTTTAATACATAAAAAATTGTCATCAAATCAAAGCAAAATATCAGCCGTTTTCTTGTGTTTTCGAAAAGGTAAAATCACACCGAAAAGTTAAATTTCTTGTGACTTTCAGAACACCAAAAAATCACATTTGTGATTTTAAAATCACAAGTGATTTTGAAATCTTGTGATTTGCAGAACATGCCTGAAAGAAATAATAATTAAAAATAACGACATGGTAGAATAATACACTACTTAAAAAAGCACACTGAACATTTAATTACAACTATCGATAGTATCGATAGTTTTCCATCAAACTATCGAAAATATCGAATGGCGTGACTATCGATAGTTTGCCAGTTCTAGCCAGAAACCAACTGGCCCCAATCGAATGCTTGTTTGGGCCTATTAACTAATCACAGCAGTCACACACATATGGCACAAATACGTGTGTGTGCACACCGCTGGTGCTGGGTTGTATTTTCCTATCGAGGTGAATACAATAAGTTCAAGTTAACGGGTGATCATATTTAAACTATATTATATGCTAAATAAAATGAAATAAAGGTTACATACATACGACTTTATTCGCTACAATGTTATTACCGTAAGGGACTCGGCACAGCTGATAAAATACCTCTTGCACGGTTAAATTACTCGTATATTTAGAAAACTGCAAACAAAGTATGTATTTTTCTACTAGAAGATCCATTAACCTAAAATTGCTTCAGATGGAACTATCTCTAGGTTGTTGCGGTCGATAGTATTGGATGCGTACGGCTTCTGTCGGCATTAGAAGATTCAACGAGAATTTGAAATTTGAAAAATTTGATTCAATTGGAATTTTTTTTTTTTTTTTTTTTTTTTTTTTTTTTTTTGATTAAGTAGGTGGGACTTTGGCATTTAATTTTTGCTATAAAAGGTAATAATCTATCGATAAGAACAAAAAGCTGTGGAGGGTTTAAAATACAATTTCATTATTTTTTGTTGAATTTTATTATAAAATTTAATTGTTAAAACAAATTGAAAACTTATGTATTCATAATTTTCTAACTTAAACCTTTCCAGAAAATTCCAAACTTTGGCCCCGTATTCTTTTTAACTCGTAATTTTCTGCTTTAGTTAAATTTCTCTTTTATTTTTTTGTATTTACATATCAATTTTTATTGTAAATAAATATTAAATAATTTACATAAATTTCTACATGAAACCCTTATTAACCAATTCTTGTAATTATATGTTCTAAATAGCCTTGATTTTCATTTCCTTTAAGTTGTTTAGCTTCATCGTCTAATTCAATAGAAGTAGTTTTCCATTTTTGTCGAATATTAGACCTACATGGGTCTGAAGTGCATAACACTCGATTAGTACAACACCTGAACATTTTTCTTGTGTTATGCACCCGAAAGAATCTGTGTCCATACTCATGGTTTCTTGCACTTTCTAATGGTACAAAATTTTATTGGCGCACTCTCCAAATTTTTCGTCTCATTAATTCGTAATCTTCACCTGTGATATATGCTGCAGTTCTGTTTCGCATAACGGATCGAATTCGAAAGCGTAACCTAATTTAAGAATATGTTCATAAATTCTAGCATAAAGAGGAAACTTACCTATTAAATATAACTTAACAATTAAATGCGTTGTTTTTCAACCCTTTTATATACGGGTATTTGCAACAACTCACGTCAGGTCTGCCGTTTTATTTTTTATCACTAAAAAAAGACAAACTAACGCACAAAAATACACACGCAGGACTAATTTTGTTCATAATCCTGCTATAAAATTTGCTGGTATATTGGAAAAAAACTCGTTGGCAGGGTCTGCCAAAAATTATAAGAGGCATCTATCAAGAAGGCTATTTAATAGAAAGCTTTTGTCCTCACATTGGTGTCATTCTTTTCAAATCGTTCATAGAAGACACTCGTGTTTTGCTCAAATAAATAAAAAATATTTTGAATTAAAATTGATATCTTTTATATCGTGATATTGTGCTCAACGATACTGTGTTAATCACTTTTTTAAATATACTTATACGACACTTAATCTTATTGAAAATACAGAGTCTGTAAAATAACGATATCCCTTTTCATTATTTTCATTATACCCAATGGCAACACCCCCATGTTTTTTTATTATTTCTTTGAAAATTTATGTTGAAAGCAAAAAGAAGAATGTAACAGTCTGTGTAAAAACACGTGCTTATACTCTGTGAACTAAGTACATATTCATATGTACATACATACATATATTTATATGATTATAAAATAAGGACATTTTAGATTCGGTGCGAATCGATGTAGCTGCCATTGTACAACAATAAAATACTAATTCCTACCATACAATTAAACAATCGGTATCAATGGCTTTTCTGCAGCACATATTTGCACACAATTTGTATGAAAACAAGACTTCTTCCATTTTTTATTTGTAGATGTTTATATGTAGTATCTACCAAGAATGATAGAATTAAACAGATTACGCCATCCCGAACACAAAAATTTAATTTTATGTACATGTTGGTTAAATGACGTCACGAAACAGTGTGACATTTAAAAGTTATAGAAACAAAACAGTGGGACAATTTAAAATTTTTTTCCCTGAAATAATTTTATGAGAATTTTTTTTATATTTTGTTTTGATTTCTTAATTATGTTATGAAAAAATTATATATTCAAAGAATATATAAAACTAAATAATCGGGTATGTTCTAGAATCCGAATTCACTCGAAATTGGATTACTTTATCATTTTTTGTGTTCTGCAATTCACATCCCCATGTTTTTATTCGTTTTCAATTAGAGTAGTAAGGGGTGGGTGAAAGTAAAAAGAATCGTACTTTATTCTTATAAATGCTAACATTATTAAGAAAAATAAAATTTTGGTTTTTAGTTTGAAGTGTTTTTTATTCAACTTCATCAAAAAAAATTTAAATTTTCACAGAAATATTAATGCAAACAATTTTTTTTTTTTAAACTTTGCCAAAAATTTCAATTTGGTTTTGGCAGATCTCACTTGTGTAAAAAAACATTTAAAAAAATACAACAATTTTGTTTATGTTCGAAAACACAAAGTTGCCCTACATACTAAAGTTTGATATGTAAATCTTTTTTGAACTAAATCTTATTGAAAAGGAAAAATGAATTATTTGAAGGAAATTAAAACTAATTTCATATATGTATTCGCTATTTAAACAATAATTATAATAATACAATTGCATTTAGTTGTAAAATCGCAATGTAATAATCAGGCAATATGTACTTTGTTTTAACAACATATGGTGCCAAGGCAACGTAGTCGATATGCCTATAGCCGGCAAACAGCCGCGCTGATAAATAACGCCAGGCAAGCAGATCAACCAAAAGCAAATAATTTTATTTTCGTTCGTTGTCTTTTTTGAGAGTATTGAATAATTTTATTTTCATTCTATGTTTCTTTAAGAGTATTAATTTTGTTTTTATTCGCGTAGAAAATTAATTGAAAAATTTGAATATCTTCGTTTTCATACTCTGTAAATTGTTTTATTTTTGTAATTTGTTAATTTTTTTGCAACTTTTTTGCCGACAGCCGTCGATTTTTGCGTAGCGGTTTTTTCGAACATAAACTTCGAATGTGGAAAAACATGCTGAATTCAGAACACCAATTTATAAATTATGGGGATTCAAAAAATTTTTCGTTTTCAATCCGAGTCGAAACCTGGAACATACTCGTTTATGAAAATAAATTCATATTAATGGAAAATCAGTAATGTGATACTTAAAAAATAGCCTTACCTCCGTAGTTGAATATGGTCATTCAAAAACCCCAGATGGCTCATTAAACTCCACGATGATTCCAAAACTGTACTGCCACTGCCAGATACTAGTTTTTTCTGGTTCAGTTTTACGTACCGGTCCCTTATGTTCTTCCATCGTGTTTGGCAAGCAGCTTCTAAGGATTTAAGTTTCCATAAATCTAAAAACGTTCGAACAGGCAGAATTTGAATCCACAAAAACTTACTATTTGCATTCATGGCAGCGCTAATTTCTGCCCAAATTTGTTCTTATATTCAATAGAACTTTTTTCATACAGATGTACATGTTTTTTAACTTCTTCAATTAAGTTTTCATCGTTTATCGTATCCATTTTGTTGTTACTTTCCTTTGTATTTTTAAATTGAAAAATAAATTTAGTATCGCAAATTTTGTATATTTTTTTTAGTTGTTTACTTTTGATATGTCAAATTTCAAGCGGCAATGAAAAAAATTAGAACAAAGTTCTACTTTTCCGCGCGGCGGATTCTTTTAGTGTTGCCAGATTTAATTATATCCTACTCAGATATTTTTTATATGAATATTTTTGTAAACAAACCCACATTTTATGTACTAGTAATACTACGACCGTCCGTAATCGCATGCCGCGTTCATTGGCCTCCCACGTTAAATATTAAATAAAGAGCTACATAAACAAAAATACTGCCATTTCATATTGTAAATTTCTTTCAAAATCGTCCTGTTTAAAATGTAATGAGCAAATTCTCTCCCTCTTTATCTTAATGGTGTCCACCCGATTGCAAATTTTTATCAAAGCTTCCTTTGTTCATTGTTTTTTTTTTTTTGAAAACTGTAAAAGGACATCTGAAGTACAACTTATTAAAAACGAGCACAAGCTTATTTTTTAGCACAGTTTTTTACTTGATTTTTTTCCATCGTTTTGCTTGCATTGCCCCACTGCGCACTTCATTTTTACAATTTACTTAAATTTTTAATCAAATTTGTTTTGTACTTAAAGCATTTGTACACACTTCACACACGGTTTTTTTTTAATAATAATAATTTTTTACACTATATTTTATAAATTTAAGCACAAAATGTTTAACCTACAACGAAATCCGATTATTTAATTTTTGAAGAACTGTCAAAGTGATTTTTACTGCAGGGTTGCCAAATCTTAAAGTTGTTCGGGTACAAAATCAGGAATTAATATAGAATATATTGACTTCTGCCTTTTTTAATAGTTTTGCCGAATCGTGTTCACGAAAGACAGAATTTTTTTGTCGGAATACTTTAGTTTAGAACCCAGTAAAAAATATGCTTGTTATTATTCTCGATGAGCACCACTTTCTGCTGGCATAGAAAAATACTGAGAAAATCCGTTTCAGATCACTCTTTTCGGTATGATATATATATAAATAGAGTTTAGTTTCAAATGAGTAACATATCTTTAAAATCGGTAACCATTTTTGGTCGCCTTTTCAAAAAAGGTGCCACAGTGCGCCGACGAAAAAGATTTTTGGAAATGTATAATCGAAGACTACGTGCATACATCTATTTAAATAGAGATGTAACAACTTCTGTGCAAAAATACTGTACCGCACGGTGAAGTGGGACAGAGTTTTTTTTATAGATGAAGATAATTATCACCGCAGTATTTTTTTGCAATAAGTCAAAGTAGTTGAATTGGATCGCATTCATTGCCAAATATTATTTTAAAAATTAGTGGAACAGTTTAGAGATTATACCTTACTTATATATTATATTTTGGTTACCTTAGTATGTTATAAGCGACTTACAGTAACGTTGCATTAAATAAAATCGCAATTTAATTCAACAATTGCGAGATTTGATGAAATTTTTGAAGAATGATTTCTGCATTTCCCCATTTGTTTCTTGTCGTCGGTCTTCTAAATAAGCGAAAAGATTTTACAAACAAATATTTTAACTAAGAAAGACAATCAGTTTTTCTTAGAAAGCCATAGCCCCCGGTTGGGTAATGCTAGTAATTATTTTTAAGAATATTCCATATAATGTAAAACAGGAATTCAATAAATATTTGTGATCTTTGGTTAAATTAATTAGGATTTTTCTGAAAAAGGACCTTAAAAAAATTTTTTATATTATCATAAATAAGAGGTAAAACAAAGTTTTTATGATTATTGAAAATAGGAAGAACTTTTTTCTTAAATTATATTTCCTCTTTCTTCTTCAGGTTTAATGTCGTTGGCCGATAGAAGACGTTCATCAGGTGCATTTATCGAGCGTAAAATGTCAATGCACACAAACGAAAGTTTTCGTAGTCACGCTGGTAAGACAGCATCTACAAAAATTGATAAATATATAAACAATGTCCCAGAGGTCATGAAAAACTGTTTCCTTCAAAGCATACACACATACATACATATACCAGAATATGTACATGTGCACACGTATCCATAATGTATTGAACACATAAAATTCAAAGTTTTCCTTAAAAATTAAATTTTTCCTTAAAACTGATTTATTGTTTCTTTACTTGTTTCCTCACAGGTCATGTAACACGTAATCGTCCATCATCTAAAATGACCAAATATGTGGAATGCTGGGGAGCAGACAGACCATTTGCCAACATTGCCGAGTCGAAATTGGTGAAAAACATAGGATTGGCTGTAAGTTTCAAAGTACACTTGCACACATAAACGAAACTAGAAGATATCGTATGCTGCAAATGCATTTTTATAAAAAAAAGAATTTGTCCCCAATTGATTTTTATATAGAAGTATTGCTGTTGCAGCACAAATGTAGTACATTTAAAAAAGTACCCGTCTTTTAAAAGAAGTAACACTCAGGCAATTAATGCCTACTACTTGGGGTGTTACTGCTTTGTGAAAGAGATAATATACAATTGGGCAGATGATGAAATGAGAATAAACAGGGATAGAGTTTAAATTCTTTTTTTCAACTCTACTATTCCGCGAATTATGTTTCTTAATCTATACATGCAGCCATTTTTATTAACTGTTTTACTTTACCCAACATTGTTCTAACATTACCGACGAAGGAGGGCGCAGTGATTTACATTATCAGAGAAGAGTATCAATCGCTTTCGGTACTGTTCAGTGACCAGTGCCATTCCATCATCACTTAAACAGTCCAACAACAATTAAGACAACGCCACACTAACGTAAGTCAGTAAAATTCATGACTGAACGGGGATCGAACCCAGGTTCTCAGTCATAAATTGCTTTGTAGTAAAGGCGCTAACTACTTCAGCTAATAACACGGGACTACCTTTGGGACAAACGGTTTTCTACTCGTAAACAAAAATATTAGGATCAGGTGTTTCTCTATATACATAGAAAAGCATTTGTCTAATAAAGACACAAATTTGCGACAAACTTTTTTCGATGTAAATAAAGAAAAACATTTGGAGATAAACGTATTCTATATGTATATAACATTTGGGACAAACATTGCTCTATATAGAAAAGCGAACATTTTCGTATGTATGTAATACAACAACACAACAATAACAATACAACCATGTAAAAATATGTGTAAACGCAATGTAAAATATATGTATGTAAACGCAGTTGAGACAGACGTTTTTCCATTAACGTTTGACATTAATAACAAACATTCATATTGAACGGATTTCCACAAATAAATTGATTTCAAAAAAAGTTTTCACATATTTTTAAATTGTGTGGAGAAACGAACAGAAAATGCACAAATAAACCTAAAGCGATTCTTTGATAATAATAAATTTTATTTATTTTATCTACTTATCTATTCCATCGGTTTCTTGTAACGTCAGTTTCTGACTACTTTACTTTTTCTTGTGTTATCACCTTTTACAAATTTGTAGAAAACGATAACTTCTAGATTATTCTAAAATGTTACCAGTGTTGATACGCTACAAATGTTTTTCCTAAATAAAAAGTTACACTGCTCGAATAAATTTATTTTTAGTTAAAAAATGTTCTATTTTATGTTTTTTCCATGGTAGTAAAACAACAAGAATGATAAAATACAGATTGCGCATTCAGTGTAAAAAGTTTTTCGTTCTGCGCATCTACGTCAGTCAGATTTATATACACAAATGAAAGAAAAGTAAGAAAATCTATCTATATACATATATAAAATAGGATGTATGTATGTATGTATGTAACGTAATGGCTCCAAAACGGCTGAGCCGATTTTGACGAAATTTTCAGGGAACCTTCAGAATATTCGGGCGGGTGACACTGTGAAGTCTGATTTTTGATTTTCGGTCTATGGGCGGAGGGGCGTGGCAAAATCCAATAATTCATAAAATGAGAACGGCTTGGCCGATTTCTGTAAAACTTTTTGTCAGTTTTTCGTATTTTCGAGGAGAAGGTTTTTATGGAAGAAAATTGGAAAATCCCTCCGGAAAAATCGGAAAATTGGAAAAATCGAAAATCGAGTTTTTGTTTGAAATTTTGTTTGAAATTATTCCTTAATGGCTTTTCAAATGAAAAAATAGAAAGTTTGTCTGAAGGCTTAAAATTGGGGCAAGGCGAAGTTCGCCTGGTCCGCTAGTTTTAAAAATGAAAGCAATCAGTGTTTTCATATTTATTAAATATACATTTATTTAAAAATCTAAATCAATTTTTTTATTTTTGTGTATATATGTATATATATATATATATATATATATATATATATATATATATATATATATATATATATATATATATATATATATATATATATATATATTATACATATGTATGTATGTAGTATCACAATAAATAATAATCAGTGGATAGTTTTATTAATTTTTCGTTTTCTTTGTTTAGAAAACTCGTCAATTTCGATTTTTATAACTCTAATTCTAAAATACATACGAGATCGAAAGAAGATTTTTTTTAATTTCATCGATGCACTCTATATTTTGGGCCCATTGCAAGTGTTTTTTTCTCAAAATATCTTCTGTAGTAAGCAAGCCTTCTTTATTATTTTCTTGAAAATTTGTGTGAAGTGCTTGCATTTTGCACATCATGTCTTCTGTTGGTTTTGATAAGCCCCTTCACTGAGATGGTCGACCCATGTGTAAGGTTGAACGTTCATCTCATTTCTTGGTACAATTCGCAAAAAGATTCACGTCAGTACCTGCCCGAAGGCTCAACCTGACGGTGCACTTCTGCACAAGGGTGAATAAAGCACGTTCACCACCGCCCCAGCAGCCCCCGCCAGAGGCACATGACTGGAGCGCCATCTAACATGTGCCCCTGACAGGGACAACATGGTAGCAAGGTCCCGACAGGCTGCAGAACCATGTACAGACACCTTGCTAAGATGCTTGGAGCTATCTAACCTCCTACTACCCAAATGGCACGGCAGTGGAAATTTTGCCCCCATCTGACCTGAGGCTTCACCAACCGTAACCATTAGAGCAGCTCTGTCGAATAGCAACAGCACCTAGAGATATATGGCCTGAAGAGAACATCTACATCATGCCACTAGCACATGATTGCAGACACACTCATCCAACCCATACCTCTCCCCGCGTATCTTTGGGTTTTAACCACAGCCACCACGTGATCCCCGAAGGGGCCTCAACCAACAACCAATCTAGGACAAGTCCTAGGGGCTACTGGTTCCCGTGGTACCAGATGGGATCTCTGGTCGGCCTTGTGTTAAAAAACACCTCCGATTTTAGGTTCCTTGCACACCTGAGGCATCGGTAACACCTCTACCCAGACTAGCGTAGCAAGCTACTTCCTTAATTACTTATATGCACGCCTGTTACCCTGGTGTTTCAGGGATTGGGTAGTAACATATTAAGTTTTAGGGCAATTGGCCAAAGGTCAAGGTCTGGAAAGACCAACTACCCCTCCGGACGAGCGAGCGAACCCGCTTTTACCTTTAGTTTACTTGCATGCGCGCCCGTTGCCCTGTTGATTCAGGGATTGGGTAGCAACATACAAGTTTTTAGGGGTTATCAGCAAAAAGGCCTAGGTCCGGAAACCTGATAACCCTATACCCCAGGAAGCACAACACCAAGCCACCAAGACAAGATGTATTGACCGTGCCCCCCGGGGGGATTTCTTGGTACAGAAATATTTGGCTCTTCATCTTTTAATCTGTGGCATATGTAGCCAGCCAAGCTTTCTAAACCATCATAAGCCATCATCATATGAAGCTGGTGTTATTGTTGGAACTGATCCACGTTTTAAAATTCTCTTTTTAGCGAATCCTTGGAACAACACAGATTTTTATAAACATATTTTAAAGTTCATTTTATTTACATACCCATTTCATACTGCAGGCTTTTTTCGATGTCATCAGGACAAAAATGCAACATGCACATATAAGAAGTTTTTGGATGTATGTCATTACCTCGTCCACAAAATTTCACCCATTGCTTCTGAATTTTAGCATTACTTGGAAATAGGAAAAAAATAATTTAAAAAGCCTTGGAATTGTTAGTACTATTGCAATTAGCTACAGCGCACTTCTTTTTCGACTCTTTTGTTTTCCTTTATATATTATTATGTTTTATTTTGTTATTTTATATTAAATTCACTTTTCTTTTTTTCACTTTTTCAGTTTTAAGCTCCTTTTATTCAAATACTTTCCTTTAAACTATTCGCGCCAAGAAAATTTTTAAGCTGATGTGACGTCACACATTAACAATGAGTTGTTACATTTGAAAAATATGCGCAATGCGCAATCTGTATTATATCATTCTTGCAAAAATAATATATAACACAATTCTCTCTTCGCCGTAATGTTTCTGTTCTGAATTTTAAGGGAGTTATGACATATCAATGTTTCATACAAACTTCTTATTTTTTGTCTTTTCCATTCGTTGGCAAACTGTCAAAGTGAATGGACGCATATTTATAAGCTCGTAATATTTTTTTCATGTTAAAAAATTCGTATTAAATAAATACACTTACTTGACATTTCACAAAAAAATTAAAAAAAAAATTATTTGAACTGGATCCTGATCGGTAAACCAGTTTTCAGAACCAGAACATATTCTCTCTCTCTCTCTCTGCTCTTTAAGGCAGCCGTTCTGAAGCTGTAATTGCGCCCTTGAGAAATTGGTGAGTAGAATTTTAAAATTGAGCAAAAAACTCAAGCAGTGACAAAATTTACTGCTTTGACCAAAAACCTAAAACAGACTTGAAATACTTCAAAATCCGACTAAGCCGCAATCAATAAAATTAAATCCTTTTTTCCATGAGACGTGGTTTAGTGAATGAAACAACAATTCAAGCTAACCGGGAAGAACACTATCAATCAAAAACTGTTTCCGTGTTTGAAAATGTCAATAAAAATGTTTTTATGTTTCAACTGAAAAGCTCCAATAGAATACAGGTAGTTACAAAATGTACTGACTCCTTTGTGGCTCAGAGGATGTAAAATGTTGATTGCATAACACTGGTTACGGGGTAAAAAATTTTTTAAACATTAAAAACGGGGAGATAGTCCCTCAGTCACATTTTCGATTATAACTGGAGCCAAACTAATGAAGAATGAAACCCACCCACTATGTAATACAAAGACTTACCTTAGAGGAACCGAGCGGGACATGTCCAATGCTTGAACTCTCAAGAATATATCCATACTAAAACTTACTGCAAGTTACCTTCCGTTTGCGTAGTGTATGGAGAGCTACACGAGACCACCAAGTGCAATAAATCTAAAGATAATACCAAAACAAAGACATGCAACAACTGCGGGGGGAAACCACTCTAGCCCAGACTATGAATCAGCTGGATACTAACTATCCCTAGTTAGACCAATATAAGAATATAATAAGAAAGTCTATATCGGTCAGTTTTAATGCGCTTATGTGTTAAAATCTGTAGTCTGGCCATAGCGCAAAAATTACCGTCAGAAAACTCACGGCTCAGAGTGGTTCAAAATCCTTTTTTTGTTGGCCAAAATCCGATTGATATATTTTAATAAATTTTCAATGCACACATAACACTTTGAGCTTTTATTCACTTTTAACTTCACTAAAGTCAGCTCAACAGCTGTTGAGAATTTCAGAGTTAAAATTTCATTTTTGAATTTTTAACATATTGCATTAAGGTATGAGTTGTTTATTTTTTTTTACTATTTTTATTTATTATTTAAATTAAATACTTAATATTGAAATTCATTATTGGGATATTCTCCCCAACTAATCGTTATTGGTATTAGCAACCAATGAAATGTCAGCATATGAAGAGCTAAAGCCACAACAAACTTTTGATTTTTTCTATTATTTAAATTAATTTGTAAAATATATTAAAAGAAAAGCGCAGGTAGACCAGACCGTATTGCGCGCAAAACATGTTATTTGTAAAAAGTGCGTCAAGTAATTTAATTAAAAAATTAAATTAAAATTTAAATATCAAATAAGTTGGGATTCTGAACAGTCGAGTATTTTCTGTAATAAATTGGATATTGCACATTCCATTAAACCGTTTTTTTCGCTTATATTTATTTATTGTATCTTCACAACTGAACTAACAATAAGTATTCAAATCTTAAATATAAATATATAATTATTAGGCCCAACCAGTGTCGGACATAAACTTAGTGATAGTAATTAATAATACATAAATGTAGTGTTAAGCACAAAAATATTTTCAAAAAGTTTCTTCTGGAGTATTGCGTATTAAGGCCGTAGTATCCCTCTTTTTTAAGCGGATGTGTCCAGTACAGTCCAAGATGTTACGAGCAAGGGGATTAGGATGGGACTCAAGTTTTGTTAAATATTTGACTGCATATTTTGCAATTTCAGCGGTCACAAGTGGCATATTTAAATCACGATGTAAAATTGAATTTTTCATGTACCAGGGAGCCGATGTTATTAACCTTAAAATTTTGTTTTGCATACGTTGTATTCTCTCTACATTGGAAGCTGAAGCAGTGCCCCATAGCTGCATTCCGTAACACCATATGGGTTTCAAAAGCGACTTGTATATTAAAAGTTTACAATCTAGACTGAGGGTAGAATTTCTACCAATCAGCCAATGTATCTGGGTTAATTTAAGCTTCATTTGTGTTAGCTTAGAGTCAATGTGCTGTTTCCATGTAAGCCGTCGGTCAAGATGCATACCAAGGTATTTCACCTGCGAATGTTGAGGAACAACTTGATTGTTGATTCGAATGGGGGAACAAGTGTCTCTTCGTAGGGTAAATGTGACATGAACACACTTTTGTTCATTTGCTTTTATTCTCCATAAGTTCAACCACAGCTCCAACAGGTTAATATGTTCCTGAAGATAACAGGATGCCTCGTGAGGGTTTTCATGCTGTATCATCGGCAAATGTAGAAGTGAGGATGTTACTGCTTAAAGGCATATCACAGGTATAAATCAAATACAAAACTGGCCCCAGTATACTCCCCTGTAGCACCCCAGATGATATAGTTTCGGGCACACTCATGAAGTCTCCTTCCACGACAGTGAACTTCCGGGCAAGAATGTAACTTTCCAAAAGATTTACAATATTTATCAAATGCCTGAGAAACATCAATAAAGAGAAGAACAATACTTCTTTTCTTCAAATGTTCTTCTTATAAAATGGTACTATGCTGACTTCTAAAACCAAATTGGTGGTCCGGTATACATTTATTGTTAGTTAGAATTGGGGACAATTTTGTCATGAGCAGCTTTTCGAAGAGTTTTGAAATTGTTGACAATAAACTTATTGGCCTATATGACTCAGCCTTTGTAAGATCTTTGCCCGCCTTTGGAATCATTTTGACCATGGCAAGTTTCCAGCTGTGTGGATAATACTCCACTCGTAAAATGCCATTAAAAATTAATAAGAGGATTCTAATAGCAATACGAGGCAACTTCATCAGCATCTTGTTACTAATTCCATCATTACCCGGGGCCTTCTTTGGGTTGGTTTCAGCAATTAGTTTTTGCACATCACGCATCTTAAACTTTATGGGTCGAGGAGGTAGAGCAACTACACTCGGAAAATCAACAGCACCAGTACATGAGTTTGGGGTAAATACGTATTTTAAATGCTCAGCAAATATGTTACCTTTTTCAGTATTGGTTCTTGCCCAACCTCCGGTAGAAGTGCGCAGGGGTGGTTTAGACTCAATGGGTGTTTTAAGTTTTTTAGCTGCGCGCCACAAGGAGTAATTAGATGCTGCTGTGACATCGAGACCTTCCAGATAGTTCTTAAGAGAAGCAGATTTTTCAGATGCAAGCAACTCTTGGAGTCGTTTAGTGCATTCTCTAAGTCTGATTTTATGTTGGGGTGATCTGTGCTGTTGCCATTCCCTTCTAGCTCTTCTTTTTTCACATACGAGACGTTCAATATCCGCAGAATAAATTCTATTAAACCCAGTCTGCGGATAGGAAGTAGTGGCATGTTTAACAGCCTGTTTAATATTTTCGGTAAGATTGGTAATGTTAACTTCAATATCATCGGAAGTTCTTAGCGTGATGTTCTCCGTACAATGAGATATTTTTTGAACCCCAGCCAATTAACACGATTTATCACCTTCACATATGGGTGAGGTAAGTCACTTCTTAGAGGGGTACAAATTGTAACGATCGTTGGAGAGTGATCAGACGAGAAATCATGAGAAGCTTCAACATGAATTAAATCCCTAGAGATATTTTTCATGACGCCAAAATCTATAACATCTGGAATTTTTTTTATGTCAGTAGGCCAGTGAGTGGGCTCCCCGCTCGAAATGACGTCCAAGCCCATTTTTGAAATTGTGTTGAACAACGCTCGACCTCTAGGTGTAATAAGACGCGATCCCCAGAACATATGTTTTGCATTGTAGTCGCCAGCTGCTACGAAACAAGGGCCAAGAGTTTTGTAAAAATTCTCGTATTGATCCTCAGAGATTGAAAATCTGGGAGGGGAGTAAATTGATGATATCACAAGATTTGAACAAAAATTATCGATGCAAATATTTGTTGCTTGTAGATGGTGTAGCCATTAATTTTAAAAAGGCTTCCCGAAGTCAAATGAGTCTCAGATACCAACATTACATCAATATTTTTTACCGTGAGGAAGTGCTCAAGTTCATATTTGTGTTGGCGAATGCCGTTTGCGTTCCAGAAACATACTTTTAACGTGTTCATGGCTTGTTAACTAATGCTTGAAGCAGTGTGTTCTGCATTCGCACCATTTCTTGCATCATGCTAGTCATATTTGTTGTAAGGTTGTTTATAGTTTGCACCAAATTGTCTATAGTAGCTTCAAGGCGACTGAAATTAAAGCTTGGGTTTGCATTTGTTGTATTGTTTGGTGGTGACACTTTTTGAACGGGAATAGAGTTGATCTTCACAGCGTCAGCATACGATACATGTGAAGTGATTGGTTGGGCCATTAGGGGATGAGTAGCGGAGTACGTATTTCCTGCTTAAGCTGGAGTTACTTTAGGCTTTTGGCTCATAGCTTTTTTAACAAAAGAGAATACAGGACATTCTCTGTAGTTAGCAGTGTGATTACCTCCACAATTACTGCACTTTTTTTCCTTTTGATCCTTTGACTTATTGCAAATAGCAGTGTTGTGCAATTCACCGCACACAACGCAAACAGTAGGTAATTTTCAATAAGTTTTCGTATGGCCATATTCTTGACAATTATGGCACTGTACGGATCCTGAGCGCTTGTGTGGTTCTTCGACTGTAATTTTCCGGTATAACAGATACATTTTAAATTATAAACTGGATGGGTCTCATTTTTCTTCAATTTTATATCATTATATATATATATATATATATATATATATATATATATATATATATATATTATATATATATATATATATATATATATATATATATATATATATATATATATATATATATATATATATATATATATATATATATATATATA
This sequence comes from Germaria angustata, assembly GCA_963681545.1. Classification (NCBI taxonomy): domain Eukaryota; kingdom Metazoa; phylum Arthropoda; class Insecta; order Diptera; family Tachinidae; genus Germaria; species Germaria angustata. The sequence continues at coordinate 73,781,783 of OY813000.1, read as the reverse complement.
TATATATATATATATATATATATATATATATATATATATATATATATATTATATATATATAT
>OY813000.1:73664221-73779221 GCA_963681545.1 Germaria angustata | reverse complement strand
GAATTGGCTTTATTCGAGCCAGCCGCGGCGGCCACATGCCCGAAATCATATTTAAACGTTAATGGCATAAAATTATCCTTCCAATAAAGCCAAATTGATGGACATTAAAAAGATTTTCTTGTGTTTAATTTCAATTCGAAGTTCTATACCTCTAAAAAAACACCCTGTATAATGTGCTTAATGCAACTTAAGCAAATGTGCGAATACACACAATCAAATGTATACAACTATAATGTACTTAAGTAACTTTTCGTCAAGTTTCGTCAAGTGTCATTTGCTTAAGGAAAGTGCGTTCAATTTCGCTCTTGCTTAAGCAAATGACTCGTCAAGAAAACATTTTTTTTCTGTCTCTATTTATTTCCCGTACTGAGCAGGAGCGTTTTCTTTTCTTCATCGTCTCTCTTATTTCTTGAAGAACACATATTCCATCAAATGCACAATTCATTAACTTCACTGTCTTCAGAAATTTCAGTTTTCTATCCATTTTTAAAAATTTTCCAATAAATAAATAAATAATAATTTTCCAATAATAAAATAAATAATTGTTTACAATTAAAAGATGCAACCACTGTTGCTTTTTTTAGTACTTTTTTTTATTTTAGTTTTCGTTTACTTTATAAATAAATAAAAGATAAACATGGATTTACTTGCTTATGGTAATATATTTATAACTTTTACAAATTTAATGAGATTTCGTCAAAAATATTACATTTTAAAGAAATAAAAACGAAAATAGTTTTCCAAAAGTACAAATGTTTGCAACTAAGTGTAAAAAGTTTTTAAGCTCAATAAGTACAATATAGCCACCTAAAAGTCTTCAGTAATTTACTTAAGTATTTGACATGCTTTTCGTTGAATTTTGACACTAGCTTAAGTTTGGTTAAGCACATTATAGTTGGGCCTTTAGGTAGATAAGAAAGAGGGGTAGCAAAAGAAACATGGTTTCTGTTTTCGTGTTTTTTTTTTACAACAACAATGAAGAAAATACATCTCTCTTCCTTTTAGCTCTCATTCGCAATTTTACTATTATATTTTATTTGCATTCGTCTGTTAAGGTGGTTATTTCTCTGTTTTCTTCTTTATTTTTCTTGTTTTAAAGCGACAAGTGCTTGTTTTTTGTTTTGTGTGTATATAAAAAACGAAATTGTGGAGCTTTTAATATCTAAATATCAGGAACACGAAAACTTGTATGATGTACGTAATCCTACATATATGGACCATGTCAAGCGATCTAGCTCTTTACCAATAGCTAATGATATACATATATATACTTTTTAAAGTTATATTTTAATAAAAGACGAATTTATTTCAATTAATGTACTTATAATAATTTAACTTGTTTAATTTTAATTGCAAAATAATAAACCAAAGTATTACATTCTATGAATAGGCACAATAAAATAAGTTATTTTTCATATACATATTGTATGTACCTACTCAAAAACCTTTAAATATTCATTTTTAAAGTGTTTCCAAATTGCCTGGCATACTTCCGGAACTGCACGACAAAGAAAGGTTTCCCATAGTCTCGTCTGATAATTTGTGCTTTTTTTTCTCTCAAGATGGTATCTTCTTTTACTATATCACCTTCGATTTTTGCGAGTATCAAATTAAATGTCTCTCGGCTTATTCTGATATAGTTTAGAAATGACGACCTATCTCCCAAGAAATCGTTCCATTGCTTTCTTCGAGAAAGAAAAACTGTATAGCACCCAATTTTCATTTTTTTTGAGAAAATTTACTTTTTTAAATACTTTACTTCTCAAGTTATTAAATTCCGTTTTTGGCGCCCAAATTAAGAAAATAAAAAAATACATGTCTTAAAAAATCATCGTGAAAATTGGGTGTAAAACAATTTACAGAGTATGAAAACAAAGATATTCAAATTTTTCAATTAATTTTCTACGCGAATAAAAACAAAATTAATATTCTTAAAGAAACATAGAATGAAAATAAAATTATTCAATACTCTCAAAAAAGACAACGAACGAAAATAAAATTATTTGCTTTTGGTTGATCTGCTTGATTTTGAACATGAAACATGCTCTTGTTAGTTTAAATTCACATAAACAAATAAAAAGACCTTACAAGCTGCCTTTGATTTTACAATCTTTTAAAAGAGATTATTAATTTTATCCTCTTTTCTTCTTCTAGTTGCGTTATTTATCAGCGCGGCTGTTTGCCGGCTATGGGCATATCGACTACGTTGTCTTGGCATCATATGTTGTTAAAACAAAGTATTGCCTGATTATTACATTGCGATTTTACAACTAAATGCAATCGTATTATTATAATTATTGTTGAAATAGATATATATAAATGAAATTAGTTTTAATTTCCTTCAAAAAATTCATTTTTCTTTTTCAATAAGATCTAAATGCATTAAGATTTAGTTCAAAAAAGATTGACATATCAAACTTTAGTATGTAGGGCAACTTTGTGTTTTCGAAAAAACAAAATTGTTGTATTTTTTCATGTTTTTTTACTCAAGTGAGATCTGCCAAAACCAAATTGAAATTTTCGGCAGTTTAAAAAAAATTTGTTTGCAATAATATTTCTGTGAAAAATTAAATTGTTTTGATGAAATTCAATAAAAACACTTCAAACTAAAAACCAAAATTTTATTTTTCTTAATAATGTTAGCATTTATAAGAATAAAGTACGATTCGTTTTACTTTCACCCATGGGGATGTGAATTGCAGAACACCAAAAATGCTAAAGTAATCCACTTTCGAGTGAATTCGGATTCTAGAACATACCCGATCGATTGCAAAAAACAATTATATAAATAACAAAATTAGTAATTGTACAGACCAAAATTCTATGTGGAAAACCATAAAATCTCTCATTCTTAATCAAGAAAAAACTAAAATACAAGAAATAAAAATCGCTGGCAAAGTCGTATCAAAGGAACAAGAAATAGCTAACGAATTAAACTCATTTTTTACTACAAGTGTGGAAGAAATAGTAAATAGCATTCCGTATATTAAATATAAAAATATTATAGAGGAAAATCCAAACATAATTTTTAAATTTGAGAGTGTGAATAGTAGAATATTAAAAGATACTATGAGAACAATGAACAATAAAAGAGATCAAAATTATCTAACGGTGAAGATGCTTTTAAACAATTATGACATATGTACTTGGTTTGCAGTTAGCCTTATTGATTTATCTCTACAGACAGGAAATTTCCCAGATTGCTTAAAAGAATCTTGCATTGTGCCTATACAAAAGGTTAAAATACTACCGATCCTCAAGAGATTCGCCCAGTGAACAAGCTGACGACAATTAGCAAAATCTTGGAAAAAATTGTACACTCTCAACTAAATAAGGATATGGAAAATAATAAATTATTAAGTGAAACCCAATCCGGATTTAGAAATCAACATAGTTGTGAATCACTTCTTAACTTGGTAATATCGCAATGGAAGACTGAAGTACACAACAAACGATATGTGGTAGCAATTTTTTTTGGATTTAAAACGTGCATTTGAAACGGTTAATAGACAAATATTATTGGATAAATTAAATAAATACGGTATGAAAGGGATTGAATTAAAATGGTTCGATAGCTACTTGAGTAATAGAATGCAACGAACAAAATGTGGAGAGTTTACGTCAACTATAAAAAATGTCAATACAGGAGTACCTCAAGGAGCAGTCTTAGGAACACTACTTTTCTTAATTTACATTAACGACTTAGGAAAAGTGCTAAAAAGAGCTAAGGTGTGCATGTTTGCGGATGATGACCTTATTTATATAAGCGGCAAAGATGTTAATGAATGTACTAGTATTCTCAATGATGAGCTGAGGGACGCACAGAGGAGTATTTGACCCAAAAAGCTGGCCAAAATTATGAAGCGTGTGTTTTGTTTTAAAAGTTTAACTTTTTTGATAGTTTTAGCTTTAGTTTGATAGAAAAAATTTATTGGCAGGTTATTATTGGGTTAGTGTTATTTTTGACACCCACCACCCACGGACCACTCTCCCACCCACCTTTTATAACTTTGTTAGATTTTTTTCTTTTTGAAGAGAATTTAATTTTATATATATATATTAATTAATTAACACTATTTTTTCGACCTTTTTTGTTTTAATATATATAATTTTTGTAATCAAGCGTTAGGTCTTTTTTTTTAATAATAATTTAATTCAATATTTCGACGCCTCTTTGGGCGTCTTCTTCAGGAAATTTTTTTTATTAATATGACAATTGAAGAAAATTCAAAAAAATTTTTCAATTGTCATATTAATAAAAAAAATTTCCTGAAGAAGACGCCCAAAGAGGCGTCGAAATATTGAATTAAATTATTATTTAAAAAAAAAGACCTAACGCTTGATTACAAAAATTATATATATATTATATATATTAATTTATTATCCGTACACGGTATGCCGCGCTACACGATTGTTGTGTGTTTTTAGAAAAATTATTTATTATTACCTATGCCGGTCTCCCCCTCGCATTCCTCCAAAATTCGGTTTGCAACAGTACTTTATTTTAATGGCAACTCAAATTAAATTTAGATAGTCGAACTATTGTAGTTGTGTAGATACAGGGAAGTAAAACATAGCCTTTTATGGATGTTACAATGAACCCCTTGTCAAAATTATAATTTACCCAATATTAAATATTAAAAAAATTGGTCTCGTAGCTTGGCTTCCTATAAGGGATAAACAACCAAATAAACAAAAACATATTCACTTTTAATATTTATTTTATATTATCACATGAAAAAATTAAACTAATTAAAAAGTTCAAATTATGATCATGTCATACGTATTTCATCATAGGCGGCATCATCCGTATCAGGAAGAAGTAGTTTAATAGTATCTGATGAAGAAGGCTTTTTTATCTTTCGTGTCTTTTGTGTATTGCATCTTAAAAAAGGGTCATTGCTCAAAAGTAACCTATTTAGAATATCATTTCCATGTTATCTCTCAAAGTTGCAAAACTCTTATAATAAGAATTCTGCGCAATAAGCCATATATGTGTATTTTTCAATGTGCATTTTCCCCTTACTTAGTTAACAACCTGATGCTTGGGTGCATTTTTTATATACCTATACCGTTTGTAAGTGTAATTTTGATTTGTAACGCTTTTAAATTAGGTATGTACATATCTAACTATATTTTCACAAGAAATAAAGTGTCCTGGAGAGGATCAAGTCTTATATAGACCGCAGGTAAACAAAAACAGTTTAATAGGTGTGTATGCGAGTGGTCGACTTATAATTATTCCTGATAAGACAGTTAGTAAATTTGAATTTATGAACTAAGAACTGAATTTTAAGAAATTCCTTTTTTAAGAGCGGATAATCCATCACATTGGTAGCTGTTAAAAGTGATTTAAATAATATTTCACATCAATAATTCGAAAAACACAAAAGTTTATGACGACAATAAAGTATAAGAAAAAGTGCCTTATGAGCAAAAATAGAAAAAAAGATACAATTTTCAAAAAATCACCAAAAATAATGGCGCAAACATGCGCAAACTTTTTTCTTTTTTCTTAAATTAGAGATCTCATATTTTATTGTGGTATATAACATTATTTGTAGAACAGCTAAGCTCACTTTCAAAAAACCTTTCCTTTTTTTGGTAAGAATTTATATACATATATGTATGTATAATTTTTTTTTATAATTAATATTTTTAAAATAAATATTTGAGATAATTTTTTCTTTTTAAATGCTAAAAATAGCTGCTGATGGAATCTTTCGGGTAAAAAAAAAATCAATGTAATACCTCTATTCTTTTAGCCACAAAAAAATATCATGTAAATATCTTGAAGTCAAAAAAAATTCAATAAAAACGCAAAAGTGAAAAAAATCACTTTCCTGACTTTAACAGTGTCCCATATATATATATATATATATATATATATATATATATATATATATATATATATATATATATATATATATATATATATATATATATATATATATATATATATATATATATATATATATATATATATATATATATATATATATATATATATATATATATATATATATATATATATATATATATATATATATATATATATATATATATATATATATATATATATATATATATATATATATATATATATACAGGGCTGGGCAGTATTTGAAATACATGTATTTGAAATACGTATTTAAAATACAAATACGTATTTTGTATTTTGTATTTTAAATACATACAGATTTTTAAGTATTTTGTATTTTAAATACATACAGATTTTTAGGTATTTTGTATTTTGTATTTTAAATACATATCCTGAAAGTATTTTGTATTTTGTATTTTAAATACATGATCAGCAAGTATTTTGTATTTTGTATTTTAAATACTGCAAATCGTGTTTTTTATCCGATCCACTGTTGTAGGAAAATTTCAATTTCTTTAAACCGTTAAGAACAGACAATTCATCTATAAAAGGGATTAAGATAGACTGACTTCCAATATTGGAGCATGGTAGTAGACCAGTGTCTCTAATTTGATCATTGGCATAAGTAGATGAAAAGAAATCTGCAAACAAGGTACTTATTTCAGCATCCTCATCTGATTCATTTTCATTTAACTTGTAGGTGGAAAGAAGTAGATTTTCTTTTTAAATTTACAAAATTGAGAAACGATTCCTCTTAAAGTTGTTTTTAATTTTGACGATATAGCTGTTATAGCAATTCTGATTTTATTTGTTATATTCGCACAGTCTGATACTAATCCATATTTTTTATACTTTTTATAATATTTATTTTTGCTATATTTAGTATTCCATGGCGGTCTAAAGGAATCTGAACAGGTTTTTCTTGGAAAACATTGGTTCAAGATCAAATATATCCTTTGTAGAAACTCATAATAATATGATCGATTACATCAGCTTTGTTTTCAAAGTTAGAAATTGACAGTAAACTACTCCAGTCAGTATTATAAAGTAGCTCAGTTACCCTGCTATAATTCCCTTTTTTAAAGCATAAGCTATTGACTATCGATTTTTCCGCAGAATGAGATGTATATAATGAAAACCATCAATTTACTAAAATTATAGGATGATAGCGGTCTTCTGGCAAAGTGAATGAATCAGTGCGAAGAACAGAGGTGTCAACATAGTCATTTATAAAAACCAGTCTAAAAATTTAATATTATCGTTATAGATGCCATTCATCTGATAAAGATTCACATGTAGTAAGCAATCAATAAACTCGTTGTATTTCTCATTGGCGCCAGATTTATAGGGCGTGCATTAACCATTATCAGTAGAACGGTTCCAGCAAATAATAGGCATATTAAAATCACCAACTGCAATGATAGTATCATTGTGATTAGACATTCGCACAACGGAGAAGATAGCGTCTGAGTGTTTCTGGTAAATTATTTCAGGTGAATTAGAAGGGAATACGAACACGCTACGAAAATTCTCTTATGTTGAATTTTGTCAAAACAGCCATAAATTCAATATCCAGAAAAGACGTAAACGATAAAGCTTCGGAAGTGAGCAGGCTAGAAACTGCTGTCAAGACACCACCTTCCTTTATGTTATTGCTACGATCACGTCTATATATAGTATACTTAGCAGCAAAAATTTCCGTGTTCAATATATGTATTATCATTAAGCCATGTTTCAGTAAATGCTATAGCATGATAGTCAAATGAGTAACTTTGATTAAATAACGCAGATAACTTCTTATTAATACCACGAACATTTTGGTATATAAGAATAAATTTTCAATATATTTGTTTAGTTTTTTTCAATATTTGTTGCCGTTGAAGGCAATTGAACAGAATTCCTTTGTCTTGTTTTAAATATAAATTTGCGAACGTAAATACCATTAGGCCAGAAATAACTATATTAAACAACTCATCCGGTACAGTAATCTTGAATAATGCCACTATTCCTGGTTCAGAGTAAGAAAATTTATACACTGAGATATCTAAGTTGATTGCAGTTTGTGCAGGACTAGTACATCTATTAGATAGGTTATTAGTAGTTAATAAAGTATTAACAGGTGTTCTTTCGGCGACTGAACACAATTGAGTGGGTTGGCTCGTACGTTGAATAGAAGATACGGTACTGTCATTAACAATACATAAATACATACTATACATGTACATGACGTGAAAGTATTTTGTATTTTGTATTTGAAATACGTGCAATAAATGGAAGTATTTTGTATTTTGTATTTTAAATACATACAGATTTTTAGGTATTTTGTATTTTGTATTTCAAATACATATCCTGAAAGTATTTTGTATTTTAAATACATGATCAGCAAGTATTTTGTATTTTGTATTTTAAATACCGCAAGCCATGTATTTTGCCCAACACTGTATATATATATATATATATATATATATATATATATATATATATATATATATATATATATATATATATATATATATATATATATATATATCCGAGTCGAAACCTGGAACATACCCGTATATGTTTATTGCTGTGATAATTGACAATTTGTTTCTTAAACGTTTAAAAAAATCCGATTTTTTTTTCCAATTTTTTTACAAATGTATTCTATATGTTCTTTGAAATTTGAGGATTTATCTATTATTTAGCCTAGATATTTTATATTATTAACTTTTTCTATTGTTACATTATTTATTTTAAAGTGTAAGTTATTTTCCATATTTATTTCCATCAGTTTAGTCTTATTTTCGTGTAATTTTAGTTTGTTCAGCTTTTTCAATAAAATGTCTCGATCAATTGTTTCAAATGCTCTTTTAAAGTCAAGGAATATGGCAGCTATTTTGTTATCCTTCTTTATATTTTTCCATCTGTTTATGACATAGTTGATTGCAGTTTCACATGAGTATTTCTTTGTGAAGCCTGATTGATATTTTGACAGTAGTTTGTGTTTTTCCATGTATTCTTCCAGTTGGTTTTTTACTACCTTTTCAATAATTTTTTCACATGTTTTTAGGGTGTTAATTGGCCGGTATTCTTCACATTTTAATGTATTTTTCACTTTTTCAACAGGTGTAACCATCGACTCCTTCTAATTGGTAGGAAATATTCCGGTTTGAAGTGACTTGTTTATTATCTTAAGTAATTTCTGTCCCAAAATGACCCAATTATCTAATATCAATTTTGTACTTACTCTATTATATTCGGGTTTTTTATTAATGTTCATACATATATTTTTTAGTTCTTGTATATTTATTGCGCGGAATTTAAATCTAAAATCTATCATAGGTATATGATTTTCGTATTGCACATAATTTATTGAATTTCTGATTTCTTTAATACTACGTATGAAATAACAGTTGAAATTCTCAGCTATTTGAAGCGTATCCTTATATTCTATTTGTCCAAATATCACAGATTTAATATATATATATATATATATATATATATATATATATATATATATATATATATAAATATATATATATATATATATATATATATATATATATATAAATATATATATATATATATATATATATATATATATATATATATATATATAAATATATATATATATATATATATATATATATATATATATATATATATATATATATATATATATATATATATATTTATATATATATATATATATATATATATATATATATATATATATATATATATATATATATATATATATATATATTTATATATATATATATATATATATATATATATATATATATATATATATATATATATATATATATTAAATCTGTGATATTTGGACAAATAGAATATAAGGATACGCTTCAAATAGCTGAGAATTTCAACTGTTATTTCATACGTAGTATTAAAGAAATCAGAAATTCAATAAATTATGTGCAATATGAAAATCATATACCTATGATAGATTTTAGATTTAAATTCCGTGCAATAAATATACAAGAACTAAAAAATATATGTATGAACATTAATAAAAAACCCGAATATAATAGAGTAAGTACAAAATTGATATTAGACAATTGGGTCATTTTGGGACAGAAATTACTTAAGATAATAAACAAGTCACTTCAAACCGGAATATTTCCTACCAATTAGAAGGAGTCGATGGTTACACCTGTTGAAAAAGTGAAAAATACATTAAAATGTGAAGAATACCGGCCAATTAACACCCTAAAAACATGTGAAAAAATTATTGAAAAAGGTAGTAAAAAACCAACTGGAAGAATACATGGAAAAACACAAACTACTGTCAAAATATCAATCAGGCTTCACAAAGAAATACTCATGTGAAACTGCAATCAACTATGTCATAAACAGATGGAAAAATATAAAGAAGGATAACAAAATAGCTGCCATATTCCTTGACTTTAAAAGAGCATTTGAAACAATTGATCGAGACATTTTATTGAAAAAGCTGAACAAACTAAAATTAAACGAAAATAAGACTAAACTGATGGAAATAAATATGGAAAATAACTTACACTTTAAAATAAATAATGTAACAATAGAAAAAGTTAATAATATAAAATATCTAGGCTAAATAATAGATAAATCCTCAAATTTCAAAGAACATATAGAATACATTTGTAAAAAAATTGGAAAAAAAATCGGATTTTTTTAAACGTTTAAGAAACAAATTGTCAATTATCACAGCAATAAACATATACGGGTATGTTCCAGGTTTCGACTCGGATTGAAAACGAAAAATTTTTTGAATCCCCATAATTTATAAAATATTGTTCAGAATTCAGCATGTTTTTCCACATTCGAAGTTTATGTTCGAAAAAAAATGTAAATGTCAACGGCCACAGGTACGCAAAAATCGACGGCGGTCGGCAAAAAAGTTGCAAAAAAATTAACAAATTACAAAAGTAACACTCAATTTTCACGATGATTTTTTTACTTATCTTTCAGTCTTTGTTGAACCTTCGTAGTGAACAGACGTATTAGCGGTTTTTTTTTACAAACAAAAATACAAAAAAAAATCGTAATAAGTACTGATTCGTAATAAGTATTGATTTTGTGAAATTTGTTTAACTTGCACTAGTAATATTTTTCATATAATCTGAAACAACAAAAACAAAACAAAAAAAAACAACCGCAAAAAAGTGACTGAGGAATACTCTGCATGAGTACCTCAAAAACAAACAATTGTGAAGTGAGTTCTAACGGCAGAAATGCCTATTTTACTGTGAGTTCTTATATTAATGCACACAATAAAAATAAAAAATCGGATGATAGTCTTTTTCTAACGGCAAAGCCAATTTTTCGCGAGCGATCAACTTCGCTTACTCCAATGCCAAGTAGTGATTCGGTAACATTACCATTGCCTAGTTCATCTCTATTTAAGTCAGCGCCATTATTCGCTCCGGGCTCGTGTTCATCACTTAACCAAGTTATCACTACAGACAACAGTAGTCTGAAACCTAAGGTGCCTGTCGGAATGGACAGATATATCACAGTGGTAAAGCGCGGGCGAAGCCCAAATTCTTCAAAGATCTCTTCGGTCCCCAAGATATCCAGGGATATCGACGCCGCCTCAGCTAACCGTCAAAACCGTTTCAAAATATTGCAAGTTGACAGCGACAGACCCGAAGAATCCTCGAAGAAAACCTCAAAACCACCACCAATATATCTGAGACAAAAAAAATTCAAACACTCTTATTAAAAAGCTAATCTCGGTTATTGGTGAAAAGGCATTTCACATTGTCCCAATAAAACGTGGTAATATTGACGAAACAAAGATCCAAATATACGAAGAAAAAGATTTCCGCAAAATGGTTAACGAATTTGAAAAAAGTAAAACAAGTTTCTACACATTCCAGCTTAAGAGTGCTAAAGGCCTACAGATCGTATTGAAGGGCATAGATTCTTATGTTGTTCCTGAGGAAATAAAAGATGCTCTCACCCTCCAAGGATTTAAGGTTAAAAATGTCTCTAACATAATAAACAGGGAGAAGATCCCCCAACCCTTATTTCGCGTTGAACTGGAACCAAATAATATTAAACTGAAGAAAAATGAGACACATCCTATTTATAATTTAAAATATCTGTTATACCGGAAAATCACAGTTGAAGAACCACACAAGCGCTCAGGACCCGTACAGTGCCATAACTGTCAAGAATATGGCCACACAAAAACTTACTGCAAATTACCTACTGTTTGTGTTGTGTGCGGTGAATTACACAGTACTGCTATTTGCAATAAGTCGAAGGACCAGAAGGAAAAAAAGTGCAGTAATTGTGGAGGTAATCACACTGCTAACTACAGAGGTTGTCCTGTATACTCCTTCGTTAAACAGGCTATGATTCAAAAGCCTAAAGTAGTCCCAGCGCAAACAGGAAATACATACTCCGCCACTTATCCTGTAATGGCCCAACCAATCTCTACACAAGTATCGTATGCTGACGCTGTGAAGATCAACTCCGTTCCCATGCAAAAAGTGTCACCACCAACTAATACAACAAATGCAAATGCAAGCTTTAATTTCAGTCGCCTTGAAAATACTATTGATAATTTGGTGCAAACTATAAACAACTTTACAACAAATATGACTAGCATGATGCAAGAAATGCTGCGAATGCAGAACACACTGCTTCAAGCATTAGTTAACAAGCCATGAACACGTTAAAGTTATGTTTCTGGAACGCAAACGGCATTCGCCAACATAGAAACGAACTTGAGCACTTCCTCACGGTGAAGAATATTGATATAATGTTGGTATCTGAGACTCACTTGACTTCGAGAAGCCTATTTAAAATGAGTGGCTACACCTTATACGATACAAAGGACCCGAGAGGAAGAGCATGCGGAGGATCAGCAATTCTAATAAAGTCAAGACTCAAACACTATATTGTTGAGAACACTTGTGAAGACCATCTACAAGCAACAAATATTTGCATAGAAAATTTTTGTTCAAATCTCGTAATATCATCAGTTTACTCCCCTCCCAGATTTTCAATCAGTGAGGATCAATACGAGGATTTTTACAAAACTCTTGGCCCTTGTTTCGTAGCAGCTGGAGACTACAATGCAAAACATACGTTCTGGGGATCGCGTCTTATTACACCTAGAGGTCGAGCATTGTTCAACACAATTTCAAAAATGGGTTTGGATGTCATTTCGAGCGGGGAGCCCACTTACTGGCCTACTGACATACAAAAAATTCCGGATGTTATAGATTTTGGGGTCATGAAAAATATCCCTAGGGATTTAATTCATGTTGAAGCTTCACATGATCTCTCCTCCGATCACACTCCCACAATCGTTACAATTTGTAGCCCACTAAGAAGTGACTTACCTCACCCATATGTGAAGGTGATAAATCGTGTTAACTGGCTGGGGTTCAAAAAATATCTCAGTAGTCATTGTGCGGAAAACATCAGGCTTAGAACTCCCGATGATATTGAACTTAACATTGCCAATCTTACCGAGAATATTAAACAGGCTGCTAAACATGCCACTACCTCCCATCCGCAGACTGGGTTTATTCTGCGGATATTGAACGTCTCGTATGTGAAAAAAGAAGAGCTAGAAGGGAATGGCAACAGCACAGATCACCACAACATAAAATCAGACTTAGAGAATGCACTAAACGACTCCAAGAGTTGCTTGCATCTGAAAAATCTGCTTCTCTTAAGAACTATCTGGAAGGTCTCGATGTCACAGCAGCATCTAATTACTCCTTGTGGCGCGCTGCTAAAAAACTTAAAACACCCGTTGAGTCTAAACCACCCTTGCGCACTTCTACCGGAGGTTGGGCAAGAACCAATACTGAAAAAGGTAACATATTTGCTGAGCATTTAAAACACGTATTTACCCCAAACTCATGTACTGGTGCTGTTGATTTGCCGAGTGTAGTTGCTCTACCTCCTCGACCCATAAAGTTTAAGATGCGTGATGTGCAAAAACTAATTGCTGAAACCAACCCAAAGAAGGCCCCGGGTATTGATGGAATTAGTAACAAGATGCTGATGAATTTGCCTCGTATTGCTATTAGAATCCTGTTATTTATTTTTAATGGCATTTTACGACTGGAGTATTATCCACACAGCTGGAAACTTGCCATGGTCAAAATGATTCCAAAGGCGGGCAAAGATCTTACTAAGGCTGAGTCATATAGGCCAATAAGTTTGCTGTCAACAATTTCAAAGCTCTTCGAAAATCTGCTCATAACAAAATTGTCCCCAATTCTAACTGATAATGGGTGCATACCGGACCATCAATTTGGGTTTAGAAGTCAGCATAGTACCGTTGAGCAATGTCATAGATTGGTTCATTTCATAAGAAGAACGTTTGAGGAAAAGAAGTATTGTTCCTCCCTCTTTATTGATGTTTCTCAAGCATTTGATAAAGTGTGGCATGAGGGCCTGATTTTGAAATTGAGAAGATATCTACCAATGAACATTGTGAATCTATTGGAAAGTTACATTCTTGCCTGGAAGTTCACTGTCGTGGAAGGAGACTTCATGAGTGTGCCCGAAACCATTTCATCTGGGGTGCCTCAGGGGAGTATACTGGGGCCAGTTTTGTATTTGATTTATACCTGTGATATGCCTTTGAGCAGTAATATCCTCACTTCTACTTTTGCCGATGATACAGCCTGCCTTAGTATGCATGAAAACCCTCACGAGGCATCCCGATATCTTCAGGAACATATTAACTTGTTGGAGCTGTGGTTGAACTTATGGAGAATAAAAGTAAATGAACAAAAGTGTGTTCATGTCACATTTACCCTACGAAGAGATACTTGTTCCCCCATTCGAATCAACAATCAAGTTGTTCCTCAACATTCACAGGTGAAATATCTTGGTATACACCTCGACCGACGCCTCACATGGAAAAACCACATTGACTCTAAGCTGACGCAAATAAAACTCAAATTGACTCAGATACATTGGCTGATTGGTAGAAATTCTACCCTCAGTCTAGATTGTAAACTTTTAATATACAAGTCGCTTTTGAAACCCATATGGTGTTACGGAATTCAGCTATGGGGCACTGCTTCAGCTTCCAATGTAGAGAGAATCCAACGAATGCAAAACAAAATTTTAAGTTTAATAACATCGGCTCCATGGTACATGAAAAATTCAATTTTACATCGTGATTTAAATATGCCACTTGTGACCGCTGAAATTGCAAAATATGCAGGCAAATATTTAACAAAACTCGAGTCCCATCCTAATCCGCTTGCTCGTAACATCTTGAACTTTCCTGGACACATCCGCTTAAAAAAGAGGGATACTACGGCTTTAGTACGCAACACTGCAGATGAAATTTTTTGAAAATATTCTTGTACTTAATGCGACATTTATTTATTTTTAATTACTATCACTAAGTTTATGTATGTCTGACACTGGTTGGGCCTAATTATTATATTTATATTTAAGATTTGAATACTTATTGTTAGTTCAGTTTAATGAAGATACAATAAAAAAAAATTTGTGGAAAAAAAAAAAACTTATCTTTAAGACATGTCTTTTTTGTTTGTAGGCATATTAGGTAGATAAGAAAGAGGGGTAGCAAAAGAAACGTGGTTTCTGTTTTCGTGATTTTTTTACAACAACAATGAAGAAAAATACATCTCTTCCTTTTAGCTGTCATTCACAATTTTACTATTATATTTTATTTGCATTCGTCTGTGGTTATATCTCTGTGTTCTTCTTTATTTTTCTTGTTTTAAACCGACAAGTGCTTGTTTTTTGTTTTGTGTGTATATAAATAAAATAAATATAAATAAAAAGTTCAAATAAATATAAACCATGTGGAAAAACGAAATTGTGGAGCAAGGCGAATTGAAAACAGGTGGCCTCATTAGCGCAGGTGATTATCAGCTGTCCTAATGAAAACTGCATTATTCAAACCCCAAGTGTCAAAAATTGTTTATTTTTTGTTTCGTGTTCAATTAAAAATTACAAGAAAAAAGAAGGAAAATGTATTTCAACAAATATACATATATACTATAGAACTTTTTTTGTTGCAATGCGATGCAAAGGTGGTTTGAATGACCATCCGATGCCAATGGACTTAAAAAATAGGCTGAGAAAGTACATTTTAGGTAAATATTAGAAAGCATATATTTTATTATATTAGTAATTTTTCTTTTTTAGTAAAAGATACTGAGCATCTAGATGGCAAAGGGAATGTCGAAACAGACACAACTAAATGGATTTGAAAGATAATGATGTTCTTCAAGATGATACAAAATCAAATAAGATGTGCAGCAGATTTTAATATATTTAAGATAATATCTACGTTTATGAATTCTTTAAATTACTATTAACACATTTATATCCATATGCAAAAACAATGAAAATAAATGAAATTTAATAAAAATTAATAATGAAATTTTTCTTCTTTTCAATTTATATTTTCCTATGGAGCAAGTTTGGCAAGTTTTGTTTCACCTATTAAAATAAATAAAGCAAAAAAGAAAGACTTAAAAAGTTTAAAAGTGGCTAGTAATTGTATTAAAGTGAACTTACCTAAATCATTTTCAGTTTTATTTAAATCATTGTAGCAATATCAGCAGGTTTTGCATCAATATCAAGAAGGGAGCAGACATACTTTTCTTTGGTATTACCCGAAGTTCCAGTGGCATGTGCCACTGGCACAAAAATCAATACACAAATCTTTGTTATTCCGGCCGCATTGCATTTCGCACAACACTTTGTGCTTTATGAACTTCATAATGTGAAAGTAAATAAAAATGTTACCTACGCTTGCGACAGGATGAGAATAAGAAATAACATTGATATATACATACATTAATTTCACTTTCAATAAAATCCTGCTGCACCGTCATATTTACCGTATTTGCAAATATAGGAAACTTTTATTTAAGACTACTGGCTCATCCTGTACACCTGGGGCCGATCATTAATATTGAGCTTTTATATATATCGTTTTTAATAAAACTCTAAAAGTTATTATAAAACTTTGTTGTATTTTCTCCCGACACATTTAAAGAAAAATATATTTAAAATAATTTTATTTTGTGTTGTAGTCAGATGTTTTTGACAGACTGGTAAAGTTGCGGTAAGGCAGTTTACGTGTTGTTTTTTGTATTGTTGTATTGTAGTAGTAACAAGGCCACCTAGTATTCAATTCGCCTTGGTGCATAGTCGACAGCTGCCCTGTTTTACTATTAGCCAGTGTGAGGTATTAAGATACTGTACAACAGAGTAAGAGGATATGCAATTCTTGAAATATCCATCAGTATATATGTAGTTCTAGTTCAGGAGAGACTATTTTTATTTATTAAAAAAGCTCATAAAAACAAACCAATTTAATAATTCAATACCACCATCTGCTATAAAACTAGCTCTTAATTGGTTCTGAATCTGATTCCAGGTTTCTCTTTGGAGTAATATAGGGTTGTCCATTTTTCGAGCTCCAAAGTAAAGTTAAATAAAACCACACAAAAAGCTATAATTTTGATAAAATTTTTATTGCAATATAATGCTTTTACCTTGCCATTGGTTGAAGAAGTGGATCCTTTTGAGGTAGTTTTCCACAACTTTTTTCATATGCTCCATCGTTAGGGAATTATCCGCGCAGACACGGTCCAACGTCGTCAAATTGCATGAAATTATACATTCTGGAAACTTCCTATGCAATAAAGCCGCAATCGGTCGTGCTGTATGGCTGTGTAGTACCGTCTTGTTGAAGCAAAATACTATCTAGCTCATTACTTTCATTTACGGGCCAAAATAATGTCGGCTGTCATATGGCCGGCCATAGCTCTCTTCTTCCAGCGTCGTCTTCGAATAAATACAAATACGTCCCAATGACACCTCGAGATCATAATGCGTACCAAATAATCACTTTCTCCGGATGTAATGTCTTTTCAATAATCATTTCTGCCCCATATATAGCAATTTGGCTTATTGGCGTAACCACCGAGTGAGAAATAAGTTTCATTTCTGAAGAAAATTTTGTTCGAAAGATCAGAATTGAAAGCCTGTTGATTTAGCACCCAATTCATCAGTTGTGAATGGTAGCCGGCTTTAATTGTTGAGTGAGTTAGACTTTATATGAATGAAGGTACAAATCCAAATTTAAATTTCGCTATAATGAGCCGTATAGGACCAATTGCAGAGAACGCCGTGCAATCGACTAATTCACTAACAGAAGCGATATTCTCGGCAGTGCTAATGCACAGGCATGACCACACCTGTAACGCTTCCAGTCTCTTAAAATTTTTGATAATCTTGCCAATTCCTTGCACAGTAGGTCAATTATGACCATTCGTAAAGTGGCCACATTTGAACCACTACTTTTGTAGTGGCAGCTCGAGTATATCAACGTTTAAATTTGATATTGTAAGTTGTTGAAGAAAAGAAAAAAAAAAAGTCCGATATGGCCTCCCTAGTATGTGCCAACAAATTTAAATAAATAAAAAATTGGTGAGATAAAAAAGCCTTAAAATTTTAGATTTAAACTATTTACGACTTCTCTAAGGCGTATAGAAAAGGTTTTAAAAATTAAATACTTTGTTACTTCCGAAAGTCTATAAGCATTTGATTAATAGACTTTTTAAATTAATCGACAGCAAATGTTATGTTTTTAATAGAATTATTTTTAGATCTAACTAAAGATGTAGAAGTTATATATGAATTCTTTAAGGCGTTAAAATTTAATCTGCTGTAAATTTATTCCACTTTTCATTATGTTTTAATAAGATTATTATTAAATTTAGCTTTCTTCCAACAAAGCTTAACTCACATCAGTCGACTTCGGGGGATATTTTCTATTATGGAGGAGGTGAACTCTGTACTGCGAAAACGGCCTTCTCTATTTTTCTCATATTAATTTCGCTCATAACATATAGAGTTGCTACGAACAAGAAAATTTTGGAAAATGTGTGCAAAAATGTAAATTAGAAAGAGTAACTAGAATATTACAAAATCGTAATTCATTTTAAACTTTGACACTTCCAAATAAAATACACATTATCCAAAATGATATATTTGAGTATTTATTAACAGTTCCAGAACTTTTAGTTTAAAGCATTTTGTAATAATCCTTATATTCGATTAAATTAAGATCTAGAGATTGTGAAGGTCATAATATGTTATCGACTTAGTTCAAGCTTATATCTTCCAATTTCCTTCTGTATATGTATTTAATATAATTTTTTTCGTATTTGTAAATAAATTTTTCTTTAAAGTAGTGTAAAAGCATTCTGTCATTAGTGGATTTTTTACTTCTTAGAAAGTTAAATTGGCAAAACTTTGATTAAAAATTTAAATTATCCGTTTGTATTATTATGAAATGCTTTTTCTGTTTAAAAAATCAATTCTTCTATCATGAAAACATCTCTTTCCTTTGATTCACATTTGAGATTACAATTTTCATATGAGAAAAAAATGCAGCAATGTATTTATGGGCTTTCAGACGCAGACTCTCAGTGGTAAATAGCTTTCCGTAATTTACCTAAACTATCTTTCTCTACATAGCATTCAATTCAGTGAAAAGCACCAAAAAAGGGAACATCCCGCAATTATGAAATGAATGAAAATTATCAGAATTTAATCTACTTCTGGATAGTCGCTATATTTTTATGTTTTTTTCGGGAAAGTTTTCTTACATCAGCCATAACCGTTTATTATTTGCACAGTTACTCTCAAAATTATTTTATGAATATGTATCTTAAATGCACGCCATTGCTTCTTGTATATGGAGACGTAGCTGAAGTGGTAAAATTGTTAACTTCTAAACAAATCATGATGAAATAGAATTGTCTGGTTTGCACCTTCCTAGGGTGCAATTCATCGAAAATATTAATAAAAAGATCGAATTGTGTCAATAAAAATTTAATGTAAAATTAAGATGCTTTTCATAAACATTGTAACGTATAATGTACTCTGGTACGAATAATACTTTCAAAATCTTTTGTTTTTAATGTTGTGTACATGGGTTCAAATCCAATTAATAGGACTTGAAAACAGTTACAAGCCCAGGCTAAAATCATTACAAATCATCCCAAGTTATGGATCTTATTGTGCAAGCTCACTGTTTGCTTTGTTAATCGTAGTCGCTTCTCCATTCTTAAGTTTATTGGAATAATTGGCTAAATATATACACTCGTAAATATATATATATATACTCATAGTTTCAAATGTTTTGAACACTACTGTTTATATATTGTAAATGTATTTGCGTTCCAGCTATTTTTAATGTCCCCTTTAAACATCCTTCACTAGTTTACGAGTATATGTTTAGTGTAAAAACGAAACCATATGTTTTCGCATTTTCTGATAAATAAAATATATATGTACATAAATATATACTTATGTACATACTTATATTTGTACATACATATATAAGTCATTTAACTTTTTTGTTTTGTGTACGGCTTTGGAATGCGTATTTGCATTTTTTCTCTCTTATTCATTATATTGATTTTGAACTTAGTTCTCATTCTATTTAGTTCCATTCTTAAAAAATGTGTACATAAGTGGTAATTTTTTATTATAAATGGTCAGGCGTATTATTATGCGCCTTACATATTGTTAAAATATTAATGAGAAGATCCCAGATTTGAATAAAGGATGTGTGTGTTCGTGCGTATAGATTAGCGATTAATATACACTTAAAAATAGAGGAAAAGGAAGAGTCAGAGGAAATTAGCCATTATTAGAGACAAAGAAAGGACATTGCCATAGCTCTTTATTTTTTTAGCTTCCCGTCCGTTTACGTCCGCTTTTCGAAAATCGAGTTTTCATCAGATCTCGGAGTGTGTGTTTGTGAGTGAATATGTGTGTGTTCAACTGTCCTAGCTTTTTAACGGCTGAAGCAGTCTGCATGGCTTAAAATGCGTTTTCAGTAATTTTTAGTTGAAACTATTTATAAAATTAAATTGTTAAAATATGTTAAAACGTCGCTTTTTATATAACGTCTTATTTTTTTAGTTTTTTTAAAGCTTATACTTACTAACAATTTTCTAACTTGAACTTTCTCAGAAAATGCCAAACTTTGGCACCCATACACTATTTAGTCCTAATATTCATAGGGGCTTTTCTAAAACATACCGAGTTAAAAGGTAATTTGTTAATTACAAGATAGAGAAGGTTTAATAAAAAAGTCTTATGTTTCTATTTTATTTGACTTTTCTTTTTGTGATATTTTTATATCAAGTTTTATTGAAAATTCATAAAATAAATATTAATTAATTCCCATAAATTTTTTAATCAAAATATTGTTATCTATATAAAACTATATATAACTTATTGTACTGAAAATCTACCATAAGTCAAACAATTTCAGTAATATTTCTCTAAATAGCTTTGGCTTTCATATTCTAGAAGTTGTTTAGCTTCATCGTCTAATTCAATAGGGGCAGTTTTCATTTTTGACCGAATATTGGACATACATAAATCTGAAGTGCACAACAAAATAGTGATAAGGTTTTATAAGATCCTTACAGGCTATGGCTAAAATACATGTTAAATTACACAAATGTACATATATGAGACATTAAGATCACACAATTTAGATAATTGTTACATTGCACTAAAGAGGAGAAGTTTGAACTCAGGAAAAAAAGTCTTTGTAATTTTAAATTATTTAAAGCACTAGTTGGAGTGCTGTCAACTGTATAATTAGTTCAGTGAAAATAAACTTCAAGCAACTTAGCCATTCTAATACTTCTAGAAAGTATAAAAATTGGTACAGCGCAAAGTAAATCGGTGCAATCAATGCAGTCAATTATAATGTCATACGCAATTAGTACCGACTGAATTTTCCTACGTAATTCCAAGGTACGTAAGCAAATAAACAACATTTAGACTCATACGGAACAGAAACCAAATAATACGATAGATAATATTAGATACATAAGGATTCGAAATAACTGCAGCACATTCTAATTTATATCTCACAAAAGACGAATAAATATGTTTAAGTGTATATGGTGTGAGTTAGCAAACCTTTTTTTCTCTTCCAAAAACCGAACATTCTAAAAGCTTTAGGAAGTACGTACTCTACGTGGGCTACAAATGAAAAAGAATTATCAAAAGTTATGTACACCTAAATCGAGTTTACAATTTGACGTTTTTAATTTAGCGACATTAATGTTAAATAGAAGAACCAAGCGATTCGGAGATCTATGAAATGGGACATGCACACCCTTACTAATATTCAATCTCAATCTATTAAGGCCGCACCAAGTACTAAGATTATTAATCTCATTTTTCATAATATTCATATCACTCAAAGAGTAAAATTTCATAAATAATTCTAAGTCATCAGCATATAACTAATACTTGGATTTCACAAAACGGCATCCAATATTATTAATAAATATATTAAATAATAATGAACCCAGCATGCCACGCACTGAGCAAATCCCATTGGATAAGTAAGACTTAATGCAATTTAAAAATTTTTAAATGGAAACCCATTCAATTTAGCTTTAACAATAAGTTATCAAACGCTTTACAAAAGTCAGTATAAATTACTTCAACTTGGTAACCATGGTCAAAAGCATTTAAAAAATATTCTCTGAAAAGCGTTAAATTTGTTACTGTAGACCTACAGGAATAAAAGCCACGGTGATAGAAACATTGTATGTTTATTATTAAATAGTCTTAAAATTTTAAAAATCAATGACAGTAAAATACTTAGATTTCGACCAACGAATTCAATTCCTGAGCCGCTCTTCGGACTTCAATAGAGACATTAACTCAGACAACTTCTTTTAAACAATTTGCTTAAAAATTTTTAAAACACACGATAGTTTAGAAATTTGTCTATAATACGTTACATCATCTCTCATACCACCCTTATAAACAAGAAAAATCTACTGTAAAGGGCTGTAAGACGAGAATCAAGAAAATCTAAAATAAAAATAACATCCAGAAAGCGATTTAATTGATTAGCACATTTAATAACTTAACACAAATTTATCGCCATTAATTTACCATTTAAGTTAATTTCATGACTGTGATTAGAAACGCACTGTCGGACCAAAGATTATTTTTAAACTGAAGTCGCGCAAAATACAGATATAACCCTTTACTGCGAAATACT
Organism: Germaria angustata; assembly: GCA_963681545.1. Classification (NCBI taxonomy): domain Eukaryota; kingdom Metazoa; phylum Arthropoda; class Insecta; order Diptera; family Tachinidae; genus Germaria; species Germaria angustata. The sequence continues at coordinate 73,756,257 of OY813000.1, read as the reverse complement.
CACTAGGAGATTAGAATATACAACTCATCCATTCCATTGGCTGGGATATATGATACACATACTCAAAATGTACAATTTAAATCAGAAGTACAGACTGATCAAGCAAACCATTATGGTAGTTAATGTTGCGTAAACATGACAGATAAAATACCTGCCGAAGTTCTTAAACTAATAGAAGGAAATAATATCCAACTACTATTGAGATTGTTCAACCAAATCTATGAGACAGGACAGTACCCTTAAGACTGGCTTAAATCGACGTTCATTACAATACCTAAGAAAAACAGTGCGGGGACACGCGGTGATTATAGACTAATAACACTGATAAGCCATGCTTCAAAAATATTTTTAAAAATAATACATAGATACATAGATAGAATATAACCAATACGTGAGACATATGCGGGGGAAACGTAAAGAAGGCATGGGAGCACAAGAGGCACTACTGAGTATGCAAATATTAATCCAAAATTGTCGAGGGGTTTAAGAAGTTATATGTATATCTCTGCTTCGTTGACTACGAGAAAGCATTTGATACTATTAAACATGAAAAATTTATGGAAATTTTAAATTCTATTGGACTTGAAGAAATTAATATAAGATGCATTAAAAATCTATATTGGAAACAGATATCAAACATTCAAGTTGATGGTGAACTGACTGACGATGTTCCAACTCTTTTATTTAATTTATACTCGGAGAAAATATTTCAAGAATCACTTAGTGGAAAGAATGTCGGTATTATAACTAACAATGCATTAATAAATAACATAGGATATGCCGATGACGCTACATTACTAGCAAGCAGCTTGTCGGGATTACAGAAATTAGATGCACTTACGCAAACTAGCGATATATACATATTGGCTAAAAATTAACATTAAGAAGAGAAAATACTTGATTGGGAGCAGAAAAAAGGTCCAAACTAATAGATCAATACGGATAAATAATTCCGAAATAGAAAGTTTCAACATTTAAATCCCTTGGAGTTTAGATTAACGATCAATGGAACATGTCTAGAGAAATTAGGATTTAAATGGCCATAGACGCCTGTTTTACATATATTAAACCGCTAACTAGTCGCAACATAAACCTAACAACAAAAATACGTTTAATAAAATATTATATATGGTCCATTCTATGAAACATGGACGATAAAGGCGTCGGATGAAAAAAAATTTTAAATTCGTTTGAAATACTAAATATCCCGTGGACTGACCGTGTTTCGAATGAAGAAGTGCTAAGACGTATGAATGTTGGAAGTGAAATAATAAAAAGAAGTACATTTGGGTTACATAATGCGAAATGGAAAATATAGAATTCCCCAAAAAAATTTACAGACTAAAATTGAAGGAAGACGCCCGAGAGGAAGAAAACGAATAACATGGTTGAAAAACATTCAAGAATGGACATGTCACGAAGATGGGAGAAGTCTTCTGAGAGCAGCCGAAAACAGACAACTCTCTATAACTAAAAGAATTTTTTTTAATATTTGATACGTTATAATAATTGTATGATCACTAATATTCGAAGATGAAGAGGAAACATGACTTAATATTTGTTTTTACGGCAATTATAACTCCACCATCCAGTGATAAGCCAGCAGAAGTAGCGCCCCTATCTTTAAGGAAAACATTATAGAGGTTGGGATCAAAAAATTCAGCATCGAAAAAAAACACAGTTTCAACCAACACAACAACGTCATATGCATTTTGTAATGAGAAATGAAATGTAGTCTTAGATTTGGTTCTTGATAATACAATTTAAAATAGAAACCGAACAGGTAACTGATTTCGAAAATTAATTTTTGGAGATATCTACGAAAAGTTGTAGTATTTATATAAAATTCAAACGGCTGATCATATAAAGTTAAGATTTCAACGAAATAGCAAAAAGCTTTTTTCTCCATTACCCCTCTTGCGAACATATGGCTTCCACAAAGCGTATTATGCCTTGTATGAGTTTCGTTAATGAGTTGTTGTTTCAGCAAAGTAGATGATTTGTCTGCTGTAGCATGTCCCAGGGTAATGACACGGAAATTGGCAAAGTAAAATTGTTCAATCGAAACATAGGAGCAGTTTTAAAGAAAATCAATTAAAAAAATTGGACTTACAGCAGAACTCATCTGTTTTCGCAAAAAATTAAACAAAGCACTATAAAGAAGTTGAATGGAGCAAAGACAGATTTATGAGCGCTGTTCAATCTGCTTGGAGGGCGAAATTACTGTTCTTATCATGAAGCTTAATGAAAAATCAAATTTTAAAATGTTAAAAGCATTTTCTACATCAATTACACATTTTATCGAGAGCACGACATCAGTGGTGCGATTCAGCAACTTTATTTACAAACTGTTGAGTTGGTTAAAAATTTTAACAACATAATTAAAGGTTTTTCTATTGCGTAACATTTTTAAAGAAATTCACTGGCGTTATCTTAACCGCAATTATTTTTCTGTGGTTACTGAAACGATTCAAGTCAGCTGTTCAGTAACATGTATTCTTTTGCAAAGAGGGCAAGTTGTTATTTTGCGGCAAATATGTAAAATTATGAAAACGTTTTATACAGAGACGGACAAAATTATTCACACATTATTTTGTAATCATATTATCAAACTCTATCTTTTTATTAAATGCTTGTTAACAGGAATTTTTCCTTTATTAGTCAATTATTCGAAAATATATACAAAAAAGTTTATTATATTTATTCAGCGAAGTTGGACCGACAACTTTCCCGCTTAGCCGATTTTACGAGGGACATAATTATTCACACAATAAAATGGCCAACCCTAAAACTGTAACTTTTTGTTAGGATATGGACTCGCGGCTTGCTTCAAAAAGAACAGTTAAAAGTATACGTCTTTTCAATGAATCTGTTTAGCATTTTCAACATTTTACGTTGTGCAAAAACTTCAATAGCGTGGATATAACAGAAAACACTAGGCTAGTCTCATTTGATATAAAAGACTTGTATGCATCAATTCCAACAACAGAGACAATAAACATTGTACATAAAACACTGCTCAACAAAACAAAAGACGTAGAGTTTTCAATGACACTCGCAAATACGCTAAAAGCCACATTGGAGCAAAATTATTTCAAATTCAACAATAACATATATAGACAAACCAATGGACTAAGAATGGGTAATCCAACATCAGCAATCCTAATGGAAGTATTTATGCAAAATTTAGAAGAGAAATATGTCGAGGACCTAAAAACCAATTTCGGGATTACATTCTATGCGAGATACGTAGGTGATATTATATGTATACTGGAAGGAAATAAAGAGGAACAAATTCTGGATCTACTGAACAAACAACACAAAAACATAAAATTCACAATGGAGGTGGAAGAAGGCAATAGCATAAATTATCTAGACTTAACAATTCGGGCAAACAAGAGCTTAAATAGGATCGAATACGAAATATACAGGAAACCAACTGCTACAGACACAATAATACACAATTCATCAAACCATCCTCAACAACACAAAAACGCGGCAATTAGACAATTAGTAACGAGACTTGAACGAATACCACTAACGCGGGAGGCATATATGAAAGAGTTGAAAATAATTTACAACATAGCGGAAAACAACGGGTATAGGAAAAAATTGGTAGACAAAATCAGAAGAGATATCAAAACAAGTGGGGAACATACAAACTTGCTAAATTTTTTAGAAAGCACAACATTAACACAGCATTCCGAACAAATAACAATTTAGGTAGAATACTCCAAGACAGCACAAACGAGACAGACTGCCTGGATAAACAAGGAGTATACAAATTAACTTGCACATGCCAACACAGTTACATCGGGCAAACGGGACGAAAGATAAAAACCAGATTTCGGAAACATATGAGAGACTACAACAAAAAAATGAGAGAACCAGGAACAACACCAGAATAGAATTTCGCGAACCACATATTCAACAAAAAATGTACACCAGCGCATATTAGAAAAACGGTTAAACTGTTACACATACAGCATAAAGGACGGCGGTTGAACGTATTAGAAAACATGGAAATATACAAACAGAAAACTTTTGACGGGAGAATAAATAAATGAACAAATAAACACTGCCTCGGACATAATATTTGAACCATTAAAATATTTTTACAAAAAAGAGGACAATAATTTAACGAAACCGAACAATATAACAGCAGATGTACAAGACAAAAGGCCAATCCAAAAACGCACAAGCATACAGATAATACACCTATTAAATAATCGCCGCGCTATAAAGACAGGGAGCACAGACATGGTATATAGGGGAAAATGAGAGGAACAGGTAGCAGGTAGAGAGAGAGAGAGGGAAAGAGAGACACATAGACATACAAGGACGAGAGAGAGAAACACAAAGGGGTCAAAGAAAGAAAAAACGAACCATACAAAAGACAACGTACAGCAAGAAAAACGATTTAGTATTCAAGAAAACACTGAAGATGGCACAAAGCCGAAACCGGTCTGTTTACAAACCAAATTTGACGTGGGATGACGGAAAATCGTCCCAAATTCAAACAAACCCCGTCGGAAGAAAAACACAAAAAACTTCAATAGCCGTTAAAATGAGTCCGAAACAGAAAGAAACCACTAAGGATGAGAGAAAAATAATATTGGAGCTGCACAAATAAAACGAATCATGTGCAGAAATCGGGAAAATAGTAAATAGATGTAGATTCACCATATCCAGCATCATAAAGTGTTTTTAAAATGAAACAGACCTTAAAAGTCGACCCCATACTGGTAGATGTCGAAAGCTTACCAATAAGGAATAAAGAAAAATAGTAAGAAAAATTAAAAAATATTCAAAAATTACATCTTCCCAAGTGGCTGCCAAATTACTAGAAGAGGTTGGAAAAGAAATACATTCCAAGACTGTGCGCAGAACCCTGGAACGTGCTGGTTTCAGTTCTCGAATCGCAGGAAAAAAGCCGCTTATAAGCAAAGTGAATCAGAATAAAAGAATTGACTTTAAAAAATCATATTTAAATAGATCAGTTGACTTCTGGAAAACTGTATTATTCGCAGACAAAAGCAAATTTAATATTTTTCAGTCTTACGCTAGGATACGCGTTTGGAGAAAGCCAAATTGTGAACTTGAAAAAAAACATTATCAGCACAGTCAAACATAGTGTCGGGGGGTTATGATGTGGGGGTATATGTCGACGGGCGGTGTTGGTAACCTGGTTTTAATTGACGACACCATGTGCAAAAACATGTATCTCAATATTTTGAAGGAAAACCTACAAAACAGTGTTCAAAAGCCTGGTCTTGGTAATAATTTTTATTTCCAACAAGTTAATGATCCAAAACACACCGCACAAGATGTGCGTATGTGGATCATCCACCATGTGCCACATATTCTTCCAGCCCCCGGAATCACCACAATATTATTTATATTATTTTCTTATAGAATTTTATTTTTATTAATCATAATTAAAGTAATTCATGAAAATATATTATTATATGTCACGAAATTTTACAAATTACGATTTATTTAATATATTACTACGTTTATACGCACGTCTTATTTGCAAATAAAAAAGAAGAATGTTGCCGTATAACTTTTTTATTGTAACTTATTAACTCACTTAAACAAGTCGTGAATAACGACACTATTTGCAAATAAAAAGTAAGACGTTGCCACTTCATTAACGTTTTTTGTGTTTTACTTACCAAACAATCATATTTTCGTCACATGGCATCACTAATAATAACATAAGTTCTGTATGCAATTACCCGTATAAACAGTGAATTAGTTATTTGCAAATAAGACGTGCGTATAAACGTGGTATATGTAAGTATGTACATATTAATGGCAACTTCAGATCCGTTCATCCCTGAAAGTTATAAGTGTATATCATAGCGAACAGCATTATGAAAAATGGACGTTCTAAGTATTTTGCTATTTTTAATATATATATATATATATATATATATATATATATATATATATATATATATATATATATATATATATATATATATATATATATATATATATATATATATATATATATATATATATATATCGCACTCGTTCAACAATACTGTATTAACTCAAAATTTCAAAATTTTCAGTAGAGGCAAAAAACTTTTTGATTTTACATTAATCATATATGATAAAACAAATTTTAAGTCTCCATTTTTGTATGAAGGAGTGGTCAGTACAATGGGAAATTTTTCTAGCAGGTAGATATGGACAGCGTTAGTCGTTTTTTAGCAAAAACTGAAAATTTAAGAATTTTGAGTTAATACAGTATTGTTGAACAAGTGCGATATATATATATATATATATATATATATATATATATATATATATATATATATATATATATATATATATATATATATATATATATATATATATATGTATGTATATATATATATATATATATATATATATATATATATATATATATATATATATATATATATATATACATATCAGAGTTGTAAATGAATCATTCTTTATTGATTTAAATTTTTTACGAATTAGCTAAATTTTGAATTAATTCTTTTCGTCAAAAAACGAATTGAACGAAATTTGACCCAATTCATTTGAATTTAGCCAACATGAATTGCAATTCATTTTTAATTCAAATGAGTTGGTAAAATGAATTGCAATTCATTTCCAATTCATTTAAATTGAATTGACTTTGAGTTAATTCAAATGAGTTAGAAAAAATGAATTGCAATTCATTTCCAATTCATTTCAATTGTTTATTTGCTTAAAACAAAACTTTTAAACATGTTTTTTATATTTTTTATCACATTGTGCGAAAAACATATCAAAGATTAAACACATCTTTAATAATCAATCTGCTTCGGTGCCAATATCAAAATTCGGGTTCAAAGCTTTTAACCACCAAGAATTAATTTTTCTAACTAATTTGAATTAATTCAAAATCAATTCAAATGAATTGGAAATGAATTGCAATTCATTTTTTCTAACTCATTTGAATTAACTCAAAGTCAATTCAATTCAAATGAATTGCAATTCATTTTACCAATTCATTTGAATTAAAAATGAATTGCAATTCATGTTTACTAAATTCAAATGAATTGATTCAAATTTCATTCAATTCGTTTTTTGAAGAAAAGAATTAATTCAAAATTTTAGCAATTCAGTTCATGAATGATTCGCGAATTAATTCAAAAATGAATGATTCGTTTACAACTCTGATACATATATATATATGTTCCTATGTTAAAATTCAATTCAACACGAACTTTGGAGCATAAACTACAGTTGTAACTTCGTGAAAAGTATGGAACTCTTCTCAAAGCAATCGAATGTCGAAAATAGCAAACATTATCTGCGAACTGTCCAACTCCGTATGTATTAGAAACTAACAAATTTTAAGATTTTGCATAAAAATTGCAGAATTAAGCCGATGATAAAAATCGTGCATGAGAAAATAATACGACACTTATTACTCATTCTAATTCATTGGTGTCTTTGAAGAAACGAGAAGGATATGAAGCAAAATTTGTAATTGTAGCCAGATTTATTTAGTATTCTTATTGTTTTTCATTACTTTATTTTAAAGCTCTTATAAATTCTTTATGTTTTTATTTACATTCTTTTTATGTATTTCTTATCATGCAGAGCATTGCAATGATTGAATCGAATTTATTGCCACCGGAGCGCAAATGTTTCAATTTTAATTGTTTTGGCCCACCCACCGAACTGAAACCGTTTACCATGTGGTATCGTAATACACCGCGTGAAGTCATGTATCGCGCCCGGCCAGATACACACTTTCGTTATGATTTAATATGTGCTTTTCTGCTATTTACATCGATTGCTTTGGTGCAATTGATTGTAATAGAAGTGTAAGTATAGGAATCGAAATAAGGAGTAAGTTAATGTTAATAATGAACATGTTGGTTTTCAAATAGAAACTTTGCTTTACTGGGTTCTTTGGCTGCCAGCTTTATGTCGTTGGGTTTATTTTTATATCTAAGCAATATGCATGTGCCCGAAATAGATACTTCGAATGTGGACAGGAATGGTCCGGGACAAGTGGTGGCCAGCAGTCGATATCTGCGTTTGGCCATATTTGTCCTTGCAAATATATTAATATCGACCTGTGCAATTTTTAGTGTGGTAAAGTAATAATTTTTTATTGAATCAAAGTTATTTGAATTTGATTTTATTTGCAGATAAATTTTACCACCGATCCTGATTTTATTGCAACAAATCTCAATCTCACCTTTTCAAATAGTTCCATTAATGACTCCCCTATACCTGACATAGTACCCTCTATGATTTTATATCCCGATTTAAATACAGCTCCTATTTTTCTGCTCTGCTGTGCCATTAGTTTGGCCGCCATATCGGCTTTCTTGAGATCGGGTTTTATTTTGAAACTCTGTTCAATGTTTGTAGCTTTAGTGTGTCAAATTTCAATCCTACACTTCAATAATTTGTATGAAAAATATAACTCGGAGTTAAGAGCGGACTGGTAAGGTGGAGCAAAAATATGAAAGAAACTAACATATATTATCTGATTTTTTCAGCTTACCTTTAGAAATCAAAGGATTTTTATTACTTCTATTGGTAGTATCCGTACTACACACATTAGATCGCCAAGGTGAATATGTGGCGAGAACAGATTTCCTGTGGAAGGCTAAATTGAAAGTGGAACAGGAAGAAGTAGAGACCATGAGGGGCATAAATAAAGTAAGTGGAAATTTCGTCGATTAGAAACCATAAGTAAATAGGACTTCCTCTTATTGTTTAGATTCTATTGGAAAACATTTTACCTGCCCATGTGGCCACACATTTTCTTCATCAGGAACGATCCACAGAATTATATCATGAAAGTTATTCCTGTGTAGCTGTAATGTTTGCTTCTATACCCAATTATAAGGAGTTTTATGATGAAACGGATGTGAATAAGCAAGGCTTAGAGTGTTTAAGATTACTAAATGAAATTATATGCGATTTTGATAAGGTGAATAAAAAATTGTGATCTCTCTTGGATCACAATTACGCTAGATTTTCTTCATGAAATTTGTTCCCTAGGATCTTGGACAATTTTGTTACACCAAACAATTTACAGCGCACCTTAAGAAAAAAACTGACGCAACAAAATTTCATGAAGAAAATCACCGTGTAAAACTAGTCTTTGTATTGCACTAATGAAATTTCTATTCCTTTGTTTCCTTTCCTTGTTTGTAGTTGCTTTTGAAACCCAAATTCAGTTGCATCGAAAAAATCAAAACCATAGCCAGCACTTACATGTGCGCTTCCGGCTTGAGGCCAGGCAAAGAAGAAGGTGCTACGGTAAGTTATTTTACACTTTGACACATGGAAGCTTACCCAGCTGAGTACTATTAATTTGTAGTGTAGTTCTTTAATTAGTACTTTGCTGCTCTGTTAGTGTCCAATTATCTGAAACCATTCATTCCATGTTTATAATTTTCTCTATCTCTCTCTCTCTCTCTTAAAAATACTTAATTATACATGCAGCCAATGCGCAACTTTGCAGTAAGTATTTTGATGAAATACATGTACAACAATACAAGAACAACATGGCTTTTTATTGTTGTTCTCGCACCGAAATGTCGAGCAAATATTGATTTACTAGCTGACCCGGGCAAACCTTGTTTTGCCTTCAACTTTGCACTAAATCGACATAGCAATTATTGTTTAAATACCGGTATCGGGCTAATTAACCTCACTACACGCTCATTAAGGACCCAACGCCTTCAGCAAAACGCAGCATAGGTTTATCGCGCTAATCTCTATTGGGCAAAACACAAAAAACAAAATAGTGGGCCATCTGTCGGACGAACTTCAAACTACACAGAAACACTCCTCACGTCCCATAGAACATGTATATAAAGTTTGGTCAAAATCGGTCCAGTATTTTTTGAGTTTAGCGATCACGAACATACACGTAATTTTTATGTACATATAGCTGACACCGTCAGCTCAAAATATCTTTGGAACTAAAAAAACCGATTTAAGAGTTTGATATCTCGTTTTGAAGAACATGACAACGGCTTTCCAAAAAAAAGTAAAATAAAATAAAGAAAGCACAAAAAATAAATATATGTATGTATATGTCATTGGTGGTGCAATATGAAAATTTGATTTTGCCACGCCCTTCCGCCCACAGACCGAAAATCAAAAATCAGACTTCACAGTGTCACCCGGCCGAGCATTCTGAAGGTTCCCTGAAAATTTCGTCAAAATCGGCCCAGCCGTTTTGGAGCCATTATGTTACATACATACATACATACATACATACATACATACACACATCCTATTTTATATATATAGAAGATTTGTCAAAGTAATTCTCTTTAGTTTCATTAAAATGAAAGACGATTTTCTTATTTGAATTATTCAAATGGATAAATTTACTCCATAAGAAATGACATGAGTTGTTATTTGCCTGTTTGTGGCTGAAGTTGGCAGTGGAAAAAATAAAGTTAATTCATGTGTTGCGAAAAAATTAAATTACATTTCCAACAGCCTAATATTGTTTTCTTTATTTTATTTCACATTTGTTTTATCACTTCCTAGTTGGAAAAAAGAAATTAGAAAGATATTTTATATGTATTAGTAAAACGTTTTGACAGTTCAGGTCTGAGAACTCATATGCGGTACCTCTACTGCCAACTATTTTAATGTGTCTATAGAGAAAAATAAATTTTATCGATGAATAATTATTTAAATTCGTTATTTGAGATATTCTCTAAAATAATTATTTTAAAAAAAAGTATTGTTTGTTGTTGGCTTAGCTGAGTATATGCACCCGATTCGTTGAAATCAATAGTCTTTAGACGAATTTTGTTTTAAAACCATTCAAAGTCACATATAAGTCACAATAGAATTCAATATTTTGCTACTTGTGGACTACAAATCATAAGTATATGTATGTACATATGTAAGTGCAGACATGAATAGGAACGCCATATATCCTATTTTGAGAACTCAGTATCTTCGACTTCAATAACATTAGCAACTTCGGTTGTGTTGTTTTTCTTTCTTGGACAAGTTAGATTTGATTACGTTAGTTTTCTAGCTAATCAGACCTAATATGTTTTAATGACAATAAATTTCAAAGTTATTTATTTCATATTTTCCCGACGTTTCGTGAATTTTTTGTTCACTTTATCCAGGGACTCGTAATACAAGATTGTTACATATATTACACTAATAAATTAATTTCTTAACATTTAACATCATTAAATAAATATGTATATAATACAACAAACTTTTTTCAAAAAGACACACTGTTTTTCATGACCATCTTATTATTACAACTTCGGTATTATTTTTTTAGAAAGATAACTTTTTTCTGAAAAAGTTATGAAAAAATTAATAAGGTTTGATTGGTTGCTTTAAAAAAATTCTTTTATTAAATGAAGTTCAAAATTTGCGCCAAATGAATAGGACCCCCTACAAAAAAGATGGTGTTTTGTATACTTTGCACTTACAATATTGAATTTTATTTAAATTAAATCAAATTTTATATATTTTTAAACATTTTTAATAATGTGTAAAGCCTCCCTGGTTCGTGACAGTTGGAGTATTATACTGCGAATTGGACAATGCAACGATTTAATGTAATTAATCGAAATTGAAAGCCAAGCTCATTCTTCAATAAGTTAATTTTTGTTACCGAACTGCTGTCTAGAAGCATAAATTTTATGAGCCAGCATTCCCCAAACGTTTTCAGTAATGTTAAGGTCAGGTGAGTAGGAAAGCCAATCTAGCAAACTAACGTTTTGATTCAGCAACTATGACTTTACCACCCGAGCAATGGTGATTGGTGCATTATCATACTGAGAAGTCCACGGCAAGTCACCAAAAAAGTTGCTGAAGTATGGAAAAGCTTGCTGCAGCACTTCAATATAACAATTCGCATTCATGGTGGTGGAAAAAAATTTAATTGAATTGAAATTGTAGTTCGAAATGCCATAACAGGAGATCGCGCCGCACACCATTAAAGATTCCACTCGAATATGCAAACGATCCAAATGATGGTCCTATTTGCGAAGATCGAGAAAGTAGTATTAGATCCGTCTAAATTAATTTTTTTATTTATCTGAGAGACGAAGCGGTGCCACTTAATATTCGACGTCATGTGAGATGGGATAAAATGCAAGCGTGTATCTTTGCGGGCGTTATTTACACATTGCACTGTTCTTACGCATGCTGAAACAACAATTTTGGCCTTAATTTGTGCTGCTAAGTCCTGAGAATTCTCTGATCGAAGTATAAGCAGCTGAAAGCACACTTTTGGTGCGGCGTTTCATAGTTTGTGTAAAAAAGTATATACACCGGCTTCCGTATAAGTTTATTTTTTTCTGCTTTATTTAAGACTTTTTTCTACCCATTTGAGCGTTTTCAACGTAAAATACTCAAATCGCAATAAAAAATAGTGTTTTTTAAGATTTTGCAACCACTTGCACAAGCAAACTGAACCCTATACTGCAAGAACTATTCAAGTCACCAAAAACTGTATAACAAAATTGAAAAAACCTCAAACGGTACACTTCCACCACACATTTTTATTCTCAAAGCAAATTAAAATGAGTATTTAATAAACAAAAATAAAAACAGTGCAAACTCTTTACGAATTTTAATGCAATTAAAGCGAGTTGGGGTCCTATTCAAGCTTCGAGTAGTGTGAATAATTTTAGAAAACGCTAGCACCAATGTAGGCAACACACACAAATAACGAAATTTTAAATTTTTATCTATATTAAATAAATTTTATCTATATTTATATCAGCAAAAAAATCGAAACTTCAGGCAACATTACTTTTACATAAACGTATACGTTACGAATCAGCTGATAGGAACTTGCATGTCAGCAGGTACTCTTTTGTAAACGCAACTGTCCTTCATACTTGAAAAAAAAATTTTATTAATCTGAAAAATTATTAAGCAGAGTTTTTCACCATTATTATTAATATAATATGTATAACATTAAAATTATATATATATATATATATATATATATATATATATATATATATATATATATATATATATATATAAGTATATATATACATATACATATATATACTTATATATACAGTTAGACTTGGGTTGCTTGTTCGGTGATTTTCTGCTGTGGAAAATAATGGATAAAAGAATTTGCATTAAATTGAAATGGACCGCGTTTTGCAACGATTGAGTGGATAAAAAGCGAATCGCTAAGAGAGAACTCAAGGTCATGCTAAAAAGTGAATATCAGAACTGTTTTGAGGATTGGAAGAAAACGCTGGTACAAGTGTATTATATCTAAGGGGAATACTTTGAAGTGGACAAAATAGAAATTGATTAATAAATAAATATTTTTTAAGACAAATGAAAATTCATCTTTTCTATTAACCAGAGCTCGTATTTCACAGAAATTATTACTGTTATAGCAAACTTTCGCTTATAATAAACTCATTTCAATTACCCAATGCAAAAATTCTTGAAAGTTTTTACGCTCATAACGTACAAATTAAAATCACTAAAAATTTCATGTTTTTCTAAACCGTTAAAATAATTATTTTCAATTATTTCGTAAATCGGCAAGAAAATTTAAATTTTTAAATACGTTTACAATACCTTATAATAAAAATTTGGAAAATTGTGTTGTGGATACGTGAACAAGCAAAATTGCCACCTTACGTGTGAAGAGCAGCCCTGAAGAAGCACTGCATCTTGAAAAATGCGCTGTTTGGTGTGGATTGTGGGCCGGCGGCATCATTGGACCATACTTTTTCAAAGGCGACGAAGCCAAGAGCGTTACTGTGAATGACGAGCGCTACCGTGCGATGATTACAATTTTTTCGGCAAAATAGAAGAGCTGGACTTGGCTGAGACAGTATACCAAAATTAGACCCACCGTAACATTTACATGAAATCATCTTTAAACATTGGATTATATTGATCATTCTATCGCCTCAAATAAAGATTTCATACATTTCTCTAAATTTTATTAATCGGTTTTTAATCAAATCCGAAAACTCTTAAAAAATCACCCTATATTATTAAAACTTGCTACAATTTTATGAGGAAATAATTGTTCTCCCTAGGGTATGCAAGATTTTAATGTTAAATTTAAAAAATACCTTAGATTTTCATAAAAATCTTTATGATCGTATAAAATATTAGATTTTTGTATTCCAATATAAATATTTATGCTTTGTATTGAAATGTATTATTTCGGGATATTCTCCCCAATTAATTATCAAAACAAGATTTTATTTTTCATTTTTGTCTGATTGAATACAATCATTAACGACTAAAGGGCGTTTACTCACATTGACTATAATTGTTTGTTGTGTTGTTTGTGTAAAAGCATTCTCAGCCTGCTATGAGTATGTATTTTGTTATGATTCACGTACAATATTGAATTCTCATATTGTATTTGATTTGTATGGCATAAACATCCGAGGTTGAATGTTTTCAATCTGCTTAAAGTTCACTGACAATTTGGTTTAGTGCCAATGAAATGTCGCTATATGAAAAGCTAAAGCCAAAACAAACGATGCATTTCGCAAAAACTATAATTATTTATGCTTTGTCTGTTTCGTTTAACTTTAATTTTATCTTTCAAACAAAGTGGGATAAACGAATTTTTTATTTTCGTTAAAAATTTACTTCAGACTAAAAGTCTGAAGAATTCTTTGATGTTTAGATTCTTGCAACTTACTCTAAAAATTAAGATTAGCGAAAAAGGGTCCTAAAGCAATGTCTGGCTTTTTTTAGAAATAAAATTGCAAAAAGCATTCCTGTGTGATATGGAAGAGAGGATCATGATCCTTATATTAAAAATTACAAGACATGGGAGAAAAATAAACACCAAAGAGGAATCTTAGCCATATCTGGGTGAATTTCGAACAGACTAAGGCTTTGACAGCTTGTTTCTTAAAAATTAATAAAATTTTGAAGGAATCATTTATAGACGTAAGAAAATATGTCGGTCCTTTTATTCAATAATAGTAGTAGAAGGGAAAAAAATAAATATTGGTGAACTAATTTTAGGCGATTCTGAGAAAGTTGGAATATTGAATGAATACTTTTTAAAATAATTTAAAGATTTAAGAATGCAGATTGTACAATATCCTCCAGATTCGTGCAATTCGTTAAGAACATTGATTTTAGTTTCAAATTACAATTTACTACGAATGAGGAGATGCAAATTTGAGCATTAAAAAGAGCTGTGGTCATGACAATATATTATCAAAGGTATTGTTGGAATGCACCGACGTCATCGTGCCATTTCTTTTAAGAGTTTTTAATAATATGATTAGCACAAGTACATATCCAAATATTCTAAAAGTATACAGGATTGTTCCTATACCTAAAGTAATAAATACTTCTTGTCCGAATCATGAACTTTTAGTAAGAAAATTGAGATATTATGGATTTTGTGGTAGAGATTTTGCTTTGTTTAAAAGCTATCTTATGAATCGCTGTCAATATGTTCAAATTAACTCCAGTAAAAGCTGTCTAGAACCCGTTGACCACGAAGTACAGCAGGGCAGTGTACTGGGACCATTGCTTTTTGGTATTTATTTGAACGACATTAAAAATCTCAACTTGCAAGGAAAACTTTTCATATATGCGGACGATATAAGTGTATTTTATCCATTTGAATACGAAGCTGTATTTAAAACTTATATGGAACGAGATGCAGCACTTATTTTAGAATTTGCAAGAATAAACAAATTATTTTTGAATGCTAATAAAACACAGTTAATATGATTTAAACCTCATTGTCAGTACAATATTTCCTCTTATTATGATTGTCGCGTCGACGTCACATCAAGTCGACAGTAAAAAAAGACAACAGTTCTGAAGTCGTTGTAGGCAATAATTAACTAATATTGATGACCAATTGTAATTTTATAAGCCATAGTAGTAGTAATATCCCATCAATAATATTTAATAGTTCTCGATAACGATCCCACAATCGCCAAGATATTGATGTCGACTTGTTGTGACGTCGACAATCATAATAAGGGCATTTAACTTTAGTATTTTTGTTGACGGTAAGGAAATCGACGATGTTAGTTCAAAACAGCTCAAGGTATTGGTTTTTTATATAAGTTTAAGAGCAAATTTAATAAAAATACAAAATTTTTAATATACAAAGCTTAATTCAAAGTAACACGAACTATTTAGCTACTCTGTATGCATGGCTTCAGGTTAGTTGGGAGTCTTCCCTCCATGTACCCGACAATATTAGTCGATATAAATATACTTATTTTCTTCAGTTCTGCCAATCTTTGGGATTTACAAAATGCAAATACTATTGTATATTTTCAAGAGTTTAAACAATATCGGCTATGATACGATACGATTTTAAAGGAATCAAATTTTACATAACACAAGAAATAACCATAATTTGCCAGTAGTAAGATGCAGAGTTTATGGATTGTCCAGAGTTTAACAACTTACCACAATACTTAAAAATCATAAATAGAATTTCACTATTTAAATCATCCATTAGAGAGTATTTATTCCAAAACATAGAAGAACTTCTTATGTAATTATATTTTTTTATATAACAATATTTGTGTCACATTGATATCACCTAATATTTAATTTAAATATGATGTACATATTTTTTATTGTTAATTTTTTATATTTAAGTTTTTTTAATTTTCATTATATTAAATGAAATGTGAATAATATTTTACCAACTCGCCTCAATAATGCCAATAAGCGCTCAGGAAACAATAAATATATTTAATTTATTTTGTAAATAAAAAAATCCTAGCCATGTCTGGGTCTAATGTTCGAAAGCTTTAATGCCTTGTTTCTTAAAAATTATATATAACAGCATCAAAAAATATCTTAGAGAGACATTTCATATAGAATCAATTGGTCCTGTTTTTTGGAAAATATTCCTTTTCAATAGCAAATATGCAATCTATTCAAAAACTCTACTCAAATTTACATTGTGAAGTTGTAAAGAACTATAATTTATGCAAGTTTTTTAAGATGTTAAAATATTCAAAGAAGTCACTTACAGGAAACTTCCCTTTATTACCCACAACTTCTCTCGTGCCAATTACGAAATTATTACGCCACACACTGGGGATTTCGCGGAAAAAACTCAAATTGTCAATATAGTCTTAATGCAATATGCAGTGATATTTTGAAATTTTAGACTAAATGGTACAACCAAATCAAAAAGAATTACTCCGATCTGACTGCTAGTTTTTTTTATAGCCGTCTCAAACTCAGTACTTGTATGTTTTACAGAATCAACTTAATTTAAACGTAAGAATTTCAAAACGAATATTATTTTATTATGTGAGCTAACGTTTTTATCTTTTATTTAAAGTAGGATATTTCAGTAAACTAAAATTGAAAAAATTAACTCTGCAGAGACTTAAGTTTTTTTTTTTTTTGTTTATTTTTATGAACATATAACAAAAATACCTTTTTCTCCAAACATTTGGACTTGCAATTTTAGCTATACTTTCCCACAGTTGGAAATCACTACTAATACATTGTCTCATATCTGTTTTTACATTTTTAATCAATTTCAAGTGCCACCAGGTGCCACCTCTCAATTTGTGGCATTACACAGTACAAAATTTTTCAGCTGATTGATATAACTCAAGAACCACTAGTCGGATTTTGCTTAAACAAATTTAGAAAAATCAAGAATTACAATTACTTTCATCTGCTTATATAATGTTTCGCAATATTTATGAAGAAAAAAATATTTTTTGCCTAAAAAATTAATTTTTTTTAATTCAGAAAAAATCCAAAACGGTAAAAAAAAGTGTCAAGTCCTATTACTTTCACGTAAAGTCGCATATGAATAAAATGAGACATAAATCATGAAAATCGATGAATGCATTTCGCTTTTATGCACAATTAAGTGAAGGTATGAATTTCAACAATTTTCTCCAGATATGCAAAAAATTCTTTGGAAAAAACATTGATGACTTTTTTTATGATTCTCAGAATTAAAAAAAAGTAATAAAAAAGGTTATTTGATTTTTATGATTGCCGTAGCAAAGTAATAAGCGCTAATAAATTTGCGTGGATAATTAAAAGGAAAAAAAGGGAAGTGCACTTTTTGAATTATTTGGGTTTTTCCGTTGGTTACCTGCATGATTTTTTTACAGAATTGCACCCACATTTTGAATGCTCATGTTATGAAATGTTTCGAAATATGCTCCCATTCATAAGTACCTGTCAGCAAAATATTGAAAAATACGTAGTATTTATAGGTGTTCATTGATCGATTTTTGTCATTCAACAAGTCCGACGAACGTCAAAAGTACAAGCGATTTTTCTCCGGTTTTTTTATTATAACTGAAACTAAGGCCCAAGAGTTTTACGACAATGGAAAGTTTTTCTATTTCACATGCGGTTTTATGCTCGAAGCTTTTGGAGTTTGACAAAGACAGAATGAAATTTTGGATACAATATATAAAAGCTTTTACTCTAACTTCAAACAAAGATGGCAGAATTCTAATCGTACGAAGTCGCGATTTGAAAAAAGAATACAAATTGGCTTGAACGCACATTTACCATTCAGTTTACTGAGGCTCAATGTTCTACCAGTTCTGCACTTGGTCGGCCACATAAATCGTTTGAGGAGTGCTGTGATCGCGCCAAACGATACAAAAGGGATGAAGTACGTGCTATGCTTCCTCAAGAAGTACTTGATTTTACTTCTATTATTTCAAAAACCAACCACAAAATTTGTACATTAAAAACTTTGGAGATGTTTACAAAGCTTGAACTCACAAAAGAAAAATACGAGTATCTAATGCATTGGTTAGAAAATGAAGGGTACAAAATACTCGTACCATACAAAGAACTCACGAAAGAAAAACTAACAGTTATCCTCAAGGAATTTCTATTTCTGAAAGTTCAGCCAGTGTACCTCTGCAAAATCTGTTGGATCATACTGCTAAAAGAGTCCTAGAGACCAAGTCAGTAAAGGAAATAAATAAAATTGAAAGCGGAAATGTAACAATGTACTATAAATGGGAATATGATGGGGCATCTAGTCAAAGCGAATACCAACAGATGTTTTCAGATGATCGAATTTCTGACTCTCATTTATATATGATATCAGTTGTACCACTTAGATTATCATTAAGTGATGACATAAATAAATTAGTATGGAACGACAGTAAACCTTCTTCCACACAGTATTGTAGAACACTACAGTTTGCATACGTTAAAGAGACACCTCAAGTTATACGAGAAGAAAAGAGAAGAGTCGATGACGAGATATCTCAATTAAAAGAATTTGAGTTAACAGTAAATAATCGTAACTTTAAAGTAAAACATAAATTATATTTTACATTGATTGACCGCAAGACAGCACAATCAGTAATAGAAGCACCAACAGAATCTTCTTGTTTTTTTTTTTTGTTAGCTAGGGCTTTTTACATTGTAGGTAACGATATATGTACATTTCTCTAACTTTCTTCATTTTGATTACTTTTGTGTATTACTATATAAATAAAACTAAATTTGTGAAGAAATTACTAAATTTTTTGATAAATATATTTTTTCCTCACCTCCATACAAAAATCCCCAGTGTGCGCCATACCGAATTTTTCCTTTTAACAAAGTCTTTTTTAAATGCCCAATAATCGATCATTTTTACGGTTATCCCCAATTTTTAAACTATGAAAATAATTATTTACTATTATTTGGCAAATCGGTAAAAAGATAAGTGAATTATTTAATATTTTGAATATTATAAATATAATAAAATTTCGCATATAACGTAAAGTTCGTTGTAACAGAACTCCACTGGGAGACTAATTCAGTCCTATCGATAATTATAATAATAGAAAGCAAATATGTTATTTCCTTCGAGTTGATTCCCTTTCGCCAAAAATTTATTCAGCATGTTTACAGCTGTTTTTAGTAGGCAGTTCGTAATTTTCCATTTTGCACCTGGTATGTTCCTCCCTCATGAAGACTACTGTGGGAACTGTTTTCATGAGGAATCACAGAATGCTGCGGGGGGATCACTGGCTATGCTCATACCTAGACTTTCAAAAGTACACATCTTTCCAATTAGAAACAGAAACTTGGAGAGCTTGGAAAAGCCGCAAATGATTTTCGAAGCAACTTAGACAAGTGACAAGTTGCAAGGTGGATTAAAACTTTGGTCTTTCCCAAATATACCATTTTCTTTAAAAAAAATAAATAAATGGATTTCTTTTAAAAGAGAATCGGCTCCGTAAGCTTAACTTATAAAAGGCTTCGGGAATTCAGTTTTTACAGCGAGTTTATTATCTGTAAAAGATTGAACTTTTTGTTGGATAGAAATAATCTCTTTTTTTTTCACGCTAATATATGTTTATTGTATCTTCAAATAATTGAACTAACAATAAGTGTTCAAATCTTAAATATATAAATAATTATTAGGCCCAACCAGTGTCGGACATAAACTTAGTGATAATAATTAATAATACATAAAATTCATGTTACGCACAAAAAATATTTTCAAAGAATTTCATCTGGAGAGTTGCGTATTAATGCCGTAGTGTCCCTCTTTTTTAAGCGGATGTGTCCAGGAAAGTTCAAGATGTTACGAGCAAGGGGATTAGGATGGAACTCGAGTTTTGTTAAATATTTTCCAGCATATTTTGCAATTTCAGCGGTCACAAGTGGCATATTTAAATCACGATGTAAAATAGAATTTTTCAAGTACCATGGAGCCGTAGTTATTAACCTTAATATTTTGTTTTGCATTCGTTGGATTCTCTCTACATTGGAAGCTGAAGCAGTGCCCCATAGCTGAATTCCGTAACACCATATCGGCTTCAAAAGCGACTTGTATATTAAAAGTTTACAATCTAGACTGAGGGTAGCATTTCTACCAATCAGCCAATGTATCTGGGTTAATTTAAGCTTCATTTGTGTCAGCTTAGAGTCAATGTGGTGTTTCCATGTAAGCCGTCGGTCGAGGTGAATACCAAGGTATTTCACCTGTGAATGTTGAGGAACAACTTGATTGTTGATTTGAATGGGGGAACAAGTATCTCTTCGTAGGGTAAATGTAACATGAACACACTTTTGTTCATTTACTTTTATTCTCCATAAGTTCAACCACAATTCCAACAGGTTAATATGTTGCTGAAGATAACGGGATGCCTCGTGAGGGTTTTCATGCATACTAAGGCAGGCTGTATCATCGGCAAATGTAGAGGTGAGGATATTACTGCTCAAAGGCATATCACAGGTATAAATCAAATACAAAACTGGCCCCAGTATACTCCCCTGAGGCACCCCAGATGAAATGGTTTCGGGCACACTCATGAAGTCTCCTTCCACGACAGTGAACTTCCGGGCAATAATGTAACTTTCCAAAAGATTTACAATGTTTATTGGTAGATATGTCTTCAATTTTAGAATTAGGCCTTCATGCCACACTTTATCAAATGCCTGAGAGACATCAATAAATAGGGAAGAACAATACTTTCTTTCTTCAAATGTTCTTCTTATGAAATGAACCAATCTATGACATTGTTCAATGGTGCTGTGCTGACTCCTAAAACCAAATTGATGGTCCGGTATGCATCCATTATCAGCTAGAATTGGGGACAATTTTGTCATGAGAAGTTTTTCAAAGAGCTTCGAAATTGTTGACAGCAAACTTATTGGCCTATATGACTCAGCCTTGGTAAGATCTTTACCCGCCTTTGGAATCATTTTGACCATGGCAAGTTTCCAGCTGTGTGGGTAATACTCCAGTCGTAAAATGCCATTAAAAATAAATAACAGGATTCTAATAGCAATACGAGGCAACTGCATCAGCATCTTGTTACTAATTCCATCAATACCCGGGGCCTTCTTTGGATTGGTTTCAGCAATTAGTTTTTGTACATCAAGCATCTTAAACTTTATAGGTCGAGGGGGTAGAGCAACTACGCTCGGCAAATCAACAGCACCAGTACATGTGTTTGGGGTAAATACGTCTTTTAAATGACCAGCTAATATGTTACCTTTTTCAGTATTAGTTCTTGCCCAACCTCCGGTAGAAGTGCGCAGGGGTGGTTTAGACTCAACGGGTGTTTTAAGCTTCTTAGCAGCGCGCCACAAGGAGTAATTAGATGCTGCAGTGACATCGAGACCTTCCAGGTAGTTCTTAAGAGAAGCAGATTTTTCAGCTGAAAGCAACTCTTGGAGTCGTTTAGTGCATTCTCTAAGTCTGATTTTATGTTGGGGCGATCTGTGCTGTTGCCATTCCCTTCTAGCTCTTCTTTTTTCACATACGAGACGTTCAATGTCCGCAGAATAAATTCTATTAAACCCAGTCTGCGGATGGGAGGTAGTGGCATGTTTAGCAGCCTGTTTAATATTCTCGGTAAGATTGGCAATGTTAAGTTCAATATCATCGGGAGTTCTAAGCCTGATGTTTTCCGTACAATGACTACTGAGATATTTTTTGAACCCCAGCCAGTTAACACGATGTATCATCTTCACATATGGGTCAGGTAAGTCACTTCTTAGTGGGCTACAAATTGTAACGATCGTGGGAGAGTGATCGGAGGAGAGATCATGTGAAGCTTCAACATGAATTAAATCCCTAGGGATATTTTTCATGACCCCAAAATCTATAACATCCGGAATTTTTTGTATGTCAGTAGGCCAGTAAGTGGGCTCCCCACTAGAAATGACATCCAAATCCATTTTTGAAATTGTGTTGAACAATGCTCGACCTCTAGGAGTAATAAGACGCGACCCCCAGAACGTATGCTTTGCATTGTAGTCTCCAGCTGCTACGAAACAAGGGCCAAGAGTTTTGTAAAAATCCTCGTATTGATCTTCACTGATTGAAAATCTGGGAGGGGAGTAAACTGATGAAAGCACAAGATTTGAACAAAAATTTTCGATGCAAATATTTGTTGCTTGTAGATGGTCTTCACAAGTGTTCTCAAGAATATAGTGCTTGAGTCTTGACTTTATTAGAATTGCTGATCCTCCACATGCTCTTCCTCTCGGGTCCTTTGTATCATATAAGGTGTAGCCACTCATTTTAAAAAGGCTTCTCGAAGTCAAATGAGTCTCAGATACCAACATTACATCAATATTCTTCACCGTGAGGAAGTGCTCTAGTTCGTTTCTATGTTGGCGAATGCCGTTAGCGTTCCAGAAACATAACTTTAACGTGTTCATGGCTTGTTAACTAATGCTAGAAGCAGAGTGTTCTGCATTCGCAGCATTTCTTGCATCATGCTAGTCATATTTGTCGTAAAGTTGCTTATAGTTTGCACCAGATTATCAATAGTAGCTTCAAGGCGATTGAAATTAAAGCTTGCATTTGCGTTTGTTGTATTGTTTGGTGGTGACACTTTTTGAACGGGAATAGAGTTGATCTTCACAGCGTCAGCATACGATACATGTGAAGTGATTGGTTGGGCCATTAGGGGATGAGTAGCGGAGTACGTATTTCCTGCTTGAGCTGGAGTTACTTTAGGCTTTTGGGTCATAGCTTGTTTCACAAAAGAGAATACAGGACATCCTCTGTAGTTAGCAGTGTGATTACCTCCACAATTACTGCACTTTTTTTCCTTCTGGTCCTTCGACTTATTGCAAATAGCAGTGTTGTGTAATTCACCGCACACAACACAAACAGACGGTAATTTGCAATAAGTTTTCGTATGGCCATATTCTTGACAATTATGGCACTGTACGGGTCCTGAGCGCTTGTGTGGTTCTTCGACTGTAATTTTCCGGTATAACAGATATTTTAAATTATAAATTGGATGGGTCTCATTTTTCTTCAATTTTATATCATTTGGCTCCAATTCAACGCGAAATAAGGGTTGGGGGATCTTCTCCCTGTTTATTATGTTAGAGACATTCTTTACCTTAAATCCCTGGAGGGTGAGAGCATCTTTAATTTCCTCAGGAACTACATAAGAATCTATGCCTTTCAATACGATCTGTAGGCCTTTAGCACTCTTAAGCTGGAATGTGTAGAAACTTGTTTTATTTTTTTCGAATTCGTTAACCATTTTGCGGAAGTCTTTTTCATCATATATTTGAACTTTTGTTTCATCAATGTTACCACGTTTTATTGGAACAATGTGAAATGACTTTTCACCAATGGCCGAGATTAGTTTTTTAATAAGTGTGTTCGAGTTTTTTTGTCTCAGATAGATTGGTGGTGGTTTTGAAGTTTTTTTCGAAGATTCTTCGGGTTTATCGCTGTCATCTTGTAATATTTTAAACCGGTTTTGACGATTAGCTGAGGCGGCGTCGTTGTCTCTGGATATTTTCGGAACAGATGAGATTTTGGATGAATTTGGGCTTCGCCCGCGCTTTACTACCGTTACATATCTGTCCATTCCGACAGGCACTTTAGGTTTTTGAATATTATCGTCCATTGTGATAACTGGGTTAAGTGATGAACACGAGCCCAGAGCGGATAATGGCGCTGACTTAAATAACGATGAACTAGGCAATGGTAATATTACCGAATCACTACTTGGCATCGGAGTAAGCGAATTTGATCGCTCACGTAAAATTGGCTTTGCCGTTAGAAAAAGACTGTCATCCAATTTTTTCTTTTTATTGTTTGCATTAAGAGCTTCAGAACTCACAGTAAAATAGGCATTTCTGCCGTTAGAACTCACTTCACAATTTTTTGTTTTTGAGGTACTCATGCAGAGTATTCCTCAGTCACTTTGTTTGTGTTTTTTGTTTTTTTGTTGTTTCAGTTTATACGAAAAATATTATTAATGCAAGTAAAGCAAATTTAACAAAAACTGTACTTATTACGAATCAGTACTTATTACGAATATTTTTTTTTTGTTTGCTTAGTATGTGAAAAAAAAACTCCGCTAACACGTCTGTTCACTACGAAGGTTCAACAAGACTCGAGAAATAATCTCTTTAAAGAAATATTACTCACTTTTTTAGAGAGCATAAAATCCGCCAGAAGTCAATTTTCTACAGCAAACAAACAACCTATTCAGCATAAAATGAAAATTTCGATTTCTTCATACAATTTCTTCTGCATCTTTAAAAAATGTTCGTTTTAGTTTTCTGGTTAATCCTTTTGATTTCATTTTAAAAACGTTTTATTTTTACTACCCTTTTGAATAATAAAGTTTATAAAAAACAATAATTTTTACTTTCTATATTATTAATTCTTTACAATTCTATTTTTTTTTTTTTTTTTTGGCAAAAAAACCAATATGAACAAATAAAAAATGACACCACCTTCCTTGTCTGCTCATAATGTCAATGGGTTTTTATGATGACAATAATGACCTTTTTCTCTTGATGTGGATGTTCCTAATGATGTGGATGTTGATAATTGGATGTCATTTATGATAAATATTACGGCAGGACGAGAAGAGAACAGAAGAGCATAATGTTGTGATTTTAGTGGAATTTGCCATTGCATTGATGTCAATTTTAGATTCAATCAACCGTGAATCATTTCAAAGATTTCGTTTACGCATTGGTCTGAATCATGGTCCGGTCATAGCTGGTGTTATAGGGGCACAAAAGCCCCAATATGACATCTGGAGTAATACCGTAAATGTTGCCTCGCGTATGGATTCGTGTGGTGTCATGGGTAGATTACAGGTACAGGCAAATATTAATTTTATTGACATTTTATAAATTTATTATAATTATTGCTTTTATTCCAGACCACCGAACATACCGCACAAATATTAATGGCTGCCGGTTATGAGTGTGAATGCCGTGGTTTAACTTACGTTAAAGGCAAAGGAAATCTAGTCACTTATTTTGTAAAGACACCATTTGATGGAAAATTATAATAATTTTTAACTTAAGAAAAAATAACAAATATTTCTTTTGCCAGTCGCACATTTACTTGTTAAAGTAATTGGCTTAATAAATCTATGAAAAGCGTTATAAAATAATTAAACTATAAGAGTAATTATGAAATATGAATGCTTTACATTTATTTCTATTTTTATTTCCCATGTCCCGCAATATAATAACAAAACCACCATTTCAAATATATTAAGCATTTACCATACAGTAGTCCTTAAAACTAATAACACAGCAGCGCATTGTTGCACTTTAATTTTTTTGTAATAAAAAAGACGAAAATAACAAACAAAAACCTGGGAGAAATGTAAAGTTGAATTTCATTAATACGTGAAGTTTTTAAATTGTAAATTTGAAACTAATTACACACCTACAGAAATTAAAATAATTCCTTAAAAAAACTACAAACCTATCGAAAACCGTCAACAGTTAATTTGATAGCCTTTGTTCTGTAACGCAGCCTGTAAAAATTTATTCACGGAATTTGCCAAGGTTTTATAATTTCCTCTTACTTATTACAGTTTGGATCGGATTTCATATTTCCAAATATTTTCCACACTTCCGATTAGAGCTCAGTTGGGTTGCCAGTACTTTTAAGAACTGTTTCTAGCATATGTGGCATGAAAAGGATCCACATTTTTACACTGTGTTCATGTGATTTAAAAGCAGTTTGGGTAGTTTCACAAAAATACTCCAAGCCGCTTCAATGGAAATATTTTCAATAGAGCTGACCTTTATAGTGCTTTACTTTCGTCCGAAGCAATTTGTTACCAGAATTTTTGGTGCGGATTATTTTAGGTGCTTATACATCTCCTTATATTCTGAAATAAAGACGTTTAGTCATGTTGGAGCCTCGTTACTCTTTCCATATCTAGATTCACATTCAGAATTTAGTTTTGAGTATCAATTAGTAACTAGTTTAATAATTTCTTCACAATCACTTTCGCAATTATTTTCCATTACATATTCCAAGTTAAGACTTCTCATTGGGGCATGATAAATATATATATATATATATATATATATATATATATATATATATATATATATATATATATATATATATATATATATATATATACATATATATATATATATATATATATATATATATATATATATATATATATATATATATATGTATATACATACATATATATATATATATATATATATATATATATATATACATATACATATATATATATATATATATATATATATATATATATATATATATATATATATATATATATATATATATAAGGGTGTATATCTGTGTAGTTTTCGTGAATAAGGCTGAATTTTATTTCCTTAATTGAGCCATTTAGTGTAAAAATCCGACTCAACCGGATTTCACTTCCCGTTCTGAAACGATCGTTTTTCTCTAAATAGAGTAATTTTTCTGCGTTAACTAATGTCTGACCAAAATTATTTCAATAAATTTACTAAGGAATTAAAAGTTGCCCAATTGAATTTATTATAAAATAAAAAATTAATAAAATGTTTTGATTATATAAATTCTTTTTTACTGGTACAATATTAAACAAAAAGGTATGACAAATGTCAAAAAGTACATCTCAAATAATATACATACATACACATGTATTTTTTCTCTTCTTTCATCAGGTAGAAATGCTTTTAGACGTTTTTTTATTCTTTAATGTGTCAAAAACTCAATATCCTCGTGGTTGGAAATGGTATCTTTCACCGCTACATCAAACAAATCAGGCACTTCTTTTGGCACGGAACGGCTTGAACTACTTTTGCTATTATATTTTTACATTATGGTAAATGGCATAAGCATATACATATATACATATAAATATCGAGATTCAATTTTATAAAAGCAGCCATATTATTCCATAGTATTTTCAATAAATACAAAGTTTTCA
This sequence comes from Germaria angustata, assembly GCA_963681545.1. Classification (NCBI taxonomy): domain Eukaryota; kingdom Metazoa; phylum Arthropoda; class Insecta; order Diptera; family Tachinidae; genus Germaria; species Germaria angustata. Next base: position 73,728,574 of record OY813000.1, on the reverse strand, counting down.
ACACCCAACAGCACCAAACTATAACCCCTCCTCACCATATTTTTTGGATGGAAAGCTTTTCCTATGTTTGATTAAATCTATTAAAATAGTGTTAAAAATTTCTCTAAGGAAAATCGGTGATATTAAATTTTCTATAGGAGAAACTCTTCAAAAAGGTTTTTGTGACAGCCTCTAGACACAATGGTGTTTTACAGACGTCTGTCAATGCTATTGTTTGTTAATCACTCACTAATCGAAATCCACTACGGCGAATTTCACTTTTAAGCAGTATGTCCAAACAGAAAATTTTATTATAATACGTTTTCATTAGTGCGCGCATTGCGTGTATTCCACCCATTTTGCGGCAAATACGGTGACGTACATATAAATTTGAATGCCCAAGGTGTTACATGGCTAAATTCAAAATTACCATTTCTATAACCATATGTCTTAAGTATACAAGAAAATTCTTTTGGAAGGATCTACGTTGGCATCTACAAAGGTTCCAGCGTTGAGAAAATGACCTTAATAAAACTTTTTCGTCAAATACATAAAGAAACACTATTCTGTCACTGGGATGCTCTTGATGGTGATCTACGTTTACTATACAAAACTTTTAAATTTTTAGTCGAAATCGATATATATTTTAGGATTGCAAGTAGACTTTTTTATTAAGATAGTCAGTTTCTCTCTGAGGGAAAGAAAATTTACTTTAATACACAAATTTTCTGTGAAAAAACAAGATCTTCGAAGGGAGCCGGATTTCCTCTGGAGATATAATGTGCACTCCGAATAAAACCAAGTTTTGTGATGTAAAATCGTCTTCGATGGTTGCTATTACTAGTGTCGTCATATTTTGGATAAAGGATACTTTTTCCAAGTAATATTTTCTAAATATTTACTTCATACTTTTTGAGATAAACTATACATGTTTTAAATAAATTTATTTTAATTTTTGTGTAAAAAAATTACTCTTGTTTGGGTTCTTTACTTTTCTTTTCTTTTATTTTGCATTTCCATGTTATAAATAATTTGTTACATCACCTTAAGTATGATGCCTTTTTTATTTTGATATTATTCTTACTTTGTAATTACACGAAATTATTCGTTTCCTTTTGTTTTACCCGGAAATAAGTACATAAGTATCCAGTTTAATTGTTTAAAGTGTTTTAGATTTTAGCGTTTTTTAAAGTCTAGTACATATGTTATGTGATTTTTAACAAAAAAATCTGTTTAGTCTTAATTTTTGTATTGAATTAAAGAGTGTCCTACACACAATGCTTATCAAAGTTTATAGAAGATGTATAAAACAAATTTGATAAATCATTATGAATATTGCCGAAAATCTTTAAAATGTACAAACATACACGTATTTATAAACTTTTTCCAAACATACATACATTAAAGATTTCAGTCCCTCCCTACCTGTCCCTCAACGTAACTCGTAACATAAAAAGGATGTGAATATTACATTAAATCCGGCATCTTCAAAGATATTTTTTGTACTAAATTACTATCAATTAATAATTTTAGAGCAATTTAGCTTTTAAATTATTATTTCTGTGTTTTTGGAGTCATTAACAGAATGAAACTGACAAAACGAAGTTTTATAAAAGATTATCGCCGTTTTTACGATGTCAAGCCCTTCAACTTATACAATATGTAAAAAACTTATTTGAAGCCCAACTATTTTAAACTGTATGATTTATTTTTTACTTTGATAAGCATAAATAAATACATTATATATATATATTAGAAATATAAATCAATTATAAATAGGAACAAATAGTAACAGGAGGAATCGAAGAAAGTAAAGGCATCAAATTACAAAAAGCTATAAATTTATGATTTATCTCTATTCTAGATTAAGTTTTAACAAAATTGTTAACACAAAACCTCTTAGATATTATGCAAAAAATATATTTAAGCCATTGTAAAACTAATATAACAAACGCAAACGAAAAAAAAAAAAATAAAATATTAGCAAATCAAAATACATAGACAATTGTGTATATATTGGCAATTGTTTCTTCGAATAAAACTAGGTCAAGGGTCTAGTCACCGCATACGGTAGTGTAAAATTGATTTTTCGTTTTGATATTATGGTCTTCGACCATCTCTCGAGTTGTCATTCGATACGTTAGTGCCTATCGTGTGCAGAAAAAGCAGTACCTTCGTTTTTATTGATACTGAAAGATTTCTTCAATTTGCTAATTTCTAGCAAAATTACATTTCTCCTTTTCGCCATAGAATTTACTCGTACATTGTTATCTACATAGGTAACACAGTTTTCAATTAAAATGTAGAAAGAACTCGTTTAAAGAGACTTTTCGTACATATATTTTAAAGGTCTGGTAGCTTGTCGTGAAATATTTTAAAATTCTGAAAGGGAAAAGGAGACGGAAAGGGCACAATGATCTTAGTTGCTTATGAGGGTGTGAAGTGAGGAAAAGATCGAGTGTATTATTTTTCTCCCCTGCAACACATTTAAATGTATTGGTTTTAACCCTTTCCGACTTTTGTTTCATCCTTTTCCGACTTTGGGATTTCTGTAAGGAAACCCGAAATGCAATATGCGAGTATGCGACCTGGGCATGAATTTACCACAAATACATCTAAATTCGGAATCATACGTGCCCAAAGATTGCTGGTACAGGTGCATAATTTTATTGGGTACATATGTAAGCTGCAAGACCCCGCCGAAGAAGGGATAGAAGATAATACACAGGTACTTATATGAAAATTCTGTGGGTCAGAATTTTCAGTCATCTGAGCCACACATAAGTTTAAAGCATTTGGCAGTGAGCGTAGGCAGTGAAGAAGTTCGATCTTAGTTTGCGTATGTTGCAGAAATTTATTCTGAGTTCAGAAAAAACTGGACAATGATAATTCCGAAAGAAGCCATAAAATATCCAAATCGATCATTGAGGTCCCGTGCCATAATTAATTTAAGTTACCCACACTGATGCATTATGACTGCGGTTTTTTTTGTTGCTTTACTTCCTCTCTCTCTCTCTTTTTCTTATGATAGTTTTTATTTTTATGTAAGTTTGTCTTGCTTTGTAAAAAGAAATTTTTACTATCGCACAATACTGTAATTTTTAAGTCTACGTGTATATTAGCGTTATTATTTTTATTTACATATGTATAGTATGAAATCGTATAAATAAAATGTAGTTTTCTATCGAACGCTTTTTATTTATTTTAGTGGTATTTTAAATTTCAGCAGAGTACAGAGCTTCGTTATGTGAAACATATCTTTTCCACTCGTCAATTTTAATTTCGCAAGTTTCAATTCAACTAGGAGAAAGAGAGAGAAAACTCGTACTCCTCTATCTTTCTCTCAATAAAAATTGCTTAGTGGAAAAGACACGAGAGTAATTTCAAAAGAGAATCGACAAAAAATTGCTCGATGGAAAAGGGGTAATGGCTTCTATGGTTTTCCTTGGTTATATTTCTTAGTAATTTATATGACTCCCTTATAAAACGGAATTGAAGTGATTATAAGCCGATAAAACTTAAATAATGCTAATGAATACGAACTAGTATTGCTCAAATTAATTTTCGCAACAATATGACTGTTTTACGCCACAAGGAAGTAAACGGTCTGCTCATGTTATCGCAGTAACAAAAAATTTTTCATCCAATTTTTCATCTGGCCACCCATATCGTAAGATTTGATTCTGTTAGAATTTCTCTTGTAGCGCCTTCCTAAGTAGTAGGTCTTTGCAACTAACCCACAAACCTCAGCGAGCTTCAATGCCAATATTACACAGATATGGAAAATTGGACATTTCGGATACGTAGTACTTAGCGAATCCTCCGCGGACACTTACACAATATTATATTCCATATATAATGGCCTTTAAAATTAATAAAAAAAAAATCAAGGTAAACACACTACTTTTTACTTAAAGTTAAAAATAGATTACGCTAATGAAAGACCGTTTACATACATTAGTAAGTACATACTCAGTGTATAAAAGGAAGAGTCACTGTTTATGAGTAGCAGCTTGTCATATTATATACTCGAAACTCTTCATTGTCTTTAAAATTTTAAAAACAGCAGAAAAATGTATGACTGTGTATTGTTTACGTTTATAGTGTTCGGCTATGGCTAACATGATACCAACTTTTCACCAATTTGTAATTTTAGAAACAGCCGCTCAGGAAGAAAAACGTGTTAAAATTTTTAATTAATTAATAAGAGAAACAACAAAAACGATAAAGGTAAGCAAATACATTTTGATTTAAATTTATAATTATTTTAAAACAAACTAATTTGTCGAACGTAGAAATTTGTTCAGAATTATGAATATATTTTTTAATGTCATTATCAGGCCTGTCACAGAAATCAATTTCGATAGAAAGTGGAATTGATTCCGTATTTTGCTTTTCCAGAAAATAAAAATCGAAATTGTTTTTCGGAATGAAACCAATTTTAATTTCATGATCGAATTTGCATTTTTTGTATCTGATAGTACAAAGACAAATTTAAAACTTTCTTGATTGAATAAATAAAATAATAAAATACGGAATCAATTCCACTTTCGATCGAAATTGATTTCTGTGACAGACCTGTATATCTTTGCGTTTTGTTATTTAATTCAGACTACATTCATCATATTTTTGTATTAGTTAGAAGTATTATATGTAGAAATTTTTTTCAAGTGGAACTTTAAATAATCATTACCCTACAAGGAAGAATGTAATAGTTAATATTAAGTAGTATTGACATATGCTATATGTTTCCATATTTCTCTCCAAATATAGTTTTTGTATTAAAATATCCTAATTGTAATTCGTGGTTGATCTTTATTTCCTTATTGAATAAAAAATTGATTGATTTTTATAACTATATTTTAATAAAATATTTATTTATGTTTATATAGTACAAACTTTATGTTTAATAATAAAAGTTTAACACAAAATGTTTAATTAAATTTCTTAGTGGTAAATTGTTAAAAAATAAGATTCAAATTTCCGTTTTTAGATAAAAAAAGGTACTAAAATCAAGCTTTATATTGAATCTTTTTGTTCAAAAAGTTGTTGCAAATGTTAGAGCTGTTAGAGAATTGCAATTGTTTTGCATACATATATTTTGTTAAAAAAATAAGTGAATTAGAACATGAATGACATCACCAAGAATTGAATTAAAATTCATGGTAAACTTAAAATCCATAATTATGGATTTTAAGCAAATTATAATTTGCTATTAACTTCTCCAGTTAGAATAAATATGAAAAAGAAACATCTATTTTTATCTAGAAATTCTTAGATAAAAAGATTTACAAAACACCATTTTACAATCGAAAACTAATCATCTTATATTGTTGGTTGGTCATATTGCTTTTGGTGTATTTTAAAGTGAAGTAATACAGAACCGGCTGTATGAAACACTTGTTTTTAACTTCCCTTATTTCATTATCATATATATATATATTACTTATGCAATAAGTTGAAAAGCTCGATTATGAAATAATTTTATATTGAATTACTTTTTCTCGTTTCTTAAGTAAATGTATTCAGGAATTTTTAGTTCATATTCAAAATTTAATACCTTTTCCTCTTTTATTGCAAAAGTAATACATTTAAGTTTCTGTGATTATTGGTGAACAGAAAGCAAATATGATTAATTCATAAAATAATAATATAAATAATAAATAATTACTTTTACCTTAAACCCCTAATAAAATTAGCAAAACAAGTTGCTTAAAAGTTAAAGTGCAGAGCCAGAGAAAAAACGTAATATCTTAAAAAATGAAATAACAATTAAAACACGCATAAAAATGCTCGCAAGAAACGTACTTTTTCTATAAAAAATTTTTACAAAGGTAAAAAAAATTAAGTTTACACAACAAAAAAAAAAGTGAATCTAAAATATTAATATTTACCTGCTTCATTTTCCCATTCAAAAATGAGGCAAACAAACTTTTCCTGCAAATAACTCGGAGACAACAGTAATCCACAATGCCAGCACGAATAAGATATAAGATATACCAATCTTATAAGTGTTTGGCAACTGATATGCCTGTCCTCCAATCTCTTCAATGTGAAAGCCTAGAGGAAACACCACAGCCGCCATACAAAATAGAACCATGGCCGTAAAACCCACCCATCTTGCATAGGGTATAACATTTCGATCCCAAGTACTAGATGCTAACAAGATGACAGTAGTGGTTATACAAATACAGCCTATGAAAATGCACACAAGAGCAACAAGCCATTCAGGTTGCAATTCTGGGGTATAACAAACTTGGGGACGATTGTACAGGGTCATACAAGTCCACATAAGACCGAGGCGAATATCACCTAAACGTGTCAAAGTGATAAGCAAATTTACTAATTTCAAGCTTACATTTTAAAGAAAACATCAAATTAAGATTTAACCTACCAGCCTCTTCTGTAACAATCCAATCGGGCATGGCTAAACTGACAATGGCAAAAACATCGGCAGCCATAAATAGAGTGGCACTAATTGTGGTTAATTTGTCCATGGTTTTTTATTCACAGTTAATTTTTCACTTCATTCAAAAATTTTACAAAATTGCTTTATATTTTTCACTCTGCATTTGGATAGTTACTTCTTTCCCAGGACAATCTTTTTTTTCAAATAATAAAAATCAGCTGATAAACATAAAATTTTTTATAAGAGCGCTGCCATACTCTCTAATATCATTGGGTTTAATAATGGTTGACACATTTATAAAATAAGATTAAAATTTCTTGAGATATTATCAAACTCTACACGTAAAATTTTTCGTTAATGTTTTCTGTTTAATAACAAATTTGATAAATATTGTTGGTGTTTTCTCATATGGAATGTGACAATTCTACCATGGCTCGTGTGGAGTCATTTGTAGAAAACATACACCATATCATGGTTTAAAAATACAAGATAGAACCACTTTCTCTTTTTTTATGACAAATAGCCATTTGACAAGTAAGGGGTTTTGTTAAAAAAGTGCTACCGTATTTGTTTTAAATGTTCCCAGTTTTCCTTTTTTTGAAGTTAGTTTTCAAAATAAGTAATAAATGATTGGTTCGATATATTTAATATTAACACACCAGCTAAAGATTCGCGAAAGCTCAGCAAAGCGTACGGAATGTCGTTAGTATCCCAAAATGAAGTTTTGGATGCGATGACCAGAACAGCAAAGGACTTGTTTTCTTTTAAAGTTGGAGGAAACCTTCTCCCTTTTCAACGCGCTATAGTGCAAAATAATAACGCTCTACCTTTACTAATGAACTTCCTCAAAGAAATATATTCTATGAACTTCATATTAAAACACAAACTAAACCAAGGCTGTTTGGAAAATTTTTTAGTGCAATTCGGGCAAAAGGTTGATTACATGACCACCCATCACCATTGGAGTTCAAATACCGATTTTGGTAATTTTTTTTATGTAAATGGTTGTTATGGTTTTTATTTCACATATAACTTTGTTTTTTAAGTTTTAATGAAAACTTTGTATCAACAAAACAAGATTATTTGAAAACTTTAATTAATACGTCCAAATTGAATTTAGATTCTAGTATTGTGAAAAGGTTTTTCTATGAAGAACATTATTTAGAAATCGCCGTTAGAACAAAGACTACAAAACCAGTTCTCGTACACATAAAAAAATTAAAAAAATTGTAAAATAATTAAACGTTTTATATAATTTTTAAATGATTTTCAGCAGCCTTTTATTTATTGATGTCAAGTTTAGTTTAATTATTACCAGCATATAGTCTAATTTATCCCAATAAAAGTATAACAGAAACGCACCGGAATCATTTCCACTTATTCTTCATATATTTAGATTTTGGTATCCTTGAATCATGTCCACTTATTCTTCATATATTTAGATTTTGATATCCTTAAAATTAGATTTTCTATAAATTGAAAATTTAATTCGCAACAAAATTTTATTCGTTTCAAACTACACAATTTTTAGGTTTAAGATTTCTCTTTATTTTCGAACATTTTTATTGTTTGTGATTTTTTTATTAAATTTTAATAGGCTAGTTAGTTCAATTGTATTTTATAAGCCAAATTACATGTGATAGTTATCAAAGAACAAATTACACCAAAGACACATGTGTAAATCATTCTGACAAACACTAGCAGAACGGAACAACATGCTGTTTTCGAAAGCCGCTACACTTTCATCATCAGCGTTCTTGTGTTTGGTCCACTTCTGTGGTGTCAGTTGATGTATATTTCAGCTCTTTATACAAACTTTTTCACTGTAAATAGACTACGTGAATTTTTTTGATTCATCGTATTACAATTTGTGAAAACTTTTTTTTGTAATGGAAAGCACAAATTACACCTCACTAACTTACAACAGTGTTGCCATTGTTATTTATTCTTTACCAACTATACACATGTGTTTTAATTTGCTTATTTTGTTTTTAACTTATGACAAACTTGTTTGGTTTGTTACTATAAGTATGTATATTAATTTTTTTTTTGCTATAAGCCTTTAGCTTTGTTAATTTATATTTTAGGTTTAAGATTTCTCTTTATTTTCGAACATTTTTATTGTTTGTGATTTTTTTATTAAATTTTAATAGGCTAGTTAGTTCAATAGCTGAAATATACATCAACTGACACCACAGAAGTGGACCAAACACAAGAACGCTGATGATGAAAGTGTAGCGGCTTTCGAAAACAGCATGTTGTTCCGTTCTGCTAGTGTTTGTCAGAATGATTTACACATGTGTCTTTGGTGTAATTTGTTCTTTGATAACTATCACATGTAATTTGGCTTATAAAATACAATTGAACTAACTAGCCTATTAAAATTTAATAAAAAAATCACAAACAATAAAAATGTTCGAAAATAAAGAGAAATCTTAAACCTAAAATATAAATTAACAAAGCTAATGGCTTATAGCAAAAAAAATTAATATACATACTTATAGTAACAAACCAAACAAGTTTGTCATAAGTTAAAAACAAAATAAGCAAATTAAAACACATGTGTATAGTTGGTAAAGAATAAATAACAATGGCAACACTGTTGTAAGTTAGTGAGGTGTAATTTGGGCTTTCCATTACAAAAAAAAGTTTTCACAAATTGTAATACGATGAATCAAAAAAATTCACGTATTCTATTTACAGTGAAAAAGTTTGTATAAAGAGCTGAAATATACATCAACTGACACCACAGAAGTGGACCAAACACAAGAACGCTGATGATGAAAGTGTAGCGGCTTTCGAAAACAGCATGTTGTTCCGTTCTGCTAGTGTTTGTCAGAATGATTTACACATGTGTCTTTGGTGTAATTTGTTCTTTGATAACTATCACATGTAATTTGGCTTATAAAATACAATTGAACTAACTAGCCTATTAAAATTTAATAAAAAAATCACTACACAATTTTTATTCAACTTTCCGGAAATTTCTATCCCTTTTCGACATGTGGCAACGCCCTCCTAAAAATTTTAAACAAATTGAATTTGAAAAAACCCAATACTTGTGAAAATATTTTAAGTGGCATTACCTTGTATTTCTTATACCATGCACCATATAATAGGTTTGTTCCACAAGATCTCGGACAAGTTCGGACTATTGAGAGCAAAATGAAAATTACTCTCTAAATTTGCCAAAGTTACCCAAAATAGCTGGAACGCGAAAAACCATTTTTGTAGTTCCTGAAATACTAATGCTGCTTACTATTTAAACTAAAATCTATTTAAGTGCTTTTAGACGCTTAAAAGTCATCAAATTATAAAAACAAAGCATTAGCATCATTGTCAATAGCTGTAAAATAATTGAAAAACAAGTGGAAGAAAAACTTAACAATTGCAATTTTTTTTAATATTTATAAATCTTTTAAAATGGAAAGACAAATTACGATCGATTTAAATATTTTTAATGCTGTTTCTTTTTTCAATTTCTGCTTTTTAATATATTTATTTATAAAAACTAAACTTTTTCTTTTGCTTGCAAAGTTTCCGATAAATCTATCAGTTTCATATGTAAACAAAAAACAGATGATTGTTAAATTCTTGTCCGAACTTACCCAAAGAAAAAGTTCGTGCAAATTTGTACAGGAAATTAAAAAAATTACTCTCTCAATTTCTCTCTTTTTTGCACAAAAATTTTGGGCTAGTTCGGACTGTTTCGTTATGCATGTGGAACAGAGCTAATATCATGTTTGGTAGCCAAATAAATCGCAGTCAACAAAGCAACAGTGATACCAAGTTTCACGTTCAGGTTTAGTCCCCTTTATGCCACATGAATTGACAGCGAGCCGTTAATTCAAATATCTTTAAAGCTTGCCTAGAACTTCTACATTCGGAAGTTAATAAATAAACACAAATTTTTTATTCATTTTAGTGAATTGCATACTTAAAATGCATTTAAATGACATTTTAAATGACAAAAACATTTAAAGCCAACAATAGTAAAGTAAAACAGAATGAATCGATTAAACAATTTATACAGTGTTCAAAATTGACACTTACCACGTTTATACGCACGTCTTATTTGCAAATAGAACTATTTGCAAATAACTAATTCACTGTTTATACGGGTAATTGCATACAGAACTTATATTATTATTAGTGATGCCATGTGACGAAAATATGATTGTTTGGTAAGTAAAACACAAAAAACGTTCATGAAGTGGCAACGTCTTACTTTTTATTTGCAAATAGTGTCGTTATTCACGACTTGTTTAAGTGAGTTAATAAGTTACAATAAAAAAGTTATACGGCAACATTCTTCTTTTTTATTTGCAAATAAGACGTGCGTATAAACGTAGTAACTAACGGAATAGTGAGAAAAATGATATGATTCAAAAGTCCAGCGATATCATTATAAAAGAAATAAAAAACTTACGTGGTGCAATAAATGAACTACAAAATAAGAACAAAGAATTGTGTAACAGTTTTGTAGAATCATCCAAAGCAATGTATAATGAAATAATAAAGAAGGAGCAGCCGTCAAATCAAATAAAATATTTTCAGATGTGTTTTTAAAACTAAAGAAGATTTAAATAAGAAGGTTAATCCTACTGATTTCAAAATAGTAAATATAAATCAAAAGGGGAACGAATCCGTGGTAATTCAGAGCGAAAGTAATAAAGAAAGAGAAAAAATAAAACAAACAATTTAAAATAGAATGGGTGAATCATATGAAATTAAACAAACTAAACAAATTCAAGTGAAAGTAAAACTAATTGGTATGATATTTAAAATAACGGAAAATGAGATTATTTAAAAATTTATAAATCAAAACGATTTTCTTGTGGAAAGGCAAATATCAGTTATTAAATTGTTTGAATACAAAAAGAAATGGATATACAATATATAATACCATTCTAAAGGTGAATTCACCGGTTCGTTCTGCAGGAAATTTTCGTTGAGAGATAATTTTAGTTTACTGAGAGTTTGCTCACAGAAGATTCACCCGCGTCGAACAAATATTCTGTAGAAACAAAGCTACCATATGCAACAACTCTGTAAATGCTGTGTGTTACTTTTACAAGCAGGCAGCACAGTGGCAGATGATTGCAATTTGCTGTGTTCTAAATTAAGCAAATTTTTATAAAATAAAAAATATATAAATGAATTTAAGTCGAGTGCATGCTCAAATAGCTATTGAGTTAAATAAATATAAAAAATTTACAATTAAATTTTGTATATTATAATACATACATATGTACATATAATATTATGTGGCAGCTCATTTCAATTTTGCATAAAAAATTTATATATCTGGCAGCACAGTTCAATTCGTTCGGGACGATAATTAAAATTAAACCAATTCAAGCAAAAATTGTTCCGCATTAAATTTACTCTCTTTCTCTCACTCTCTCAAAAATAGAGACGTCAAATTACATATAAAAAAAATCGTTCGGAACGTTCAGAACGAACCGGTGAATTCACCTTAAAGATCTATAACAATTCTTAGGGAAAAATATTGAATGAAAAAAGTTAATGTTGGATGGTGCTAATGTTATACAATGTTTTAAATGCAGAGGATACAATCATAAATCATCAGAATGTAAATTTCAAGAGATTTGTCGTAAATATTATGGAAGCCATAAATCCAGTCTTGCCATTTTGGAAATGAAGAAAAGCGTCAATGTAGAAAAAAAAGGGTAAAAAATTTACGAAAGAAAAGGTAAAAAGCACCAAGAGAAAAATTAAAATTTGAACAAACAACATTTGCAAACAACAGGGAAAAAGTTAAAAGGTCTGAAAATGCCTCTCAAAAAAGTTATGTTAAATGAAAATAAATGTTTTATTTTATTATTAGGAGCAAATAAAAACTTAAAATAATTCATAGAAAAGTAAATATAACATTTTATGGAAAAACAATTTCATTTTGAAATATATCTGTTTCACAATCGTTGGCTTCTGGCCGCAAATCGCTTTTAATGAATTACTCAGATCTCTTATAAGTTTGATTTGAATTAATTTTTATGTATACTCTTGGAGGCAATTTGTAATTGCAACAACAATCTTTTTCTTGCTTATGACCGTATTTTATGTGCAATAATGAATTAGCAGAGTTTAAAGAAAGCCGATTTCTAATTTTTGGTTTAAAAAATCATTAAACTATCGTTTCTACTTCGGCATTTGAGTAAGGAAACGAAAGAATACAAATAACAAAGTAAGCTAATTCATAAAAAGGATTTTTCCCCCAAACGATTTTTAAAATTGTACACTTCAATCCAAAATTTATCAGTTCTTTCTTTATTCTCCCATTTTTGCAACGATAGATTTTTAGGGAAATTTCTATTTTATTTATTAGAGACAAATCATCAATGAAATTTTGTATTAAATAAATGATATCCACTTCATTATTTCTAAAAACCGTATCTAGACTAAACAGCGATTTCTTTTGTTGTGTTGTTTTTCTTTTTTGGCCAAATTTGATTTGATTACGTTATTTTCCTGTTTTGTTTTAGCTAATCAGGCTTAATATGTTTTTATGACAATAAATTTAAAAAGTTATTTATTTCATATTTTCCCATTTTCCCGACGTTTCGTGAATTTTTTGTTCACTTTATCCAGGGATTCGTAAGATTATATTACACTAATTAATTAATTTCTTGACATTTAACATCATCAATAAAACAATACATATGCATGTAATACAACAAAATTTAAAAAGTTTTTTTCATAAAGACACTGTTTTCCAAGACCATCTTGCAGACTTATTTCCACTATTAAATGGATTCATCGCTTTTTGATGTTTTCTTTTAGTACTATGCCGCCGCATCAAATCACTGTGGCTGGCATTTACATAATTCGCAATGGAAGCATATATAACCCAGTTTAGCAGAATCCTTTACATGTCTTAACAAATTTTTAAATACTGGAATGGTCTCCTACTTTTTTCGGTATTGTATCATATTTAAATTTTGGCACCTACTATATGCAAAAGCTGAATTTTTTACAAACAATTACAATTATTATCTTGATGTTTCGGCTTTTAAATTGTAGAAATATAAAAATTATACTGCTTACCATTTTTAGGAGCTAATTGTCCGTATTTGTTTAAATTACACAGCAAACTCGAAGACTTCTAATTAGCTAATTTTTGGGTCGGGGAAATACCGAAGAACATATTAAAAAACACAACACAAAAAAATTGCTTTATTGTTTAAAAAGTTCTTAAATTGTAAAACTCTCAAATTACACATTTGTAACAAAAAGCACCACCAAAATACCCGTTTTTAAAAACGTGTATTCGAAAAAATAAAAAGGGTAACGAGACCAAAAAATCGTCATAAAATACCCGAAAAACGTCAAAATGGCAAAACTGCATAAATCCAATGACTATAGTCAAGAGGTTTTAAATAAATGCATAAATTGTGTGGGAATAAACAATGGGTTAAAACTTGGGCTGAATGAAAATCATCGTACAGCCGATAGAGGTTGTCCGGTGTACCAAAATAAGCTAAACGCGAAAAAAAGATGCGGGCTAACAGCATAACGAGCAAGGCAGATATGCGGCAAATACACAAATTTCAAGGGCTTATGAATAATTACAGCCAATTGGAAGTAATAATAGAAACAAAAAATTAATAATTATACTAACCGAAGCAAATTTAACTGAAAATGTAAAGAAGAAAGAAACACAGCTAATAGGATGCAAACAATTTGCAATATTATCCAACTCTAAAAGGACGGGTGGAGTAAGAATATATGTATGTAAAAAAATGGAACATGTGAAAGGTCGTTGAATAAAAAATTTGGATAACTGCATAAGTGGCAAAATATAGTAACATCAAATTTACAATAATAGCAGCTTATAGATCACCGAGTAGTGCAGAACACGAGTTTATAGTCTATTAAATTAACCGGTAAAGGCCTACGTTCAATTATTATCACTATCGTATATGTTTCGTCAAGCTTTAAATTGGCGGCAATATACAAGTCGAAGGTTATTGTAGTGATGCAAAGTTTGATGGAACGCCTATAAATATTAGGAAAAATTAACAACAGGAACAACTAATACTATCTACTGAACGCAGCGTTACCGTTGAAAATTAAAGAAAGGAAAATAAAATCGCACAAAAATGCGATTAAAAAGTCGCACACAAGAAAATTAAATTAACAATTAAAATTAAATTAATTAGTTAAATCAAGAATTCAAATAAACATAAAAAACAAGAAAAAAACTTCGTAAAAAATTGTTTTAAAACAAATTTTTTCTTATGTAAATATTAAAAAAAATCTTTTTCTACACATGCGCTGCTGTGGTGTGAACTTAATAAATGTGTGGCAAATTTATATAAATATACATGTGTGGCAAATTTTTCATAAGTTTGGATATATTGGTTCAATTTTTAAATTACCTACTTTATGCCAAAAACTCTCCGCATTCTTAATTTCATAAAAGTGTTCGTATAATTTATGTATCTTTAACTTTACTTTCTAATAATTTGTACTCATTTATAAAAGCCGCAGGTTCACCTATAACATAATAAAATTCTGATTGTATATATATATATATATATATATATATATATATATATATATATATATATATATATATATAACTGCTTTAATGTTATAATATCTTTTTAACTAGTCGTAATATCTTCAAACTCTGTAGTCAATAAATTTGCAGTAAAATCTTCTTGGTATATCTGGCATAAACATCCGAGGTTGAATGTTTTCAAACTGCTTAAACTTCACTGACGATTTGGTTTTAGCAACCAATGAAATATCGGCATATGAAGAGCTAAAGCCACAACAAAAAATTAATTCTGCAAAAGCTCTAATTGTTTCTAACGATTAGTTGGGGAGAATATCCCAAATAATAAATTTCAACATTAAATACTAAAATAAAGTTATACAATCGTTGATAAATTTAGCTTCTGTCCAATATTTAAAAATTACTGCATAGTACCACAGAGCAGACAGAGGTATCTGTTCGGTCAATCCGAAGTACAAACGCGAGGGCTATTTTATTAGAGCTACAAAAAAGGTGGCAAGAGACAAAATATTTTGTGAGAGGTGGTCAAAGACATCTTAAGCTGAAAGTCCATACCATCCGTTCTATGCGCATGCGTTCTATGCGTATGCTGTGCGTTCTATGCATTCTATGCGTGAAGTTACATACAATGCGTTTCATGCGTCAACTTTTTTATTTTCATAAGCTGTAGTGTAAATATTTTTATCAAATAGAACAAATTTAGGCTAAAATGGAATGTGAAATTGTGATTTTAAAAGAATTTATGGAAGTCATTGAGTTTATATACATAATATTTTGGTCCTACGGAAAGCTGCAAAAGAACACGGAATGAGAAGTGAGTTGTATTTTGCAGCTTCAATAAGATTATTGTCCCTTGTAGTTGATTAAGAAATAATAAATAAAACAGAGATGACACTCAGTACATAAAGGTAATCGATAACTAGAACGCAAATTTTCTTAATGAAAAAAATATGTTAAAAATTGACTTTAATACATTTTATCAATAAAAGTAGTTGTAAACTTTAGTGCAAAAGGCTTTTCTTTTATTAAAAACTTTTTTAATGCAAAAAAAGAGAAAATTAAAATCCACCACACAAATTTTTAATCGATATCATTAAACATAAAATATAATTTGTCATCCCTGGTTAACAAAAACAACTGGCCTTTTTTCACCTCTTTCTCATGACGCATGAGACGCATAGAAAGGTAGAAAGTAAACCTACTTCATGCGTTCTATGCGTTTTGCTCTGTAACTTGTTACATACAATTAAACAGAATCTACTTTTTTGACAGACGCATGAAACGCATCGACGCATAGAACGGATGGTATGGACTTTCAGCTTTACGAGAAGCCAGGGAGGACATGAGAATCAATTCAACAGTTGAGAGAGGAAGTTCCCACTGCCATAAATAGAACAGCGGAGATAACATAGGCGGACCATAATAGAGACTTCATATCACAACTAGTAAAGGAAGCAAACAAACTGCTGAAACTGGAGCGTATCAAAACCGTATGCTGAATTGCAGAATTAGGCACTGCGAGGATAAAAAGCGGTGTTTTAGATGCTTTGCTCTTGGACATAAGAAATGGGAATGGATAAGAAAGGTATGGGATTGTGTATTCGATGTAATGAAAGCGGTCAGGTCTTGAAGCAGTGCAACAATCCATGGAAATGTTGCCTTTGCTTGGAAGAAGGAAAGGAATCTGGTGAAAACAAAACTGCCACTGCGGCTATATAGATTCGGAGGTCAAGCCAACTAGCTCTAAAAACTACAGGAAAGGGAACTGGCTACGCGTAGTTAAGGTTTGACAACGTAATACTTGTCAGCTGTTAGCTGACACCCAGTGACAGCATGGAAAACTTCCAGAAGAAACTGGATGAAATAATATACGGGTTTTCCAAGGCTCTATTGTAGTAGCAACAATCACCTCAACAAATGTAGAGAGGGAAATGCTAATGAATAATAAAACGACTAGACACAGGAAGAAACCAGTATACTGGTGGAATAAAGCCATTGCGGAAGCAAGGCAAGACTGCTTTCGCCGAAGGCGGAGATATACCAGGGTAAGAGGACTCGGCGACGCAGAAACTGAACGAATTGAATATAGAGAGGGAAAGAGGAAGCTATAGAGAGTCATCTTTAATATCAGTCAGCAATGGGAAGAGCTAAGCGAGGACATAAACAATAATCCTTGGGGAACAAATTAGTTATAAGAAATTTTGCGACGACAGCCCCGATGGGGAAATGGATGCAAAAGCTATGCAGAATATTGCAACGACATTTTTCCATTATGTGACTTTCCCGGGGAAATACCAAACACAAAGGAACTTGCGTATGTCCCACAATTCACACAACAAGAACTAAGTGACGTGGCACGCAGACTGAATGCCAGCAAGTTTCTGGCCCTGATAACATCAAAGCAGACTTAATAAAGTAAATAGTCCTGAAGCGCCCAGAGATAATGCTGATTATATATAACTGCTGCCTAAAAGAAGTTGTGTTCCCTAAGATATGGAATATGCAATTCCTTGTACTCATTACAAAGGGCAAAATAGACCGAATCTCTCCATATGCGTATAGGCAGCCATTTTGCATGCTGCATACTAAAGGAAAACTATACGAGTGCTTGCTGAAGCCTCGACTAAACGAAGCTGTAATTGGTAGCGGAGGACTCTCGAAGATGCACCATGGTTTCAGGCCAAAAAGGTCCACTATAGGGTACACTGGACGTTAAAAATGCCTTCAACAGCCGGATGTAGCGCAAGCCCTAGAAGATTTCATGCACTAAAATACTTGACGAAGGCTATAATAAAATATTTTAAGGATAGGAGACCAAAGAAAGATACAAGTAACATCAGGCGCTGCACAGTGGTATATATTAGGACCAAACTTACGTAATGTAAGCTATGACGGAATATTTAGCATCAAAATACCACAGGACACTAACCTGGTAGGATATACGGACGATATAGCAGCAATTACTTAGGCCAGAAACATAGAAGATGGAAAACGAAAACTAAGACAAGTTATTATAAAGAGCAAAGGCATATTTGGATGCGCACGGTCTCCAATAGGCTGTACACAAGACACACCTTCAAACGTCATTTACCAGTGGAGAAATATGTTCATATTAAAGACATGATAGTACGCACGAAGAAATCTGTGAACTATGTGGGAATAGGACTTGACTCAAAACTGTCTATTTCGGATCAGATTCATTATGCTGGATGACTTCATCCAAGATAACAGGACTGCTCAGCCTACTAATGGCAAACGTAGGTATACCACTACCAAGCAAACGAATGCTTCTGATGGAGGCTTTCAACAGTATCCTTCCTTACGGCAGAGAAATTCGGGGCAAGCAATTGAAAGTGAGGAAAACGACGAACAGAAAAGGATAGCAGCGCTACAAGTGATATCACGAATGATACTAATTAACCTGCATATATTAGAAGGAAGGAAGTTATGGATGCTGAGGATTCACATATGGCAGGAGATTATGTAGAGTTGGCAGCTTAGGTGGAATACCGACACGATGGACAGGTGGACCGAAAGACTCATTTCAAATAGACTGACTCAGATGTTGTCAGGTCATGTACATTTCCGAAAACATCTTCACAAAATTAAGAAATGTGACAATTCGTTTTGATTGTATGAAAACAGTATGATATATGTATGATGTGACCAAGTGAGAGCAGTCGCAAAGCATTGTTAGACAATCGGGTATGTTCTAGAATCCGAATTCACTCGAAAGTGGATTACTTTAGCATTTTTGGTGTTCTGCTATTCACATCCCCATGTTTTTATTCTTTTTCAATTAGAGTAGTTAGGGGTGGGTGAAAGTAAAACGAATCGTACTTTATTCTTATAAATGCTAACATTATTAAGAAAAATACAATTTTGGTTTTTAGTTTGAAGTGTTTTTTATTCAACTTCATAAAAAAATGAAAATTTTCACAGAAATATTAATACAAAAAAATTGTTTTCAAACTTTGCCAAAAATTTCAATTTGGTTTTGCCAGATCTCACTTGTGTAAAAAAACATTTAAAAAAATACAACAATTTTGTTTATGTTCGAAAACACAAAGTTGCACTACATAATAAAGTTTGATATGTCAATCTTTTTTGAACTAAATCTTAACGCATTTAGATCTTATTGAAAAAGAAAAATGAGTTTTTTGAAGGAAATTAAAACTAATTTCATATATATAAATCTATTTAAACAATAATTATAATAATACGATTGCATTTAGTTGTAAAATCGCAATGTAATAATCAGGCAATACTTTGTGTTAACAACATATGGTGCCAAGACAACGTAGTCGATATGCCTATAGCCGGCTAACAGCCGCGCTGATAAATAACGCAACTAGAAGAATGATTTATTTATTTATTTACAGCTACATTATATTTACAGCTGACATTACAAAAATAATACATAAGTGACTAGGTTAAAAACAATTATAAGTAAAAGCATTGGAATTTAAATAATTTAAAAGCTTTCTTTTAATAATATTAACATACATTATCCGATAAATCAATGAGATCATAAAATTTATTAAAATCCGAACAAATTCTACGGAATGGATCGAAATTCATGAAATTTGATCTGTGAAATCTAAGATATAAGGGTTCATATGATCTTAGTTGCCTATTTGGAATATTGATGTTTATTTGGTCGTGAAGAAAAATACAATCCGTTTTACCTTAAAATAATTTTAAAAAGAATACAATGTTAGATGCAATTCTTCGGCTTTTTAATGTAGGGAGATTTATGAGTGCCAAACGATTACGATATGGCGGCAGATTCACAGCTGGATTCCATTGAAGACATAGAAGACAAAATAAAAGGAATTGTTTCTGGACTGATTCTATCATTTTAATATATAAATTGTACTGAGGATCCCAAATAACAGAGCCATATTCAAGAATGGGTCTTACTAAAGATGTGAAGAGATTTTTTGTAACGTAAGGATCGTTAAACTCTTTTGCCCATCGTTTTACGAAAAATAAAACACTATTAGCCTTGTTAACAGCATATGTGACATGTGTGTTAAAATTAAGTTTTTTGTCGAAGTAAATTCCAAGGTCTAAAATTGAGTCAAGAGCTATTAGCTCAGTGCCATTTATAAAATATTTGGTTGAAAATGGTGAATATCTAGTGAAAGTCATTAATTTGCATTTATTAATATTTAATTCCATAGGGTTTACGGTACACCAATTAAAAAAGTTGTTTAAATCCTTCTGAAGGTGAATGGCATCATCGATTTTAGCAATATTTGAGAAGAGTTTGACATCATCAGCATACATTAGAACATTACAGAATTCAATGGCTTTTGGAAGATCATTTATAAAAATCAAAAATAAGAGAGGCCCAAGATGGCTACCCTGAGGAACACCAGAAATTACTTCAAAATAATTTGATCTGGAGTTATTGTAAATAACACATTGTTTGCGCCCTTTTAAATATGATTTTATCCAGTGTAGGAAGTTCCCGGTAAATCCGATTGCATAAAGCTTCTCAATCAATAGGTCATGGTTTACCTTATCAAAAGCCTTACTGAGATCTGTATAAATAACATCTGTTTGCTTGCTATTATAAAAGCTTGCGTTGATATATGACGTCAATTCCAATAAGTTTGTAGTTGTAGATCTACCACGCCAAAATCCATGCTGTTTTGGAGATATAATTGATGAAATTTCATGCTTGAGTGTATCAGTTATAATTTTCTCAAACAACTTAGGGATAGCATTTAATTTTACTATGGCTCTATACTTTGTAGCATTATTACGACTACCAGATTTATAAAGAGGGATGATAAAGCAGCTAGGAAATATACCAAACTTCAAAGAAATATTAAATAAATGCGTTAATGGGATAACCAATGACTCCGCACAATTTTTTAAAATGCTGCTCGGAATACCATCAGGTCCAGGTTTGCAAGAGCTTTTTAATGATTTAAGATTTGATAAGACGGTTGAGACATCTAAGGAGGAAATATATATAGAAGTTGCAGTAGGAATTTCGTAAGGATACGATGAATTGTCAACAGTATTTGTAGAGAACGTAGAAGCGAATAACTCAGCGAAAATATTAGCAATATCAGCGTCATTCGAGTATGTAGTACCATTGAATTTCATAGTTGTCGGGTATGATGACACTTTCCTTTTTGAATTAACAAAGTTGAAAAATATTTTGGTGTCGTTTTTGATGTTATATTTAATTTTACTAACATAGTAATCGTAACATTTTTACTTTCAATATTAAAGTGACTGCTTGCTATTAAGTAATTGCTTCGATCTATTGAACTTTTGCTCAATTTAAACTTTTTATGGAGTCTGTTACGTTTCTTTTTCAACCATGCCAATGTATTAGTAAACCAGGGAGGACGATTGGATACAACCTTTTTTATCAACGGAGTACTGGCAGAAACACAGCTATTAAGCACTGAGTAAAACTTTTGAAGGAGTAGCTCAAAATCACATCCGTCATTTCTATACGTAAGTATTTCTAACCAATTTATATTAGAAAGCAAATGATTTAAATATGTAAAATTCGTTCGTTTAAAACATAGACACTCAGTTATATTATGTATTGTTTTCATCTTCGGGAAGCAAAGAGAATAAAATTAATAATGGCTGACTTCCTAAACGTATACTTACAATGCATCAATACAGTATTAATACCAAGTTGATGCATTGTGTATATGCTTTTTTAATACTTTGCATACTGATGGTTTGCATCCGTTACATCGCTTAAAGGTTCAATCAGACGTGACTTAACCATAACCATAAAAAACAGCTGTTCGAACCAAACTTATGGGCAACAATATAATTGATTATAGGTGACTTGCCATAAAACCTTAGCCATAACCATAGCCATAGAAACCAATTGAATTTTGATTTTTCGCCATAACCATAAACCGCTGCATGCTGATTGTACATATTTGTTGTTTTGGTTTTCTGCTTACACTTTCTTCATTTGTTGGTTTGTGTGGTAAGTTTTGCTTTATATTCTCGTTTTTTACTTATATTAGTATATTTATTTTATTAAAATTATTAGTTTTAAATATTGTAGTTAATAAAATGGATGACGGAAAGCTTGTGGAAGCCGTAAGAAATTGCCCGTGTTTATATGACAAAAGTGATCCAGGCTTTAAGGACCGGGGGAAAAAGAGATGCGCTTGGTTGGAAGTCGCTAGCATTTTGGTAGCTGATGGTAAGTAAGAAATGAATTTGTTATAACAATAAAATATCTTTTTTTTTAAATAGAAACCACAGTTATGAAACGATGGGGAAACCTAAGGGAGCGTTACACAAAAGAGATTAGGGATTCTCGAAATGCTTCAGGAAGTGGTGCTTTTGTGAGAAGGCAGTGGCCACTTTTGGAAAGCCTGCATTTCTTAAAAGGACATATTGTTCCTCGCCCGTAAGTAAAATAAATTATTACTGTAATAAATAATCATAATGTACATTCTTATATGTTTTTACAGAATGAGACAAAGTGCACCAGCAGGAGAGCAAAGCATTTTTGATGTAATCGAGATCTCTTGCGACTCCCCGTCGCCTTCGCAAACGCCAATTCCAGCTGAACAATCAACGGCAATTTCCCCCGCACAACGTAGCCCAATTCAGTCTGTGCCGTCAGCGCCGAGAGCAAAAAAGCGAAGGGCACAGCTGGATGAGGTCGACACTGCCATACTGGAAACCATTAAAACTTTCCAGGAGGTATGTGCACGTAAAGCACGTAGGGAAGAGTTAAGTGCGGAGATAAGCGGCTTTGGAACCATGATTTGCTCCGCAATTGCAAAAATGAGTAAACCAACCCAGGCTGAAGTGATGCGTCGTTGCACGGAGATCGTCATGCAAGCACAAATCGATGAGGATGGGAAATAGTGTATTTTTTATTATAATAAATATTAATTAAAATAGTTTATTTTATTATAGTTTGAATGTTTTTTTAGCTTCATTATCAGAACTTGGAGATATAATTTTGTTTCTTGCTTTTTTTTATTTTTATATTGTTTTGTTATAATATTTTATATTTTTGTTTTTTTTTTATTATAATATTTTTTTGTTTCGTTTTTGAACCAACTGTGATGCAGTGTAGTACAAAGAGTTAAACAAAAGACTGTGAATTCGAATTTTTTTAGTTTATAGTAGTATATTAATCAGGAGTAATTTCTCAATCGAACCCAAGTTCAGTATTTTCAATTCTTATTATAGAATCACATATTTTTATTAACTAATGTATTTTTCTAAAGACAAAAAACGCAGCATTTTCTGTAGCTAAAGTCTAATTAACTTTTCTTGTCTTCCTTAGAAAGTTACTTTAATTAATAAAAATATTTGATTCTATAATAAGAATTGAAAATACTGAGCTTGGGCTCTATTAAGAATTTACTCCTGATCAAAATGTATTCAAGTGCAATTAAATAATAAAAATGTATTATAGTAATATAGTTTATATGTATGTATATATAGATATCTATGTATACACATATTTTTTTATTGAAATAAATTGAACTACATATATACACATGTATATGTTTAGAATGATGTTTCATTCTACATGGCTTTGAAATGTTACTGCGCCCTCGTTCATAAAATAATTTGTAAGGTATAACCTATAGTCGTATGCGCTATTAGGACCTCTACGTCTGAACGTTTGTACGGACCGCAATGGCCCTCCATGTGGTATCAATTCGTTCCTCCACTCTGCGCTTCTTCATCTGTATAGTGCTCTGGGCAGTACCAACGTTTTGTATCGTGCAGCATTATAAAATTATGGAGCACCAAACATGCCAGAACGATTTTTTCGGCATTACCTGGATGAAACTCCCTTGTTGTCCTGAGCACTCTCCACCTTGCCGTCAAAATCTCAAACGCATTTTCTATGACGCGGCGAGCTCGCGATAGCCTGTAATTAAAAATGCGTTCGGCTCTTGTCGTATTCACTGCTGGGTATGGCTTCATTAGGTTATCTTTTAAGGGAAAGGCACAATCTCCAACAAAATAATGTGGAAAAGGTTCTGATGTTAAGGGGAGGGGAGTTTTGGGTGGCAATGGTAACCGATTTTCCAACAGATCTTCGCTAAATCGTGTAACATTAAAAATTTCTCCATCACTTTCGCTTCCGTAGGCTCCAATGCTTACAGCTGTAAAAGTATATTTAGCATCGCATGCTGCTAACAATACGATGCTGAAAAACTTTTTATAATTGAAGTACACAGAGCCTGATTTTGGTGGACATTTAATTGCAATATGCTTTCCGTCAATGGCACCTACGCAATTAGGCATGTTCCACATTTGAGCGAAGTCGGTGGTAATATCTTTGTATTGTTGCTGCGTGGGTTCACTTAAATATATCGGTGAAAGCATTTCCCAAATAGCATCACATGTCTCCAATACAATATTCCTAACAGTGGTTTTTCCAATTTTGTAGCTCCAAGCTAGTGTCTTAAAAGGAGTTCCATATGCTAAGTACCGAAAAATAGCTCAAATTATTTTAAGAAATATTATTATTATAAATCCTAAAAACTTACAGAAGTGTAAGCGATAAGCGCTCTTCGGCATGAATTGTTTCCTTGAATTTATGCACTGAGGGGGTCATCAACTTCAAGAAAATATCGTACAAGTCCCGAGGCATTCGCGTGTGTGCAAAAAGCTCTTCTTCATCCGTATCTTTTATTTTCAGGAACGTCTTCTGGTGGTATCCATTTTGGAACCAGTCCTTATTAATAGGACGGACTCGCCACCGTCTTCTAGATTTTAACTTCCTTCTTTTAGCATACAATGATATTATATTAAGGAATAAATTGTCAATTTCTTCGTCACTATTCATTTTTCGTATTGTATTTATTATTATTATTATTCTTTTATTTAATCCAAAAATTAATTCTTAGACTAAATATGTACACTGCATAAACTACCTAGACCCGACAACTTTGAAAACGTGCATAAAGTTTGTGTAAAAGAGATAGCAAAGCTATTTGTTTTTATATAGATATCTCTTCACACAAACTTTATGCACGTTATACAAAGTTTATGCAAAATATGATTCCGACCCTTTTTATACGTCAAAATTG
The DNA here is from genome assembly GCA_963681545.1 of Germaria angustata. Taxonomy (NCBI): domain Eukaryota; kingdom Metazoa; phylum Arthropoda; class Insecta; order Diptera; family Tachinidae; genus Germaria; species Germaria angustata. Next base: position 73,703,571 of record OY813000.1, on the reverse strand, counting down.
GGTATTCTGTGTATATTCTGTGGTACACTGTATTTATTTTGCATTTTTGAACTGAATAAACAAAACTAACCATAAACAGCTGTTTATGGTTATGGCAGCACTAATAGGTGAAGCAAATATATTTATGGTTATGGCGATAGTTATGGCTATGGCATTATGGCAAAGTCACGTCTGATTGAACCTTAAGCTGAAAGTCCATACCATCCGTTCTATGCGTCGATGCGTTTCATGCGTCTGTCAAAAAAGTAGATTCTGTGTAATTGTATGTAACAAGTTACAGAGCAAAATGCATAGAACGCATGAAGTAGGTTTACTTTCTACCTTTCTATGCGTCTCATGCGTCATGAGAAAGAGGTGAAAAAAGGCCAGTTGTTTTTGTTAACCAGGGATGACAAATTATATTTTATGTTTAATGATATCGATTAAAAATTTGTGTGGTGGATTTTAATTTTCTCTTTTTTTGCATTAAAAAAGTTTTTAATAAAAGAAAAGCCTTTTGCACTAAAGTTTACAACTACTTTTATTGATAAAATGTATTAAAGTCAATTTTTAACATATTTTTTTCATTAAGAAAATTTGCGTTCTAGTTATCGATTACCTTTATGTACTGAGTGTCATCTCTGTTTTATTTATTATTTCTTAATCAACTACAAGGGACAATAATCTTACTGAAGCTGCAAAATACAACTCACTTCTCATTCCGTGTTCTTTTGCAGCTTTCCGTAGGACCAAAATATTATGTATATAAACCCAATGACTTCCATAAATTCTTTTAAAATCACAATTTCACATTCCATTTTTGCCTAAATTTGTTCTATTTGATAAAAATATTTACACTACAGCTGAAGAAAATAAAAAAGTTGACGCATGAAACGCATTGTATGTAACTTCACGGATAGAACGCATACGCATAAGACGGATGGTATGGACTTTCAGCTTTAGGAACATTTATGTATATGCATTATATCATTCATAATAAAGCGAACAATGGCGGAAGAGCATGTTTTATTGCAAAAAGAAACACGGGTATCAAAAAGGATACCAAAAACAAGAGGATTTGTGCAAACATTTGATGCACTAAACCTTTTACTAAACTAATTTTAATTTTTTAAAAACTTATTTATTTTTTTTTAATTTCTGTATTTGTTAAATGGTTCACACAAAAAGCTATTTTTTACTTTAATAAAAAAATTAAGATAAATAAAATGATGATGATATTAAATTGTAAGAAAAACCGCTTAGTTATCTTCCTGCGTCGCCATTGTGCTGCGTATTGTATTCATTTTGCATCTAAATTATTTTGGATGCTTTTCTTGCTTTTTCTTGCGTAGTAACTACAACAGTGATGCAAATGGGAACAAAATACATTGTAAAAATTTTAAGGGTTGCATTTAGGAATACGTTGCAATGTATTACTACAAAGCAACATGCGTTTAGGAAGTCAGCCAATCTCTTTTAAAAAATTGTAAAATCAAAGCCAGCTTGTAAGGTCTTTGTATTTGTTGATGTGAATTTAAACTAACAAGAGCATGTTTCATGTTCAAAAGTTGTACGATGTAACGGTATATCAAATCAAGCAGATCAACCAAAAGCAAATAATTTTATTTTCGTTCGTTGTCTTTTTTGAGAGTATTGAATAATCTTATTTTCATTCTATGTTTCTTTAAGAGTATTAATTTTGTTTTTATTCGCGTAGAAAATTAATTGAAAAATGTGAATATATTTGTTTTCATACTCTGTAAATTGTTTTACACCCAATTTTCACGATGATTTTTTAAGACATGTCTTTTTTTATTTTCTTTTAAAGTTGCTCCCAAAAACATGTCATATTTTCATGATGATTTTTAAAACATGTCTATTACTTCACTGTTGTTGTAAAAAAAACTCTTATTTGACAGCCACAGTTGTTTTTTTTACTTTATCTTTAATTCCTTTTATTTCTATAATTTGGGCGCCAAAAACGGAATTTAATAACTTGGGAACTAAAGTATTTAAGAAGTAAATTTTCTTTAAAAAAATCAAAATTGGGTGCTATAGAGAAAAACCTCGAAGAAAGCAATGGAGGTAAAACTAGTTGACTAAAACTAGTGAGTGGGTGAAGCAATGGCGGAAACGCTGAGTGGAGCGAGGTACATTTTCGTTTCTTATGAACGACTTCTTGGGAGATAAGTCATCTTTTCTGAACTATATCAGAATAAGCCGAGACATTTAATTTGATACTCGCAAAAATCGGAAGTGATATAGTAAAACAAGATACCCGGGTATGTTCTAGAATCCGAATTCACTCGAAAGTGGATTACTTTAGCATTTTTGGTGTTCTGCAATTCACATCCCCATGTTTTTATTCTTTTTCAATTAGAGTAGTTAGGGGTGGGTGAAAGTAAAACGAATCGTACTTTATTCTTATAAATGCTAACATTATTAAGAAAAATACAATTTTGGTTTTTAGTTTGAAGTGTTTTTTATTCAACTTCATCAAAAAAATGAAAATTTTCACAGAAATATTAATACAAAAAATTGTTTTCAAACTTTGCCAAAAATTTCAATTTGGTTTTGCCAGATCTCACTTGTGTAAAAAAACATTTAAAAAAATACAACAATTTTGTTTATGTTCGAAAACACAAAGTTGCCCTACGTAATAAAGGTTGATATGTCAATCTTTTTTGAACTAAATCTCAATGCATTTAGATCTTATTGATAAAGAAAAATGAATTTTTTGAAGGAAATTAAAACTAATTTCATATATACATATAAATCTATTTAAACAATAATTATAATAATTCGAATGCATTTAGTTGTAAAATCGCAATGTAATAATCAGGCAATACTTTGTTTTAACAACAAATGGTGCCAGGACAACGTAGTCGATATGTCTATAGCCGGCAAACAGCCGCGCTGATAAATAACGCCAGGCAAGCAGATCAACCAAAAGCAAATAATTTTAATTTCGTTCGTTGTCTTTTTTGAGAGTATTGAATACTTTTATTTTCATTCTATGTTTCTTTAAGAATATTAATTTTGTTTTTATTCGCGTTGAAAATTAAATGAAAAATTTGAATATCTTTTTCATACTCTGTAAATTGTTTTACATCCAATTTTCACGATGATTTTTTAAGACATGTCTTTTTTTATTTTCTTTTAAAGTTGCTCCCAAAATCATGTCACATTTTCATGATGATTTTTAAAACATGTCTATTTCTTCACTGTTGTTGTAAAAAAAACTCTTATTTGACAGCCAGAGTTGTTTTTTTTACTTTATCTTTAATTCCTTTTATTTCTATAATTTGGGCGCCAAAAACGGAATTTAATAACTTGAGAAGTAAAGTATTTAAAAAAGTAAATTTTCTTAAAAAAATCAATATTGTGTGCTATACAGAAAAACCTCGAAGAAAGCAATGGAGGTAAAACTAGTTGACTAAAACTAATGAGTGGGTGAAGCAATGGCGGAAATGCTGAGTGGAGCGAGGTACATTTTAGTTTCTTATGAACGACTTCTTGGGAGATAAGTCGTTTTTTCTGAACTATATCAGAATAAGCCGAGAGATTTAATTTGATACTCGCAAAAATCGAAGGTGATATAGTAAAACAAGATACCATCTTGAGAGAAGTGATAACTCCAGCAGAGAAACAGGCAGCCACACTCCAATACCTCGCTACTGGAGAGTCCATCAAAAGCACAAGATATCAGACGAGACTATGGGAAACCTTTCTTTGTCGTGCAGTTCCGGAAGTATGCCAGGCAATTTGGAAACATTTTAAATATGAATATTTAAAGGTTTTTGAGTAGGTACATATGTATATGAAAAATATCTTATTTTATTGTGCCTATTCATAGAATGTAATACTTTGGTTTATTATTTTGAAATTAAAATAAAACAAGTTAAATTGTTATAAGTACATTAATTGAAATAAATTCGTATTTTATTAAAATATAACTTTAAAAAATATATATCATTAGCTCATGGCAGATTGTGAACAAAGAGCTAGATCGCTTGACACGGTCTATATATGTAGGATTACGTACATCATACAAGTTTTCGTGTTCCTGATATTTAGATATTAAAAGCTCCACAATTTCGTTTTTCCACATGGTTTATATTTATTTGCACTTTTTATTTATATATTAATATATGTATATTTTATATACACACAAAACAAAAAACAAGCACTTGTCGCTTTAAAACAAGAAAAATAAAGAAGAACACAGAGAAATAACCACCTTAACAGACGAATGCAAATAAAATATAATAGTAAAATTGCGAATGACAGCTAAAAGGAAGAGATGTATTTTTCTTCATTGTTGTTGTAAAAAAATCACGAAAACAGAAACCATGTTTCTTTTGCTACCCCTCTGTCTTATCTACCTAATAGCATGTTTCCACGGCACCTGCTTCGCTCTCTGTTCTTGCTTCACACCCCAATCATGAGCGAATCAACTTGCTTCGCCATACAAAATTTTGAGAGCGAAACAGGTAGATTCATATTGAATCTACTTGCGAATCAAGAAAAAAATCCTCTCTTCTCTAATTTTTATCGTGTTTAGCTGCACTAGTTGTCAAAATTAAATATTTTTGTAAAAAAAGCATATTTAAAAGTGAAAAGTTAAAAAATATAATTGTTTTTTGTGTGTGTTTCCTAGGCGTAATAATAAATTTGAATTCAGTAAAAAGTTAATTTATTTAAATTTTATAAAAGTTAAAAAACAATGGAAAGAAAAAAAATTATAAAATCGAAGCAGGTAGATGAGTCGTGTAAACAGCATGATTCATAAACTTGCTTCAGAAAGCGAAACAGGAAATTCAAGTTGTCGTGGAAACATGCTATAATATGCGTACAAATAAAAAAGACATGTCTTAAAGACAAGTAAAAAATCATCGTGAAAATTGGGTGTTACTTTTGTAATTTGTTAATTTTTTGCAACTTTTTTGCCGACCGCCGTCGATTTTTGCGTAGCTGTGGCCGTTGACATTTAGATTTTTTTTCGAACATAAACTTCGAATGTGGAAAAACATGCTGAATTCAGAACACCAATTTATAAATTATGGGGATTCAAAAAATTTTTCGTTTTCAATCCGAGTCGAAACCTGGAACATACCCGACCATCTTGAGAAAAGCGATAACTCCAGCAGAGAAACTGGCAGCCACACTCCAATACCTCTGTACTGGAGAGTCCATCAAAAGCACAAATCAGACGAGACTATGTGAAACCTTTCTTTGTCGTGCAGTTCCGGAAGTATGCCAGGCAATTTGGAATGAATATTTAAAGGTTTTTGAGTAGGTACATATGTATATGAAAAATATCTTATTTTATTGTGCCTATTCATAGAATGTAATACTTTGGTTTATTATTTTGAAATTAAAATAAAACAAGTTAAATTATTATAAGTACATTAATTGAAATAAATTCGTCTTTTATTAAAATATAACTTTAAAAAGTATATATCATTAGCTCTTGGCAGATTGTGAACAAAGAGCTAGATCGCTTGACACGGTCTATATATGTAGGATTACGTACATCATACAAGTTTTCGTGTTCCTGATATTTAGATATTAAAAGCTCCACAATTTCGTTTTTTATATACACACAAAACAAAAAACAAGCACTTGTCGCTTTAAAACAAGAAAAATAAAGAAGAAAACAGAGAAATAACCACCTTAAAAGACGAATGCAAATAAAATATAATAGTAAAATTGCGAATGAGAGCTATAAGGAAGAGAGATGTATTTTTTCATTGTTGTTGCAAAAAAATCACGAAAACAGAAACCATGTTTCCTTTGCTACCCCTCTTTCTTATCTACCTAATATACCAACAAACAAAAAAGACGTGTCTTAAAGACAAGTAAAAAAATCATAGTGAAAATTGGATATTACTTTTGTAATTTGTTAATTTTTTTGCCACTTTTTTGCCGACCGCCGTCGATTTTTGCGTAGCTGTGGCCGTTGACATTTATATTTTTTTTCGAACATAAACTTCGAATGTGGAAAAACATGCTGAATTCAGAACCACAGAGTACCCACTAGTTTATGTTCAGAACACCAATTTATAAATTATGGGGATTCAAAAAATTTTTCGTTTTCAATCCGAGTCGAAGCCTGGAACATACCCGTTTATAATAAATATGGAATTCCAGGAGTAATAGCTGCGGTTGATGGAAACCACATTCAAATTATAAAACCTAGAAGCAATGAACATTTATATTTCAACAGAAAGCTGAAACACAGCATAAACACTATGGCGGTAAAATTCAAAATGAGTATACACTCGTATGGATTTATGTATTAAATTATATTACACAATTATTTTTAGGCATGTGAGATGTATATCAGAGCTATAAATGGACGTTTCGGAGGATCTTGCCATGACTCGCATGTCTAGAATTTGTCGGACGAAAGATAATACTTAAAAGACAAGTATGAACTTGGAGATACTGGAACCAGACTACTTGGTGAGATTTTGTCCATTATGTGTTAAATACTAGAAATTAAAAATACATATACAATAAAATATATAAAATCAATACAAATTTTTAAATAATTTAATATTGTGTGTAATTTAATATTGTGTGCAGTCTGAATATTTTATTGTGAAGACGTGTTCGCGGAACTTAGTTGTCTCAAATCATTGTGTCGATCAAAAATCCATACATTTACTTCTTCTTGTTCGTGTAAATAACAACAAAAATAGAAACATTAGAAAATTGAAACACCTAAAATGAGTGAGCTTAACGCTCCAAACTCATGTAACAACTACAGTCTTAATTCTAACTTAAAAGACAATATACAATTAAAATGCAATGAAAAAAATACTGATAATAAAAGAAAAAGAAAAAAGGAAAACATGAATAACGAGAGTGTAACTAAACATCTTAAAAATAACTATTACTCAGTTCTTGACTGTGAGAACGATACTCAGTGTGATCAAAATTTATTAAAAAAATTCGAAAATCATGTAAATGCAATAAAGAAAAATCAAGAGATTTCTCATCATGTCAATGATAAAAACAATAACCCTAAAAGTTCTCATTCAGCCTCAACTGTGATAAACAATAACCCCACTTTACAAAACCCAGATAACACAATGGTTAATACCGAAAAAATTAAAAACAAAAAAATCCGCCCAATTAATATTATAGATATAGACAGTAAAAACCTAGTTGAATTCATTAAATATGGACTGAAAATCAATGAATTTAATATTAAAGAATTTAGTAATAAAAAATCATTATTTTTGAACTCAATTCAAGACTATCAAAGAGTCAAAGTATATATAGAAAAAACTAAAACGAAATTTTTTACTTTCACTCCTAAAGAATGTAAAATCAAAACCTACTTACTTAAAGGTCTTGACGCAGATACTGATACTGAGGATATCCTTTGTGAACTAGTAAAATCAGAAAGTGAAGATCTAAAATTCGTAAAAGTTAATCAGTTTTCTACTAAATTATCCACTGAAAAAGGAATAAAACTCCCGATGTTTATGGTTCAAATAACACCTGACAGCAGTATCAATAAACTTAAAAATATAAAAACACTACTACACCGTGTAATTAGATGGGAACAAGTTAGGCGACCCGAAATACCCCAATGCCGCAACTGTCAAGGCTTTTTGCACAGTGCTGCTAATTGTCACCTTCCTAGGAGATGTGTCAAATGCAGCATGGACCACGAAAGAGGAAAGTGTTCTGTTGAAAAGGTATCAGCTGATGAGAAAGACAAATTATTCTGTGTGCTGTGCAATAAATATGGGCACCCAGCATCCTACAAAGGGTGTGAAAAATACAAGAAACTGAAACAAAAAATTAATTTAAAAAGAAAAGATTTACTAATAAACAAAACCTATAACACCAATGTATACACTAATACAGCATCTTCGTTTGCAGATGTAGTCAAGGGTAATAACACCACTAACATAGATTTAAAAACCCCATCTAATACAATCAATAACTCTTTTATTCAAGAAATGAAAAATTTTATGATAAACATAAGTAATCAAATGATAAACTTTCAAAAACAACTAGAACTACAAGTATCAAGAATAGATACAATTTTTTCCATGCTTGAATAATGGCTCAAAACAACCAAACTTTTATTTCAAACAAACTTAAAATAATACACATTAACGTTAATTCTCTAATATTAACGGATAGAAGATACGAGCTTCACGAATTCATAAAGAAAAATATACCCGATATTGTACTCATAAACGAGACAAAACTAAATCATAAGCATAGAATCCAGTTTGACAACTTCCATGTTATAAGAAGAGATAGAAAAGGTACAACGCAAGCAGGTGGAACAATGATATTGATAAGGAATAACTTGAAATTCTCTAATTATACAAATAGTGTAATAAATTTTTTTAACACGTTAGAAACTTGTATTATTCGTCTTCCTCTCTCTACAAATGAAATGTTATATATTATCTCCGCGTACTACCCATCAGGGAATAATGATACTTATTTGAAAAATGAGATCCATAGTCTCTTTGAGTCTATAAACTTACAAAGCACAAATAATTATTATATTTTAGCAGGAGACCTAAATTGTAAACATAGAGAATGGGGCAATTCTATGAATAATCAAAAGGGTAACATACTGTACACATGGCTATTAGATAATGAAATTCGGTTCAGATGTAAACTTTATGCTACCTGTCGTCCTTCATATCCACGAACTGGTTCTTACTTAGATATTTGTTTAGTCGATTCTAGGCTTCATATTATTACTGAAAATGACACAATAAACTCACTTAAAACTCTAGATTATGATAGTGACCACGATGCTGTACAGATAATAACCTACAAGAATAAAGAAAACGAAAACTTCATATTTTTGAGGGAAAACGTTAAGACTACTAACAACTATAAAGGTACCAATTGGAAAAAATTTCAAAACAATATTAACCAAAAACTCACCCAAGATACTCAAATTCCCAATAATCGAAATCTCTCTAATTCCGAAATAGACTATCACTTAGATAGACTAAATGATGTTATTCTTAAAGCGATAGAGGAAACAGTTCCCAAACATAAAAATAGCAAAATCTACTCAAAAATAAGCAACTCCACTATCAAAATGTTATATTCTGAGAAGAGCAGGATATTAACATTGGTCAAAAAACATAACAGACTAGAACTTACACTTTCCAATGAGACACTTACATTAGCAAAAGCAAAAATAAAAATAATTAAAAAACTTATCAAAGATAATTTTGCAATAAATGTCAATAAACAGATTAAAGAAAAATTAACGAATATAGACCCCAAAGATTCGAGGGACATGTATAACCAAATTAAGAAAAACTTTAAAATATTTAAACCCTTAAACTTGCAAGAAATTAAAATTCCTACAAATGACGTGGGGATTAACCCTCAAAGCTTAAGAAAAGATGATCAAAATAATTATATTATTGAAGACAAGATCCAAATGTTAAATACTATAGGATCCTATTTCGAGTCCATACATGCGTGCAAAGAAATTATTACAAATAATGTTGTTCACCAGCAAGTCCAATCTACTTTTAATAGGTTTCTAGAATTGAAAAGGGAATATGAGAATAACAAAACCACACTTACAAATTTCAATGAAACAATGTTATCTGACAACATTAATGAAGATAATTCATTGGACTTTTTCATAACAAGAAATAGTATTCTTTATATTTTTTCTAAATTAAAAAATAAGTTATCATTCGGAATTGATAATATACCAAATTTAGTATTAAAGAATATCCCACAAGGAATGATTTTTAATTTTTGCATATTATTTAATAATATGCTGAATAATTCACATTTTCCTAGCAAATGGAAAATAGGCAAAGTAGTTTTACTGCCTAAAAAGGATAAAGAACCAAATAGCCCCAAAAATTTGCGACCTATAAGTTTACTTCCTAATATCAGTAAAGTTTTCGAAATATGTGTAAATAATAATCTATATAAATTCTGCAATAATAATAAAATATATAGCGAAAAACAATTTGGTTTTAAATTCAAACACTCCACCATTAACGCAATACATAAAATAACTTCCGATATTAATTGGAATTGGCATAAAAAATTCTGTACAGGAGCATGTCTAATAGACATGGAGAAAGCTTTCGACAGTGTTTGGATTGAGGGTTTAATACATAAATTATTTCAATACGGTCTGCCGTTAAACCAAATTATACTAACATATAATATGATTAGTAATAAAACATTCAAAGTCTCCTACCAGAATATTGATACCGACAAATCATTTAATATTATTAATGGATTACAACAAGGAACAGTTAATTCTCCCATCCTTTTTAACTTGTTTATTTTAGACCTACTTAACCAAGTAGATAACATCATTTCATTTGCAGATGACATTATAATATACCATCATGATGATAAAATCGAAAAAATTAACAGCAATTTACAGACATCTTACAACAAAGTAGAGCAATATACAATAGATTGGAACATGAAAATAAACGCACAAAAATGGGAATCCATACTTTTTAGGCCGCCAGTAAATAAATGCAGTTACGATATAAGGAAAAACTGGAAAAGTTTTCAAATTAAATCTAATTTACATAATTGCAATATACCAGTGAAAGAAGTAGTAAAATATTTAGGTGTTCACCTTGATAAATTTTTATATTTCAATTTTCATTTTAAAGAAACTTTATATAAAGCAAGAAAAGCTTATTTCTCATACAGACGCCTATTCCACTCGAAATATATTAGGAATAAAGTTAAAATCATAATGTATCAATCCCTGATTAGACCTATTCTTACGTACGCATGCCCCATTTGGTTCAATATTTCCCCCTCATATATGGAAAAAATTAGAATATTTGAGAGGAAATGCATTAGATCATGCACTTCAGTTTATAGATCTGCAAATAGTGACTTCACTAAATATACTTCTAACAAAATTCTGTACAGTAATGCAAATATAATTCGTATAGGTAATTTTATCATTTATTTGATAAGGAATCACGTTTTACGGTGTTGTAAATGTACAGAAAATAATTATATAATGGCTCCCTATTACACAAACTATGAATATGTGTCGAGGTCCTTAGAAAATGGATTTGTTCCACCAGAAGCTTTTGTTTACCTGGATAGTAAAGGTTTAATCCAAAATGATAATGGTGTTCCCATCTTATATCACAATTATAGACGGGCGAATATAAAGACATTTAACTGTAATTTAAATCAATTAGATATGAGATACAGTACAAGTATATCACAAACGGACCTAAAATTAGCACAAAAATCTAATGCCAAAATGTTTTGGTGGTTACCAAAATAAAGTTTTTTTTCTATTTCTTTTATCCTTTTGAATTAAACCTTTTTTTTTTTTTGAAATATAAACAATGTTTTTGTAACTTTTCATTGTAATATATAATATAATAATTATATTATCTTTATTTAAATATATAAATATTGTTACTTTTTTTGTAAAAAGCAAATTATTATTATGTTTAGTATTATACTAGAGCGCTCGAGATCTAGAGACATTGTATAAGCCAATTAAATATTGTTAACTAGTGTTTATAATAGTTAAAACTTAATTTTTTTTTAATAAAGAAATAAACAAAAAAAGTGTTAAATACTAAATTACGTAAATTTTTAGGTGACTCAGATTATCCTTTAGAGCCGTGGATTATGACGCCTTACAGAAATGCAGCTGATAATTCTGCAGAGTCGGTTTTCAATGACCAACATTCCAAAGGTAGATCGATTATTGATAGGACATTTGGTGTTTTGAAATCAAGATTCCGTTGCCTTCTATCAGCAAGAGAACTCCATTACTGCCCAGAAAAAGCAGTTCAGATGCTTAATGTTTGCTGTTCCTTACACAACATTTGTTTGTTGTATAAGGTAGAAAGCAAAATTTTCGCTGTAACTAATCTAAAAACTAGTTTATGTAATGTAGCTAGAAATATTAGAAATGAAATTGTGAATAATATGGTACGCAATCAATAAAACTAAAAATTTTATATTTATTTAAAAGCATTAATTGTTAAAAAAGCTATTTTATTTATTCAATAGTTGGACCAAACTTCCTTGATATCTAATTTGATTTTCTGCTTGTTTTTTCAATAGCCCATCTTTGTTGAAGGAATTGTTACGGACACGTCTGCATGGGGTATTAACATTGATCTCATTTAATACCTGTTCATTAGCATTTCCCACATCATTACTTTCCAGCATTGTAAAATTCTCGACATCATCGTTTTCTGTACCGCTTGTAGAATTGATTGCATTAGTATGTGCACCAAATCTTGATGTGCCACTTATGCCTTCAAACGTATTCATTAATTGAAAGCAAATCAGCAGTTTGTTTGTTGTCCCAATGATGTTAAGGAACAATATTGGCTTGGTCCTTCTCCAGTTTTTCATAGGCTATTTTTATTGCGACGGCACTTAACCTTTATATGCTGTTTGTAATCCGCCCAAAACTATGATTATGAAGGCAGATATTTCGCTATATGTATCTCATTGTTATATATTTTTCAATTTATATACTTTTTTCCATTTTTCTACTTCATGTGTTAGAGGCCTTGCAGCATTCAAGTCTTGAGATAGCTCCTGCCACAATTCTCTTGACTTACTTTTAGCATTTGAAGTATTGAGGTGTCCTTTGGCCAAGTCGGAATGCTGCGTCATAAACTCTACCATTATTTCGTATTGCCTTAGCGTTTCCCTTTTGGGCGAAAAAATTTATATTTGTTTTATTGTTTTAACACAATATTTACATTTTAAAGTTTTTATGTATATATTTCCGTAGACAAAACGGCTATCGAATAAAATATGTCCGTTAGAATGCTTTTTGACATTTGCTTTCGTACTACATGATCGCATTTTCGAAAGGGAATTTTTTGATTCCGAAAATCGCACTGCATAATACAATTCCTACGAATTCGTAAATTTTCCGTTTCGAATCGAATTACATAATAACCCCCCTTGATGGAGCATAGGGCTTCTACAAATCATATAAGTATATTGTTACACAGGTCGATGTTGCAGTTGTTTTCGCATTATTATTTGTTTTTTGCCTTGTATCAGTGTGGGTAATCAGTTCTTGTTCCAGCTAAGTAGATGATTGGTCTGTTGTAGCAGGTCTAGGATAATGGGGCTGCCATGTGTCGCTGCCTAGAACAACGCCCCCTCTGTACTTTAGTGTAGTGGTGAGGAACCTCGCTAAACTTTGATTCCTATCTTCTTTTTTGGTGGGCTCTGCCTGACCTTTGTTTGTCATAATGTTATCCTCTTTTCCTGGGATAGGGGTGGTCAGGGGGCTCATTGGATGAATTTTTAGGAGGGGGTTGAAGCAACTTCATTTTTTAACTTGAAAAACCATGACGAAAATTTTTTCTCCTCTGCCGGGGAGCGAACCTGGGGTACTGGGTTTTTGGGCAAACATTTTATCCATTATACCACACCACCACAAATACAAAACTCTAAACAACGCAAATGGCTTGTGCAAAAGAAAAATGTTTATCTGTTTAACCAGACGCTTGTATACTTTGTTTGGCCCTTAAAACGCGTTGACAAAGTGCACAGCAAAACCTAATTTAAAAAACTCAAATCAAAAAAGAGAATCATTCTCACGATTTTCTCCTTACGAGTATAAACGATACATTTGATACAACATATGAAAAAAGAATTTTTATTTTTTTTAAATTTTGTATTTATTTTCCATTCAACTTTCGATTCGTGGAAGCGTTTTCCCAAATAGCTACCGATATCTAATGTCTAATATCTAATATCAGCATTTATTTAACATACATACCAAGGTATAATATCGATTTGAATTGACTTTGTTATTTATTGTTACGTAAATTACTAAACGAAACTTAAGGTAAATTTTAAATTATTAATTTTGTATCTTAATCTCGGAAAAAAATTTCTGATTAAATTATGTAAAAAAGTTTACATAAAATAATTATATTTATCAAATTTGTTATTCGAGATATTCTATTATATGAGAATTCAAACAGAACTCAATCATATCTTTCTATTTGTAGTCTGTGCCATAAGTATACGAGTTTGAATGCTTTTTAATCATGATTTGGCTAAAAGGGTACTGATGATTTGGTTAGCACCAATGAAACGCATGCATATATCTAGCTAAGCCAACAACAAACAATAAAATATTAAATAATTATAAAATTAAAAATTTATACTTACGAGAAGTCCAAAAGAAAATTATAGCATATTTCAAGTTTTCGAAAGCTTTTTAGATTCTTGAACATTAATTCTGTAAAACTATTATAACTTTTATGTTTTGTTTTGCTTAGTAGGAAAATTTAGTTGAAGAGCTTAAAATTTTGTGTTATTTATTTATTTAACAATATATTATTTTTTTATTTTTATTTTCTAACACATTTCGAAAAAAAAATCAGACACAGTTTCAGCTTATTTTACTAAACAAAAATTGATTCTTATAAAACATGGATATTGAAAATCAGAAGACTGTTATGTTTGATATTTAATACCATGTATACATTCTACATGTACATACATATGTATATAGTATATAATTTTTAAACAATTTTATTTGGAGAGAAGTCTAAGTTTGGCCGTTAGTTGTAGCGGCTGTTTCGGAATCGGATGCCGAAGCACTGCCATTTAACAAAACGCAACTGCCATTCAGTATCAAATTGGCATTGCCGTTCAATTTCAAATGTTTTAAGTCATTTTCCAGCAATAAATCCTCTTCATCGGACGATACATCTGACTGTTGTCGAGGTGATAAACGACAACCTCGTGCTATGTAACTAGGTAACCTGCCTACTGATGCTAAAATTAAACCAAGGAGTGGTGGTGAGGGTTTTAGAGGCCGGGATAAATATTCTGGATGATACTGAGTGCCCACATAATAGGGATGATTTTTAAGTTCTATTACCTCCATGCGTGTATGCGTTTCGTCGCAGCCAACAAAACGCAAGCCATGCTCCTCCAACTGTGGCACATATTTAGGATTAACTTCATAACGATGTCTATGACGTTCGTCAATAGTTTTGGGATTGCCATATAATTGCCTTATAGTGCTGGGCTCATCGGCAAATATTGTAACGCGTTTACCGAGACGCATGGTACCACCCATTTGTCCAGTATGATGTTCGGGCATATCTATAACCAAAGCATTGGTGGTTTTAGGTTCGATTTCTGTGGTATGTGCATCTTTGAGTCCCAACACATTACGGGCAAATTCTATAACAGCTGCTTGTAGACCCAAACAAATGCCCAAAAAAGGTTTGCGATTTTCACGGCACCATTGGCAAGCTTTTATCTTGCCCTCAATGCCTCTAGAGCCAAAGCCACCGGGTACCAGAACACCATCACTTTCACACAACGTTTGCCATTCTTTGTGATATTTTGAAGGAGCCTCTTGTAAGGATTCATTCTCCAACAAACTAGAGTCTATGAAATTTATTTTAAGGTTATAACCAGCAGCCAATGAAGCATGTTGCAGACCTTTAACCACGGAAGCATAAGAATCTTTGAATTTAGTGTATTTGCCTACCAAAGCAATAGTAACATTTCTCCGCAAGGTTTCCGAACGTCGAGCTAAGTCTTTCCATTGCTGTAAGCATCTAATATATGTATAAAAAATATATTAAGTTTTATATACACAAGTATATACCGTCGACTCTCGATAATTTGAAACCTGTTTATTTTAATCTATTGATAATTTGAACTATTTTCCAAGTTCTTTGCGAAACATTCTATAACCTGTTGGAATGACATCTTGATCTCCGAAATGTTTTAATTTGAAGCTTGGTTTTTCTGCACTGAATAATTTAAATTGGTAATGCAGAGTATAAAATTGTTTACTATGCAATGCTTTTAACTGTGCAATAACGTTTATAGTTAAATTACAAAGATTTTTTCATATAATTCTGTAAATATACATACACACGAGGTCCAAAATAAAAATAGAAAAAATTTAGATTTACAAGTCTGATTTGATTAGTTTTTTTATATCTCCCGCTTGATGATCTGAACTCTTGATTGAATATGAAATTATCGAGAGACGACTTTATATATGTATGTACACATATTCCATTAAAAAAACACTTACTTTTCTCTTTTGCTGGCTAAAATATTCAGCTGCAAGCGTTCGTTAAGGAACTCTATAACACCATTCTGTTCCATTAGTAGAGGCACGTGATAGATTGAACTCAAATCGTGAATGCAAATGACTTGATCGGGTGCTACATGACAGAAATTACTGATCTTCTCTTTGACCTCTAGGCCAATGGGTTTCTCAGAACGACATACTATCAAATCGGGGCTTAAACCAAATCCTCTCAATTCACGTACTGAACTTTGTGTAGGCTTAGTTTTGGGTTCCCCGGTCGAAGAGGGTGATGGTACTAATGAGACATGAGCAACACAGAAATTTTCACGTTTCGCACGAAATTGAAACTGACGGAAAGCTTCTACGAAAGGCATTCCCTCTATATCACCAATAGTCCCCCCCAACTCCACAATACAAACTTGGGGTTTTGAGTTACCGTGCACAGGACTCTCTGCAACACGTTCAACCCATTCTTGGATTGCGTCTGTTATATGAGGTACAACTAAAATAATGAAATTTTGTAAAAAAAGGATAATATTAACGTGTAATCATGCATTACCTTGCACAGTTTTACCCAAATATTCTCCTTTACGCTCTTTCTCTATTACCAATTGATAGATTTTGCCTGTAGTTATGTTGTTGTCACGATGTAGAGTAATATCGAGAAAACGTTCATAATTACCTAAATCCAAGTCTACTTCACCGCCATCATCTAAAACGTAGACTTCTCCTAAAATATAAATAAATAAAATTATACAGATTTTTCATGAATACAATTTTAGAAAATGTGACACAGGTTTTCAATTTTCTTTCATGTTTTTTTATTACAATTTTTAAGTTTAACAACAAAAGGGAAAAATTATAAAAAACAATTTGTGCAAATAATTTGCTTACATATTTAATGTTATATTTTCAAGTGATATATGTAAGTCTATTTGCCGTTGTTTCTAACTAAAAACTAACTAAAAAAAATATTTGTAAACGTTCATTAATACTTTAGGATGTCTGCACAAACACACAGAGACTTTGGCAGTAAGCGAACCTGAGACCTTCAGAGTACTAACGTAGTACACTACCCTATGGAAGCTTACACGACTTTCAAATATAAAAATAGTGTATTAACTACTAATCTTTTATATAATTACGAGATCTTTTCAATAGAAAAGGTGAATATTAATTTATCTCAAAAAATTTTTATTAATTCATAAATTTCTATTTTGTCATTTGTGCCAGCGTTTTTTTCCAATCCTCGAAGCAGTTCTGATATTCACTTTTTGGTATGGCCTTCATCTCTCTCTCAGCGAATCGGTTTTTATCTCCTCAATCGTCGCAAAACGCATTTCTTTCATGGGTCTCTTCAATTTTGGTAACAGAAAAATGTCGCCAAATCCGTTGCTTTTTTTAGTCTTGGCTCTTCCATTGGAACGATTGGAGTTTGTTTTCGATATCATAACCCATGTTTTGTCGCCAGTTATGACCCTTTAAAGCAAATCGTTAACGTCATTCAACATTTTCTGAGCGATTCCAATGCAACGGTTTTTATTTTGTTGCAGCTTCTAGGACGAGCGTCATCTTTGAAAAATTGGTACCACTTGTAAACATTTTTCTGGCTCAGAGTACAATCACAATTTGCCAATCTCAACATTTCAAGTTCTTTGGAACAGTTAATTCCATTTTTTTTTTTAATTTGATGCAAGTTCTTTGATCCATTGTTTTCAACAGCAAAAAAATCACCGAACAAGCAATACACATCTAACTGTTATGTCTCTCACAAACAAACTAAAGAAAACACAAACAAACTCAACTACGAACATACATAAATATGTTGGAGACATATAAAACTTATAAATAAACATACATATAAAAAATAGCTAATCGAATGCGGGCTTATAACTGGTTGAAAAATTATGCCAACCAAAACCATTCCCTCCACCGAATTTACTTACAAACTGTCTTGTTGTGCCAGCATAATTATGCCCGTCTGAATATACCCAATTGATTTAATTTTAATTTTTGTCTAGACAAAATTGAATCGTGCTGCCAACTATTTTAAGTTTTCAGGTAAATTTGAAAATCACAAATCATATCATATGTATAATAAAAGGACATAGTGAAATTGTAATAAAAAAATGTTAATTAAAATATGTTTATTAAACAATTAAAAATATGTGTGACAGGACAAAAGGGGTTGAGGGTTGTTGCAGAATCCAAGTCAGAATTGCAATTTATCAGAATTGAAAATCGATTCTGATATGAACTGGTGTCATGAAACCGTCTTGGTTTTGCCTTGATTCGGTAATAAACAAAACCCATCTTCGAATCAGCTATTTTTGCTTGTTTACATTTTGTAGTAAATTTTTTAACAATTTGGTGCTGTATAAATTTTGGTACAAATACTTTTTTAACGAATTTAAAATGGTTGAGGCTGTAGTAACCTTTTTATTAATGGAGGAGGAATGCAGTGAAAAAGTCAAACGAAAAATATTAGAATCCATTAGAACTTGCAGAGTCAGCGTAAGTACACATTGTGATTTCGTGCAAAATGTTGTATTAATATATACTTATATACTTACTTATGTTCTGTAATGGTCTGCAGATTTATTGGACAGTATCGTCTGAATAAAGAGTCTTTTCAAATGTTGTTGGACATTATTAAAATACACTTGCCACCTTCAGATATTCCCTGCATAATTCAACTGGCTGCGACATTAAGATTTTTGGCATAAGGGTCTTACCAAAGGGTAGTTGGAAATGATTCCACCGTAAGTTTGGGTAGAAGTACTGTGTCAATTGTCTTGAGCCGCGTACTAAAGGTTTTGGAAAGACATATATGCTCTCAGTGGGTAAAGCTTAACCCTTATCCTGTACTTCAAAAATAAAACGCATGTGGTATTAGTGGGTCAATTTTGCCCAATACAAAATAATCAAATATTTATTCAGTCTTTTTGTTTTTTGCACATTCAGTACATATAATTTTGGTCTCAGAATGCGTTTTTCAAATAAATTTTTGCATTCACAACATTTATTTGCGTATTTGGTGCTGTTGGAGCGACTTGGATAAAAGTTTTTAAGTTTATTGCTTGCGAAACTTCAGCTGAATCCTTTTGAAGACTTTTCACGAATGCTTTAGTAGGGCTACTTTGTGGCATGTTTGAACTACGAGATATTTCACCGCTTGTTAGATCATACTTGTCTTCCAAGAAAATGCGGCGCTTATACTTTTTATTTTCATTCCAGTTTGGATTAATCTTTAGAAAAACTACGTAAGCAATATTAGCGGATAAATCCAGCATATTGTAAAATACCGCTAGAGGCCATCGGTTAGTTCTCCTTTTGCATGTATAAGTTCTTATAAGTTGATATAATGTATCGACCCCCGATTTCGTTTGATTATAAAAGTGAATTATTTCTGGCTTTTTGGAGCTTGCTCAAATTTCTCCGTCGTGATGTAATGTGCTAAGCAAAAACACTAATTGTTTTTTTTTTAGTTACATATCCCACAAAACTTGTTTTGTTATCATTGTCGAAGAAGAAATTTGCATAGTTCTTTGGTTTGTTTTTCAATTGCAAAATTTTTCTGGCAAAAAAGTTTTATTTCTTCGGACAGTACCAACCATTATGATACTTTGTTTCAACAACTCAATATCCAGTTTATGTGAGGTGAAAAAATTGTCACAAGTTACATTATGCCCTTTCAAATCTTTGATTAGCTCCAAGACAACGCGGCATCCTTGATCTTTCTCTGGCTTACAGTTCCTGCCTTTTCCAGTATACACCTGTAAGGACCATGCATAGTTTGTTTCTACATCGCACAACGCCCAAATGTTTATACCATATTTTCTTGGTTTTGAAGGTATGTATTGCTTGAATGGGCATCGTCCACCGTGTGTTACAATCTGCTCATCCACTGTCACATATTTACAAGGATTAAAGATTTTTCTTAGTTTCGTTTCCCAATGGCTCCCAAAATCTCTTATGGGAACAAGTTTATCACGGAATCGTCTTTCGCTTCTGTCCGACTTTTTATCAAACCGAATTAATCGTGATATATTTTGAAATGGTGGAATCAAATAGCGGTCTGCCATTGCGGTCGTCCCATAGATATTCTAAAGCTTCACCATGAGATTTGGATATACCAGTCAACAAAAGAAGTCCAAAATATCCTTTAATAGTTATATTGTCTACAATTATCCGATTATTTTCAAATACTGATTGACCTATACGAATTGATTGAATAAAGATTACTCTATAAATACATTATAAGATCACTAGGCATAAATAACAGAAAAGATGATTTTATGCTATCAGCACTTGAAATAGCATAATGCGTTAGGCCAGGAGTCAGATTTATTATGTCCTGCTTAGAGAATCTTCCAATATCTCTAATTGTAGATGTTTGTGACCATAAATATTTTCTTGATGGATACATTGATACTTCATTTGTAGTTTGATCGAGAATTTCGCAAATATCCGCGATGGAGCCCGACGAGGAGTTGGGGTCATAATCAGATGCAGCTTCAGAAACGAAGCCGGTTTCATCTTCACTTGATGTGCTGAGGATTATCGCCATCTGAGTCTGATTGCATAAGAAAAGTTCTTATCTTAGCTGTATACTAGCCATGATGTTGCAAACGCAAGAAATGTTGTTAAGCTCGTATCACATGCGCAAATTGATTTTGTTGCATTGGGCAATTTTGACCCAAATGTACCATCTGCGTAAGTTTTTTTACACACGCTTTGTGAAACGATCTACAAGAATTATATTTTAAATTTTAATAGTATTCGCTAAAAAAATAATTGTACAAAAGTTTAAAAAAAATCCGCCGAGGGTTTAACGAATAAATGAGCAATAAAAACCGTTTGGGCAATTTTGACCCATTAATACAGGATAAGGGTTAATATGAATGACAGCGAAAAACGTAGATGTAGAAACTATTTCTTTAGTAAATATAAATTACATTCTATCGTTGGTTGCATCGATGGAACCCACATTAAAATTATAAAACCTGCCATTGACGAGCACCTATATTTCAACAGAAAAGGATATTTTAGTATGAATGCCATGATTGTAAGTAGTAATTGGTAAATATTTTAATAGAAATTCATTCATATTTTTTGTTGCAAGATACATATGTGACAGCGATATGACAATACGAGCATTAGATGCACGTTATCCCGGATCAAGCCATGACGCATTTGTGTGGAGTATTAGCAGCGCACGTCAGTATTTTGTAAGGGAGTCCGAATGTGGTGATCGCACGTCTAGATTATTGGGAGATTACGGGTATGGAATTAAACCTTTTTTACTAACCCCGTATAGAACTGCTGCATACAACACAAAAGAGCATAAATATAATATGGTACACACTTCAGCCCGTAATATAGTGGAGAGAACTATTGGAGTACTAAAGAGCAGATTTCGCTGCTTGCTGGGTACACTATATTATGACCCAGAAAAAGTAGTCCTAATAGTAAACGTTTGCTGCGCGCTACATAATATATGCAGGCGCTACAAGGTTTCATACGAAGCGAACGAAGTTGACATTGAACTAGACGAAGTCGAAGAAGATAATGCTTTTTCACTCTCTACAACGCTCTGCAAAATGAAGGACAGAGAATAAGGGATGAAAAAACAAACTTATTATAAATTGTTTTAAATTATTTTTATTGAATTCAGTGAATACAAAAATAAGGAACAAAATTGATAAATAAGTAAATACTGGTATAATTAATAAAATATATAATAAAAATGTAATTAATAAAATTAATGCAAGGGACATATTCCCCCTTATCGTGTTTGGCGATTTTCGACGGCAAATTCGACAGTTTGTAATAGACTAAAGATACCGAGCAACATTTTTCTTTAATCTAGTACAAACTGTCGAATTTGCAGTCGAAAATCGCCAAACACGATAAGGGGGATTGTTTTACATTGAGATCAATAATTGCTGCTGTTATTTTGGATTTTGATTATTAAATTTCATCAGTTCCAGTTCAAGTTGTTATTTTTTTATTTAATTTTTTCTTGCATTGCATTCAGCATTCGAGAACTGGCACTCACAAATTCATCTTTTAAATCTGTTACGGCTTTTGTCATGGACTCGTTACTCTTTTAGACTGCTCGATATATACGCCTAAGGGAACTGGCATTTTCTTTTTCTACAGCAATGAGCTCATCAAGTTTCTCGTTTAATTTAGATTTCCTGTCACTATCCTCCTCCAAAAATTTTTTCAAATGCTCTGCTGTACTCTCTGCCCTCATTCTTTTTGACACAACGCAAACATTTGGTGATTCGGGTTTTCTTTTTAGTTGATGTTGTAGGCATTTCATCACCGGAGTTTAGAACTGAAACATCCATGGTCCCTAATTCAACTCCTGCAACTTCACTCACCGTCGTTTCAATTCCGCACAATCTTACAATTGTTTCTTCAGTTTGCGTCAACTGACATTTTGAAAAAGGACCGCCACCGGTTGCGCGTGCTTCGGCTTTGTTGTGGGCTAGTTTTTTTTATTTCACTTTTCCATTCTGTCCATATCTATGAACAAACACAAGTGTGACATATGTGGGGGCATATTTATGAAATTCAAATTAAGACTACCTTTTTCCAGCCATTTACATACATCCTTAGTCGGCGGACCAGCGCTATTAAGACACTCAGCCAATTCCTGCCAAAGAGACCCAATCAATGCCTTATTGCGTTTTGTGTACCCCTTTCCTATATCCGGATGTTTTTCCATAAATTCCAAAAATAAGCCATTTTTAGTGTGATTTCTGTGCTTTCCTCTATTAATTTGTGTAAAATTTTTTTAATATAAACTGTTTTATTACACTTAATTGTTTAATTTACTTACATTGTGCTGATTGTTCGCCAATATTTAACCGCCTAAAACAAAAATCAAAATAAACAATGCAAATCTGCCAGCTGCCAGCTTATCGGATTATTTCTGACAAAAAAACGACAATATTGGATTCTATGACACCAAATTCTGACAACAATTCTGATTCGAAAATGAAACCGATAATATTGGTTTCTATGACGCCAAAATAATTTTTCTATCGATTTCAATTCTGATTCTGACAACAATCAGATTCCACAACAACCCTGAATAATATAATCATTTGCCGCTGTGGTGCCACCGTGTAATATGCCTCGTTTATACACGTATTTCATAAATTAGCTTTGATTCTCCGAAATTTTTCGAAATATACAATAAAACAAAACAATTCCAGTTAAAAAATGTTATTTCATATTTTTTGTTAAGAATAATAATTTTAATTAAAATAACTTTCTTATTGCAATTATCGTTGACACTTAGAATTAACAGACAGTAGAAGAAAAAATAAACATATTTCGGCCATCAATCTTCTTAAGACGACCTTCAAAAATATGACTTTTCAAATTAATTTCTTTTTTAAATTCCTAGATTACTTCAGAAATACTACTTAATATACTCCCACTTCCTAGGTTATTCACATTTCTTGAAATTTATACGACTCACAGAGGAGTATTTGACCCAAAAAGCTGGCCAAAATTATTAAGCGTGTTTTTTGTTTTAAAAGTTTAACTTTTTTGATAGTTTTAGCTTTAGTTGGATAGAAAAAATTTAGTGGCAGATTATTATTGGGTTAGTGTTATTTTTGACACCCAATATTAAATATTAAAAAAATTGGTCTCAAAGCTTGGCTTTCTATTAGGGATAAACAACCAAATAAACAAAAACATATTCACTTTTAATATTTATTTTATATTATTAAATACTCATCACATGAAAAAATTAAACTAATTAAAAAGTTCAAATTATGATCATGTCATACGTATTTCATCATAGGCGGCATCATCCGTATCAGGAAGAAGTAGTTTAATAGTATATGATGAAAAAGGCTTTTTTATCTTTCGGGTTTTTTGTGTATTGCAGCTTAAAAAAGGGTCACTGCTCAAAAGTAACCTATTTAGAACATCATTTCCATGTTATCTCTCAAAGTTGCAAAACTCTTAAGGCCATGTCACATACAACTTTTGCTTCGCGTTGCGTTACAGCTTCGCTTTGACATTTAAGTTGAAATGTACATACTTATACGAAACATGCCACATAAAACACTTTTAACGCAGCGTGACGCAAAAAGTTCGGCAACTCTCAACTTTTTGCGTGCTTTGACAATCAAAGTTATGTATGTATGTATGTATGTTGGAATATGATATGAAAATGTGATGTGATATGAAAAATGCTTATTTTTTATATTTAAAATTTATTTCCTGTTAAAGAATAGGAGCTTGTTTTTTTAAAACAAATTTATAAAATAGTACCTATTTGCATGCTATATGTAAGTATATAGCATAAGATTATTTTATTGTAAAAAATCAGTGGCAGCGTATTAATAATATTTTAACTTTTTATATGAATACATACATATGTACATACTTATGTATGTATGTATTTGAAAATCCAAAAAACAAATGAATTGATGACAATTAAAAGCTTTATATGGTATAGTGGTGTATTTTCAATAAACTACAATAGGTGATAACAAAATAAACACACAAAAGCAAATAATATTTTTACTTTAATTTTTATAATAAAAAATAATTAGCAAAATTCATAACCACCTTTTTGGTAAACATACAATGCGCGCGTTGTGTCAAAGTTTTCATTGTGTCATACACCTTTTGCGTTACGCTTTTCTCTCAAAGTTAAAAACGTCACGCAACGCTACAAAGTTTTATGTGACACGGCCTTTATAATAAGAATTCTGCGCAATAAGCCATATATGTGTATTTTTCAATGTGCATTTTCCCCTTACTTAGTTAACAACCTGATACTTGGGTGCATTTTTTATATACCTATACCGTTTTTAAATGCAATTTTGATTTGTAACGCTTTTAAATTAGGTATGTACATATCTAACTATATTTTCACAAGAAATAAAGTGTCCTGGAGAGGATCAAGTCTTATATAGACCGCAGGTAAACAAAAACAGTTTAATAGGTGTGTATGCGAGTGGTCGACTTATAATTATTCCTGATAAGACAGTTAGTAAATTTGAATTTATGAACTAAGAACTGAATTTTAAGAAATTCCTTTTTTAAGAGCGGATAATCCATCACATTGGTAGCTGTTAAAAGTGATTTAAATAATATTTCACATCAATAATTCGAAAAACACAAAAGTTTATGACGACAATAAAGTATAAGAAAAAGTGCCTTATGAGCAAAAATAGAAAAAAGATACAATTTTCAAAAAATTACCAAAAATAATGGCGCAAACTTGCGCAAACTTTTTTCTTTTTTCTTAAATTAGAGATCTCATATTTTATTGTGGTACTAGCGGACCAGGCGAACTTCGCCTCGCCCCAATTTTTAACCTTCAGACAAACTTTCTATTTTTTCATTTGAAAAGCCATTAAGGAATAATTTCAAACAAAATTTCATACAAAAACTCGATTTTCGATTTTTCCAATTTTCCGACTTTTCCGGAGGGATTTTCCAAAATTTTCTTCCATAAAAACCTTCTCGTCGAAAATACGAACAACTAATAAAAAGTTTTACAGAAATCGGCCAAGCCGTTCTCATTTTATGATTTTGCCACGCCCCTCTGCCCACAGACCGAAAATAAAAAATCGGACTTCATAGTGTCACCCGCCCGAGTATTCTGAAGGTTCCCTGAAAATTTCGTCAAAATCGGCCCAGCCGTTTTGGAGCCATTACGTTACATACATACATACATACATACATACACACATCCTATTTTATATATATAGATATAACATTATTTGTAGAACAGCTAACCTCAATTTCAAAAAACTTTTCCTTTTTTTGGTAAGAATTATATATATATATATATATATATATATATATATATATATATATATATATATATATATATATATATATATATATATATATATATATATATATATATATATATATATATATGTATATATATATATATATATGTATATATATATATATATATATGTATATATATATCAGTGATGTACAAAATTGTTTTATACTTGTGTTAGTGAGATAATTTGAGGGTACAGTGACAAGCAAAATGAAACACATTAAAACACATCACCAAACACATCATTATATTTATTCATATCAGAGTGGAAAGAATCATAATGCCGCTTAATAACATTTTCTCTATACCTTTTAAATACTTGGTGACATAAAAGGCATTGCACATTTCCAAAAGCATTGTTTATCATAAAAAATCTTTTAAATGCATTACCATTTATATTAAACACTGTAATTGAGAAAAAATGTGCACTCGTCAAAGTCTCTTGAACGATTAAACTAAAGAGCATAAGAAAAAAAGAGGCGTTTCTTATAAACAATTGTTTGATGAAAAGTCCACCGCTGTTTTAAACACTTTATACACGGTTTTTATAATAAAGATTATTTTTTTATAAAATAAAACTAAATTTAATTAAAAAATCCTGATTTTTATCGAAATATAATATATATTTGTTTCGACCAATCAAAACTAATTTTGAACTCCAGGGTTGCCAAGTCTCACATTAGACTTAACAAAGTTTCGGGCAAAATTATATATTTGTGTATACTATATATAATAAGATTTAGATTTTTTTCACTTTTTGAGATTAACGGTTTGTTTTATTTATTATCTTTATTTTTAAATTAAAATTCACCAATTCACTTTGAAAGACACAATACGACTGATATTACTTAAAAAATTATTTTCATATCAAACCATGAAAACTGACTGAGGGTGTTTAAATTTATTTTTTTTATAAATAATTGGGAAAAACCAAAAATGTTTTATTGAGGGTATATTCAGAAATAGATTTCCTACATTGCAGTTTATTGCAGGTAGTTTTTTAAAGGGAGAAAAACCCTTTAAAAATCTCTGTACATGCAATAAAAAAACAAAGGAAAACATTGGAATGTTACAACTATTTTTTTATATTTTGAATGTTTGCAGGCAAAAAAATTGCTTAAATTTATTTTTCAAGGAATTAAGAAAATGCGAAATCGTTTTATTGAGGGTGCATTCAAAAATAGTGTTTCAAACATCAAGCCCTTGTAACTTCCACAATAAGATTACAATGACGAAAAAGACCTACATTGCAGTTTATTGCAGCTGGTTTTTTAAAAGGTTTTTTCCTGACAAAAAGAAAAAGAAAACATTGGAATTTTATATTATTTTTTATATTTTTAAGGCTTACAGGTCAACTAGAGAAGTAATTGATATACTTTATAAGGCCACACAAATCAACTTGTGAAACATTAAAAGTTAAAATAAAGTTAATTAAGTCATTCTCTTATAATTCATTATCGAAGTTCACATATAAATTTAAATTATAAAACATTACGAGTAAAGACTGCTTAATATATTTTAAATACCTTTTACAAACAATTTTTTTAAGACATTTCATTTACAAAAATAAGAAAACCCTTTAAAATTGCTTTAAATTGTTTAACGCTCCCACAAAGTAAAACTATTGGCAAAATTTAAAAGCAGCGTTGCCGCGCAAGAAATTCTTTTCCCACCAAAATTATAAAAAAAAATCTACCAAAACGCTTTTTTGTCAACGAAAATCCAAATTTCAAAATTTATTTGGTTATTAACAAGAACACTGATCCAATTACACTAGTAAGTAAATATAAAGATATTAATCATACAAGATAAAAATACAGCCTTAAATGATTTTTAAATACATAGAATGGGCAACCCTTGCATGGGTTAAACTACGTCATCACTGAGTTCACCTTAAAGAGAGTAAGAAAAAAAGAGGCGTCAATTTTAAACAATTGTTTGATGAAATGTCCATCAATGATATATATATATATATATATATATATATATATATATATATATATATATATATATAGTATATATATATATATATATATATATATATATATATATATATATATATATATATATATATACAGTCGAATCCGCTTTAGCGCAACACGCTTTACTGAAAAAAATCGGATTACTGAAAGCGATACAAATCCCCGCACTGATTTTAAACGCAGCTAGTCTTATTCACTTCGCTTTAGCGAAACATCGCTTTACTGAAAATATCGTATTACTGAAAACCAAAAGCAAGCCCACAACTACGTTTTGTATGAAACTTACTTCGCTTTAGTGAAAAAATAAACAATGACAAATTTATTTACAGATTAGAAATCGATTGCATACAAATTTGAAAATTACTCAAAGTCAAACTCGAAGTTATTTTAAAAGCAATGCATGATTTTGATTATTAACTGTTATATTAAGTACATACATATTTAATGCATTGAATTCTGAGACTGAATTCTTAATAATTTATGTTTTTTTAACTGCATGCATATAAATGTACAAATGGACAGCATTGTGAAACTGAATTATTTTAAATTATATTTTAAACTTTTATTTTTCATTTTAAAAATAATTAAAAAATATGAATGTTTCTATGAATAATTTTTTTAATTAAATTTTTACGTTAAATTGACGTAAAAAAATATACAGATTTGATATAAAAAATATTGTTTTACGGATTTTAAGCAGTACGCTTAACTGTAACAAATTTCAGTAATCCGAACTACGTTTTAAAGAAAAAATCGGATAACTGAAAAGAAAATTGGGTTTTTGTTGTTTTCAGTAAAGCGGAGTCGACTGTATATATATATATATATATATATGTATGTATGTATAATTTTTTTTATAATTAATATTTTTAAAATAAATATTTGAGATAATTTTTTCTTCTTGAATATTGAAAATAGCTGTTTATGGAATCTTTCAGGTAAAAAAAATCAATGTAATACCTCTATTCGTTTAGCCACAAAAAAATATCATATAAATATCTTGAAATCAAAAAAATTCAATAAAAACGCATGCAATTTTCTTCACTTTCCTGACTTTAACAGTGTCCCACAACTACAAATCTTAACTTACAATCTTTAAAATGCACGATATGATGTAGAATTTTGTTTTCTATCGATCTGCGTAATTACTTCTTAGGATTTCATCAAATTAATTTTTGCCTTTTTGGCCAGTTTTTTGGGTCAAATACTTCTCTGTGCGACTGTTAATTTGTTAACGTGCTCTGTTAACCAAAAAATGAGCACTGTTAAAGAAAGTGAGCAATGCCTCTGCTACTTAAATTCAAATTTATCTTCACACATATTGATATGTATAGTTGTGTTGATGGCAGTGATGCCCAAACATAAAAATGTATTGCACTGGCAGAAAAATTGCGTTGTTTTGAAAGTTATTTGAGAAGATTAGTGGCAAAAGTATGTTAATGGTATAAAAGGTTCCGATTTATATTCAACAAATCATTAAAAATAGCAGTTCCACTTGGAATATCTAATATGGTTTCATTCGGAAGAATTTTTTTCCATTTCTAAAGAGCTCATTTACGGAATCAAAGTCACTTTCGATCGGGATAGAGTTCTGTGGCATGGCTGTTAATCCAAATAAAATGTTAGCCCTTTTACAGCTTTTCCATCATACTAAGACGCATTCATCAAATTAATATATATTTGAAAAAAAACTACAATTCGTCATTTACAACATAAAACCATCAATAAAGTCTGTACGTTTATTCAATAATTTTCAATGATTTTTTATTCAAAAATATAATAATTGAAGAAAAGTATGCTCGAAAAAGGAATATTTGAGACAATAAAAACTAAATGCATGCATACATTTCTAAATGCTCAGAAAATCTTAATTTTTTATTTACAAACAAATTAAAATAATAAATTTAATACAACAAAATAAAAGTATAATTAAATATGCAAAATGTTTAATATTTTTTGTTGTTGGTCTTATGAAAATTCTAAAAATACGTTTCGCTTAATTATTATTAATAAAGACTTTGGTTTATTTGGACTCTTCCAAGTCCTCCTTGTAGAGCTCTTTAAATATTAATTTTTGTATTTTGGTGCGTATGCGCAGCTTTTGAGCGGCCGTCAATTGTTTCATATACGGATGAAGTGACAACAAATAATGATAATCATCATCTTCTGGTACTAGGGTTGTAGGCGTTGAGGTATCCATAGTTGAGGAGCCGTTAAAGTTACTATCTTCTGATAAACGTGGTCGTTTTAATTTTAAAGCTGGTATCAAGCCATTCGTATATGAATGTTTAGTGAAATTTAAATGTTCATGGCTGCCATGCAAGCAGCTAGTGGCATTTAGGGGAAAATCATCCGAACGTTCTTTATTCATTACAGCATTCGAGCTGGGCGGCGGATGATGAGCCTTATTATAGAGTGGTGGTGGTGAAACGGAACGTATCTTTTGCTGTGTTGCTGGGGCGATACAAGTATTTGGTAAAACCATTGCACTGGGCAATGTTGAAGCTATTGGATTATTAAAGGCTGTGCCTGCCGCTGCCGTAGCCTCTGACAAACCATTCATTGAGGCTAAAGTGGCAGCTACAGCTAATGCTGCGGTATGTGCTATAGGAGGTGATGTTTGAAATACATTCATTGTAGATGCACAAGATGAAGAGTTTGAGGAGGTGGTACTTGACACCGATGAAGCTGAGGATGATAACGAGTTTCCCGTTACGCCCATTGTTGTGACCGTTGTAGTGGGAGCATTGGTAACCAAACACAAGCCGCTACCAGTTGTAGTTGAGGATATGGTAGTGGCCTGCTGCTGCATCGGTGTTTGTAGTTGCAATGGTGTTCTGGTCATCTCCAGAAATTGGACATTGTTGTCTAATGATTTCTTGGATAGATCTTGGACCTCTTTATCTATATTTTTGAGTAAGTTGCGAGTATCTTCCGTTTTTATTATGGCACCTGGTAGCGTACCTATTGTGGTCAGTGGCTGGAAATGAGCTGCAGGTGGTGTGGTTTCTGTTACTTCATCATCGTCCTCTTCGACATCATCTTCATCAAATTCCTCATCACTATCCTGTATACGCCGTATAAGGCCATTTGTTAGATCTGGTTCCACCACAGTTTTCTCACAATCCTGACTTTGTTGCGCAAAAAAGAAGGCTTGATCTTGTTCGTTTTTGGGCACACGATGACGCATGTGTTCGGCTAAAAAAAAAAATTACTGGGATTCTTTTCATCTTTCTAAAAGAAACTTAATGGTTCACAAAAAAATTGCCCATGAGCTCCCTTGCATCACTTATTGAAATTATTCATTTTTCTGCATACTTATATCGGTTGTACCTTGTATTGATAAAAGTGAAAAAATAAAAGATAACAAGAAATTTTTGCTAATGAAATAAATTTTAAGATAAATTGGGAAATTCTGTTACCATAAATGCACTGCAATTATGAATTATAGCTTGGCGTTAGTTGAAGGTTTTTCATTATTACAATCCTATTTTAACCTAAAAGTTGAAGGCAAGTTCGTTTTACCTGTGATACCCCTCTTCCATTCAGCAATTAGACTTGCGCAATTTTTATTGATGCTCTTTTAAAATTGCTTTCATGTTTCGATGAGGAATTTCACTTTAAACCGCACAAAATTTAAATTTTACCACTCTCACTCCGACAGAAATTTAAATTTTTCAAATTTCGTAATATAAACAAAAAATGAATATAGAATTCAAAAATTATGACATGCTCCGATATATGTAGATACATACATACAGGATGCTCTTGAAATATGACGATATCGATAAACAACAGTATATTAATATTTGGAGACCGAAAAATTTGTAGCTAAGGGATTAATTCAACGATTTCAAAATGTTAATATCCGTAATTATTGTATTTGATCTGTTGTTATGAAAATATTTTTTTAGCATCGATACAACTAAAATTAACAATTAATTTTTAGCAGCACTTCAAAGAAATCCTAGTTATTTTTCAATGAGTATCGAAATATCAATTATTTTTTAATAAAATTGTTAAACGATAAAAGACCTCAAGCTTAAATATTAAATTAACCAAATTTAAATACATATATTTTAAAACTGCTCCGTTGGTAAGGTAATTATATTTTTAGATACTCCCTTTACCTGGATTAGTTAGATTGTCCCTGAAAACGTGCAGATTAATCACATATAGCGGTAAAGTAGTTTAAACTGAATACAGTCGACTCCGCTTTACTGAAAACAGCCAAAACCCAATTTTCTTTTCAGTTATCCGATTTTTTCCCTAAAACGTAGTTCGGATTACTGAAATTTGTTACAGTTAAGCGTACTGCTTAAAATCTGTAAGAGAATATTTTTTATATCATATCTGTATATTTTTTTACGTCATAAAAATTTTATTAAAAAAAAATATTCATAAAAACATATTCATATTTTTTAATTATTTTTAAAACAAAAAATAAAAGTTTAAAATATAAATTAAAATAATTCAGTTTCACAATGCATTGAGTATTTACATTTGTATGCATGCTATTAAAAAAAAAACATAAATTAATAAGAATTCAGTCTCAGAATGCAATGCATTAAATATGTACTTAACATAACAGTTAATAATCAAAATCATGCATTGCTTTTAAAATAACTTTGAATTTGACTTTGAGTAATTTTTTTCAAATTTGTATGCAATCGATTTCTAATATAAAAATTTGTAATTGTTTATTTTTTCACTAAAGCGAAGTAAGTTTCATACAAAACGTAGTTGTGGGCTTGCTTTTGGTTTTCAGTAATACGATATTTTCAGTAAAGCGATGTTTCGCTAAAGCGAAGTGAATAAGACTAGCTGCGTTTAAAATCAGTGCGGGGATTTGTATCGCTTTCAGTAATCCGATTTTTTTCAGTAAAGCGTGTTGCGCTAAAGCGGATTCGACTGTATACAGAGTTTGAAAAACGCTACGCATCCTATGGCTTTCACAAAAATCAACTTATTTCAAATTTAAGTTGATATATATATATATATATATATATATATATATATATATATATATATATATATATATATATATATATATATATATATATATATATATATATATATATGTACATATATATATATATATATATATATATATATATATATATATATATATATATATATATAAATGGATATTGCATCGTATTTTAACACTGCTTTTATATTATTTAATATCACTGACTGGGGGCTATTTTATGCACAAAATACCGAATAAGAAAAAATTAGTTTTTGGAGTACAGGCATTTCTGTACGCTCTTATATTCTCCTCACTTTGCTCTTCGAAAAAAACAAGAAGTGCTCAAGTTTAATTGTTCAATGGAAAATGACTTTTATCACGTCTAGTCATTTATCGGGTCTGTCATTTGAAGTTGCCACATCCTCATCCAAAAAGATATTTTTCTCTTTCTCCTGCAAAAGTTCGCGTTTTATAAAGTATGTATTTAAAAATCGGTTTTTTGGAAAATGCCGAATAATTCTATATGCATATGCCCCTACAGACAAACCTGTTCTGATTTGTTAGAAAGATTTAAGCGGCTACTTAACCAATTAAGTTGATCCCAGGTATTCGAGTAGATTCAGCAAAACTTTTCCAAAACATATGAAATGAAATTGTATTTGTTGTATCACACTTTTTCTCACTATTGTAAAGTAATACAATAATAAAACCGATCAAATGATGCAAGTGGATTCTGAACTGAGCAAACATTTTTATGAAGGTCTTATATATCGTACTTACTCAAAAACAGCAGAGCATAATAATGTATCCATTTTGATTCAAAGGTGGCGGGTTCCACTAAAAATTCACCTGTATCCGAACGCGGTATGCGTTTGTATTCCACACGAAAATTATCGCGTAGACCTTTCCATTTGGCTTTTAGAACAACTTCTACAAAAATATATGATTATAATTTTTTTCTTCTAACCGATATATTCAACAAAGCACAAAAAAATTCATACTTACTGGGCAATTTATGCTCGGCCGACAACTCATCCCACATCTGTTCTAAAAATGCTTTATTACAGTGAAAATTACGATTCCATATGGCTGGACGTTGCTCCACATCACGAATAAATTGTTCTACATTTAAAACAATTGTAGATTTCTTTGGTGCCATGGTGGATTGTTAAAAGAGAAACATTCAAGTTTATTGTTTGTAATACACGTTTCAATATCGTTATTTTGTTTAATTCAGTTTGTTTTCTTTTTTATTATTTAATATGTTCTTTTCCATTATATTTGTTTTTGAATTGAATTGTTTATTTTGAAATTACAGAGTTTTGTTTTTGCTATTGATGTAACGATTTGTATTATTAATATTTTTATATTATACTCGTAGCGAGAGAAGAAAATTAATTATTTATAAAATTTTTTAATTCTGTTTTTTTATAATTATTCTGGAAACCATTTATTTTTAGAAGTATTCTTTTTTTTGGCAAGTATTGTTATTTGTTGAATCTTCTATTAGTTAATTATAAATTGAATTAATAATAAGTATTGAAATCTTAACTCTAAAATGATAAATTATTTAAGTCTAGCTAATGCCAAAAAATTTGCTTGCAGATTAATACAGTGAAATGCTATCCTCAAATGGGCACGCACAGTGCTCAGATTAGCAGTGATTGTGAGGTACATGCAGACGACTAAAATATAAATATCTTCTGCCTGTCCCAACCTTGATGACATCATAAACCCAATCACCTGGTGTAGACAGGATTCCTACTGAGTTATTAAAAGCAGACTCTTATACAAGCGCCAAAATAGTCCACCCAATCATCCGCACCTTTTGGGAAAATTAAAGTCTGCCTACGGAAGTGATAGAAGACATATTAGTAAACATTCCGAAGAAGGGGATCTTACTAACCCAAATAATTGAATATGTTGAATGGCGATCACCACTGTGCTTCATCGATTTTGAAAAAACCTTCCCGCTTAAACTTATTTCACTTTTTAGGTTTCTCTAGCACAATGCCAACTGTCGAATTAAACATTGTAAAAAGGTAAGCAGGGCGATAAAGGTGGAAATCGGTGTTCGACAAGACTGTGTTTTATCACCACTTCTATATAATATAGTCTTAGACACAGTTCTTAAAAGTACCCTACAAAATGGAAAGGGGTCTGTAGGGTCGCTGAAATGCTCTTGATTACGCAGATGATATTTGCCTATTAAATCACAGCTTCGCAGATCTTGCATCAAATCTATGAAATAAAACAAAAACAACATATACGACTGGACTTAAGATTATCACTGCTAAAAAATTTATATTTTTAAATTTTCTGTAAAAAGTATTTTCTAATTGAGGATTCTGAAAAAACATTCCAACCAACTTGCATCCGGTGTAATTGCACTCTCTCAATTAATCATATTCTTTCCGAATGCTTATCACATTCTGACCAAAGACGAAAACTATTTGGGAACGGGTCTGCTTTAAACCTTCTGTTTAAATGTTCCACTTTGTCAAGCAAACTAAACATAAAATGTCAACATTGCAAATACCATTTTATATGTTTATATCACATTATATAAGTATGTATATGATCGTACCCACATTCATATTAAACCAGAGCTGACGGCCAATGTTACTAGTGCTCTCTAATTAAATTTTATCTTAAAATTATATTCGTAAAGATTAAATAAATAAATAATTTTTTTTTGCACGCTTATATTTATTTATTGTATCTTCACATCTGAACTAACAATAAGTATTCAAATCTTAAATATATAAATAATTATTAGGCCCAACCAGTGTCAGTGATAATAATTAATAATACATTAGAATCGTATTTAGCATAAATATATTTTTAAAAAGTTTCATCTGGAGTGTGTCCAGGAAAGTTCAAGATGTTACGAGCAAGGGGATTAGGATGGGACTCTAGTTTCGTTAAATATTTGCCTGCATATTTTGCAATTTCAGCGGTCACAAGTGGCATATTTAAATCACGATGTAAAATTGAATTTTTCATGTACCAAGGAGCCGATGTTATTAACCTTAAAATTTTGTTTTGCATACGTTGTATTCTCTCTACATTGGAAGCTGAAGCAGTGCCCCATAGCTGAATTCCGTAACACCATATGGGTTTCAAAAGCGACTTGTATATTAAAAGTTTACAATCTAGACTGAGGGTAGAATTTCTACCAATCAGCCAATGTATCTGAGTTAATTTAAGCTACATTTGTGTTAGCTTAGAGTCAATGTGGTGTTTCCATGTAAGCCGTCGGTCAAGATGTATACCAAGGTATTTCACCTGTGAATGTTGAGGAACAACTTGATTGTTGATTCGAATGGGGGAACAAGTGTCTCTTTGTAGGGTAAATGTGACATGAACACACTTTTGTTCATTTACCTTTATTCTCCATAATTTCAACCACAGCTCCAACAGGTTA
The DNA here is from genome assembly GCA_963681545.1 of Germaria angustata. Classification (NCBI taxonomy): domain Eukaryota; kingdom Metazoa; phylum Arthropoda; class Insecta; order Diptera; family Tachinidae; genus Germaria; species Germaria angustata. The sequence continues at coordinate 73,667,280 of OY813000.1, read as the reverse complement.
ATATGTTACTGAAGATATCGGGATGCCTCGTGAGGGTTTTCATGCATACTAAGGCAGGCTGTATCATCGGCAAAAGTAGAAGTGAGGATATTACTGCTCAAAGGCATATCACAGGTATAAATCAAAAACAAAACTGGCCCCAGTATACTCCCCTGAGGCACCCCAGATGAAATGGTTTCGGGCACACTCATGAAGTCTCCTTCCACGACAGTGAACTTCCGGGCAAGAATGTAACTTTCCAAAAGATTTACAATGTTTATTGGTAGATATGTCTTCAATTTTAGAATTAGGCCTTCATGCCACACTTTATCAAATGCCTGAGAGACATCAATAAAGAGGGAAGAACAATACTTTCCTTCTTCAAATGTTCTTCTTATGAAATGAACCAATCTATGACAATGGTGCTGTGCTGACTTCTAAAACCAAATTGATGGTCCGGTATGCATCCATTATCAGCTAGAATTGGGGACAATTTTGTCATGAGAAGTTTTTCAAAGAGCTTTGAAATTGTTGACAGCAAACTTATTGGCCTATATGACTCAGCCTTGGTAAGATCTTTACCCGCCTTTGGAATCATTTTGACCATGGCAAGTTTCCAGCTGGGTGGATAATACTCCAGTCGTAAGATGCCATTAAACAACAGGATTCTAATAGCAACACGAGGCAACTTCATCAGCATCTTGTTACTAATTCCATCAATACCCGGAGCTTTCTTCGGGTTGGTTTCAGCAATTAGGTTTTGCACATCACGCATCTTAAACTTTATGGGTCGAGGGGGTAGAGCAACTACGCTCGGCAAATCAACAGCACCAGTACATGTGTTTGGGGTAAATACGTTTTTTAAATGACCAGCTAATATGTTACCTTTTTCAGTATTAGTTCTTGCCCAACCTCCGGTAGAAGTGCGCAGGGGTGGTTTAGACTCAACGGGTGTTTTAAGTTTTTTAGCAGCGCGCCACAAGGAGTAATTAGATGCTGCTGTGACATCGAGACCTTCCAGATAGTTCTTGAGAGAAGCAGATTTTTCAGATGCAAGCAACTCTTGGAGTCGTTTAGTGCATTCTCTAAGTCTGATTTTATGTTGGGGCGATCTGTGCTGTTGCCATTCCCTTCTAGCTCTTCTTTTTTCACATACGAGACGTTCAATATCCGGAGAATAAATTCTATTAAACCCAGTCTGCGGATGGGAGGTAGTGGCATGTTTAGCAGCCTGTTTAATATTCTCGGTAAGATTGGCAATGTTAAGTTCAATATCATCGGGAGTTCTAAGCCTGATGTTTTCCGTACAATGACTACTGAGATATTTTTTGAACCCCAGCCAGTTAACACGATTTATCATCTTCACATATGGGTGAGGTAAGTCACTTCTTAGTGGGCTACAAATTGTAACGATCGTGGGAGAGTGATCGGAGGAGAGATCATGTGAAGCTTCAACATGAATTAAATCCCTAGGGATATTTTTCATGAGCCCAAAATCTATAACATCCGGAATTTTTTGTAAGTCAGTAGGCCAGTAAGTGGGCTCCCCGCTAGAAATGACATCCAAAACCATTTTTGAAATTGTGTTGAACAATGCTCGACCTCTAGGTGTAATAAGACGCGATCCCCAGAACGTATGTTTTGCATTGTAGTCTCCAGCTGCTACGAAACAAGGGCCAAGAGTTTTGTAAAAATCCTCGTATTGATCCTCACTGATTGAAAATCTGGGAGGGGAGTAAACTGATGATATCACAAGATTTGAACAAAAATTTTCGATGCAAATATTTGTTGCTTGTAGATGGTCTTCACAAATAAATAAATAACTAAAAAACTATGAGCGCCAGCTTGGTAGACTTTTATATATTGCAAATGAACGAAAAATTACATAAGTATGTACTCGTACTTATGCCTGTATGTACACACAGCGGCAAAAATATGCGTACAAGACTTTAATTCATTTTTAGAACTAAAAAAGCAATATACCTTTATTGTAAATTAAAATGAAATTCAGTTTTATTTACATCTTAGTGTTATTTTTTTAAATGTATATACTTGTTTCTTTTTCTTATAAAAAAAACAATAGTTCAGAGCTACATAAAATATAGCAGTATATTAAAAATAGCACCGTTTAAGTAGACAAAATTAATGTAAGGTTGGATATCTGTTTGAGAACCTCCGCCAAACGTTTTGCCATAGAATCAACTAGCTTCGACGTTTTTTCAGACATAACATATCTTTCATTCAAAGAAATTTTCTTATGCCGGATTCGGCGTTTCGATAAATCCTATAAATGCTCTATGAGATTTAAATCTGGAGATTGCGATGGAGTTTTGAGATGTTTTGGGACATTGCAAAAAAGCTAAAGTTTCGTAATGTGAGCCGTATGATTTGTGCTGAAACATGTAATCTGTACACAGTTGGCTTCAAATTTCAAATTAATATATGTAGATATAATTTAGTGTCCATTGTAGAAAGAAGCTGAATTTTACACTCCTCGGTAATACAAACATTCCCAAATTTGGCTCAACGCCAAATATACAAAACTTGCAATCATCTGGCATTTTTTTCAGAATTCTTTGGACTTGTTTATATATTCCTCGGCAAAGGCAATTCGTTTCTGGCTATTAGCCACACGACTGTTGTAATTAGATTTTTTTAACTCTACGTACGCCATCTTTGCTAACTTCCCTACTAAACTGATCCTCAAGATTTTTTATTTCTGTTAATGTAGTCTTATGATTCCACTGGACTAATTGCAGAATGGGCCGTTTCTCTCAACCGCTAAGAACAACAAGTGGCTGTCCAAAAGCGGCTTATAATTATTGCTTATAATTATTGAAAACCCTCTATACGGAGGAATGCGTTTTATTAACAGATTTACCAATTTCCCGAAGAGCTTTTTCTTCTTTTCTATAGCTTTATTATAATGTTTCTCTCTCCTATATGGATTTCCTTTTTCCCTTGAGTCATTGTGATAATATTTAAATATATTTGTTAAATCAATAAATACAATATTAAAAACAAATATTAAATAAAAGTGAAAGATGTAAAAATACCGACGCATGATTTTTCGCTGAATT
>OY813000.1:73619221-73659221 GCA_963681545.1 Germaria angustata | reverse complement strand
TTTGGGTAGCAAATGAAATAGTTCTATGTGATTTTGTTTTAATTTTTTATTTGAAGTAGTGGAAAATGTAGGTGCACATGTGTGTACCTCAGATCTATACATATAATTATTGAGTACCTAGGCTCTTAGCAGTGTGGTAGTTTTCAAAGCAATTGGTTTTTAGAATACATATGTATGTACATACATACATATGTATGTATGTACATAAGTAAATGTTACTTTTGGAGCAAATGGTACGACAACGCGATGTGGAACCACCGCACGATGTTTCTTTGTAGGGGGCTCGCTTGGACTTTCACATGGATCGTCCTCAGAATTCTGACTGGTTGTGGCAGATATGCTTGCACTAGGGCGTGATTTTGAACCAAGATGTGAAAAATCTTGGGAAACTCTCCCGCCATCATACTTTATCATACCTTTGGCCAGATTTATTTTGTATTGAAGCAATCCAAGTCTATCTTTTGCATTTATGTTTTCTTGGGCACAACAGCGGATGTACATTATCCAACAGTTAACCACAACTAAGTCCAAAAAGTGAGCAAAGGATCGTACAGTCCATTTCTTTGTACGCATCCCGCTTCGATAGTAAGCTATTAATCTGTCACACAAATCTATGCCACCCATGCATGTGTTATAATTCCCCACAGCAGTTGGGCGGATTATTTAAATTTTTTTTTGTTTTCTTTTTTGCACCAACACTTGCAGGTATCAGCAGGGGCGCTACCTGAACAAGTGGATAGCAGCGTGACTGCTTTTTGTATGAGTCCCATCAATGACACCAATAACGCCAGGAAAGTTTTTAATTGCTCTGAAGTCTCTCATTATTTCACTCTATTGAACTGTTAAAGTAGGGTAATGGCTACAATAAAAATTCCTAATTTCAAACAGTGTTATGAAGCGATTAATAGACTATTAAACGTTTATGAATGCTCTTTTCTCAAATTTCTCTTATTAATTTCTTATAAAGCTGTTATTGTGCGTTTATGAATTAGACCGTATATATAAGGGCTAAGACTATATATAGAAAGGGCAAAAGAATCTTACAAAATTTGTTGACTGGCAGAATTACTAAGAAATATAAGTTTCTAAGTTATTGTCGTCACACAATGTTAAAGAGCTGGAATGTCAGAGTTGGGAATGTGGAGAACTCCAGGCTACTTCAACAAAAAGATGTCAGGAACAGCATACAACGGTTTTTAGAGCAGTATATTAATAGCCGGATGTGCGCAGCTAAAAAGGAATATGTGACAAAATCAAAATAAACTCATCAAAAGCGATTTCTCACAAATACGCTTAAAAATTTACACAAAACATTGTTTTGCAGGGAAATAGGGTGTACTATAAATTTCCTGGGAAAATTGATGTAAACAAAAAAGCCTGAAAGCTCAAAATGAATATCAATTAGATTATAAGTGATTATAAGCTTTAGAAAAGGGAATATTTTTTGTTACGTTTTATTTAATGGATATATCATATTAATTTTATTAAATGTGTTTCCATAAATTGCTGTATGGTTTCTATTTTGCTACAATACATGACAAAATGTCATTACCATGCTGCTCAGTCATTACCGTGCGGCACAAATATCATTTCCGTGGGACTATTGTCATTCCCGTGGGTTGCAAAAATTCTTAAAATCCTTAATTATACATGGCCCATTGCTTATTAATACATAAAATGGTCTTATAAAACAGTATCAACCGAAAAAATTATTTAAACCTATTTTCGCACTTGGCCGTTTTCAACCCTCGATTGTAGTCAATTCGCGACATTGACCCACATAAAGTTTGGTCAAAATCGGTGCAGTAATTCTTGAGTTACGGTGCAAAAACACACACAAAAAAACTAAATATTGCGCCATTTGTTAGGCGAACTTTAAACTACACAGAAACACTCCTCACGGCCCATAGAGCATAGTAGTTTTTGAGTTTAGCGATCACGAACATACACGTAATTTTTATGTACATATAGCTGACCCCGTCCGCGTTGCTAGCCTAAGCAAACAGCTCAAAAGTTATATTACCAAACGATTTAAATTGAGCGTTTAACGAAATTTACGTCCTTTAAATAAAAATCCATGGAATACATATCATAAAGTTTTGGAGTCCATACGTTACATATACATATATATATCCTGTTTTATATGTATAGATCTTTAACTTATTATACAATGTTGCACCTTAGTAAGCGCGGAATATCTTGTGTTATCGAATGATGTAAATATTTTGTAAATAAACCGAAAACTCGGATTTTTTAATGCAACATTTCGAAAGTTTTAAAATTTGATATATATATATATATATATATATATATATATATAATATATATATATATGTATATATATATATATATATATATATATATATATATATATATATATATATATATATATATATATATGTATATATATATATATATATATATATATATGTATATATATATATATATATATATATATATATATATATATATATGTATATATATATATATATATATATATATATATATATATATATTTATATATATATATATATACATATATATATATATATATATATATATATACATATATATATATATATATATATATATATATACATATATATATATATATATATATATATATATATATATATATATACATATATATATATATATATATATATATATATATATATATATATATATATACATATATATATATATATATATATATATATATATATATATATATATATACATATATATATATATATATATATATATATATATATATATATATATATATATATACATATATATATATATATATATATATATATATATATATATATGTATATACATATATATATATATATATATATATATATATTATATATATATATATATATATATATATATACAGGGTGTTCTTTTAGAGGTATAGAACTTCGAATTGAAATAAAACACAAGAAAATCTTTTTAATGTCCATCAATTTGGCTTTATTGGAAGGATAATTTTATGCCATTAATGTTTAAATATGATTTCGGGCATGTGGCCGCCGCGGCTGGCTCGAATAAAGCCAATTCTACAGGTCCAATTTTCAACCACTTTTTCGAGCATATGGGGCCGTATGTTGGCAATAACGCCACGAATGTTGGCTTCCAAGTCCCCTAACGTTTCTGGTTTGTTGGCGTAGACGAGCGACTTCACATATCCCCAAAGAAAATAATCCAATGGTGTCAAATCACACGATCTTGGTGGCCAATTGACAGGTCCATTCCGCGAAATTATGCGCTCATCGAATGTTTTCTTTAATAAATCGATTGTGACGTGCGCTGTGTGGCATGTAGCGTCGTCTTGTTGGAACCACAACTCATCCACATTCATGCCATCCAATTCGGGAACAAAATAGTCGGTTATCATGGCTCTATACCGGTCTCCATTAACGGTAACTGACTCTCCAGCATTATTTCGGAAGAAGTATGGCCCAATGACTCCACCAGCCCATAGAGCACACCAAACAGTCAGTTTTTGTGGATGTAATGGCGTCTCAAGGGTCTCATGTGGATTCTCTTCACTCCAAATGCGGCAATTTTGCTTGTTGACGTAGCCATTCAACCAAAAATGAGCCTCATCACTGAACAAAATTTTGCGATGAAAATCAGCATCGAGATCAATCTCATTTTCGGCCCATACACCAAAATCACGACGCATTGCATGGTCTCGCGGCTTTAATTCTTGCACAAGCTGGATCTTGTAAGGTCGCAAGCCAAGATCTTTGCGCAAAATCTTCCATAAAGTTGATGGACAAAGCTCCAATTGCTGTGCACGGTGGCGAATCGATTCATTCGGGTCCTCTTCAACACTTTGCTCTACAGCGGCAATTGTTTCTTCGGTGCGCATTGTTCGACGTCTCTGCGGATGCGTATTATCACATAGAGTAAACGTAGTGCGAAAACGATCCATAGTTAACCGAATTAATTGCTCTGATGGACGATTATGTCGACCATAAAATGGACGGAGCTTGCGGTAAACTTCGCGAACTGAACCATTATTTTCGAAATAAATTTGCACGATTTGCAAGCGTTGTTCTTTTATCAACCTGTTCATGATGAAATGGCAAACCAAACTAAATATTAATCACTTGACAGCTGACAAAATGGCCGCCAGTTAAAAAAGTGATGCCAACTTAAAGTTCTATACCTCAATAAAAAACACCCAATATATATATATATATATATATATATATATATATATATATATATATATATATATATATATATATATATATATATATATATATATATATATATATATATATATATATATATATATATATATATATATATATATATATATATATATATATATATATATATATATATATATATATATATATATATATATATATATATATATATATATATATATATATATATATATATATATATATATATATAGCGAAAATGAAGGAAGAAGGAGGCAAGGACAACTAAAAGTAAAAAAATTTATAAGAAGCTGTGCCATTATATACATAATTGTTTTTTCTAGTTGAAATTGCAAAGCAGTCAATGACTTCCTTAGGCAATCTAGTGTTAAATATTTGATATGTGAATTGATTTGTGGAAAAAAGCGATTTTGACAAATTTTATGTTGTGTTGTTTGTAGTGGGCTATTCTCATACCAGTATGTATGCATAATTTTTAATTTTGCTGACTAATTTTTTGTGCTAAAACAGAAAAATTTACATTCATTTTATTTAATTTGAGTTTCATTTCTGTTTTTGTATTGCGCAGGCAATATTTTCGAAAGCAGACACATTCTCCGCCAGTTCAGAATTGGATTAGCAACTCTACTACAAATAAAAGAGGATATACAAACGCGAATGTATTAAAAAAAAACTTTTTAGCGAGTTGCCAGCCAGTTATCAACTGCAATATATATATATATATATGTAAAAGCACATGTACCTACCAAGAGCATTAAACTAACGAGTAGTTTTTTCTTTTTAATTCAGTTTGTTTTTTATTTGTTTGAGACTATGCGACCGACCATCATCATCGACATCATCGTCATTATCATCCATGTCTTTCCAAGCCAATACAAATATCAACGGTGAAAATTAGCCTGTGGTGCGTCGCCGTTCTCATTTAGTTCCTGTTGTTTTTTTTTTTTTTTGTGGCAAATAGTCTGACTGTTGCTTCTATAGAATGAGGTGTCATAGTGTTTCTTCGTCACATAGAGGCCTGGCATTGGAAATGCGCACACATACATATGTAAGTACATACTAAATACTTTCAGCTTGTGTCACAATGAACATTTGTTTAGAGTTCGAACTGATATGCTGCACATCATATGAGCGATTTACAAAAAGTTTGCTTACTTTTTCAAACTAGTTCTAAAGTAATTTTCTAAAGAAATTTGTGGAGTGATTTCTGAAGGAAATTCTGATGCATTTCGAACAATATGGAATGTATGGCTGCAAAATGTTGCAAAACTTTCCATTTGTGTGAAATTGTGACAGGATAGACTTCATCATTATTTTCGCTATATTTGTCTTTTCGATGGAGAAATGATTAATTTTAGAAAATAAAAAAATTAACTTATTTCAACACCCAGAGTATTTTATTCTTGTGCGAAAATAATAATTGGCTTGATGGGATGTGCATTTGCATAAACTAAAATTACAATATATGTACTTATGTATAAATGTATAATAATGATCTAAAATTTTAACACATTTATTCAAAATTTTCACTATTTTTTTAAATTGCAACATTAGTAAAACTCAATAAATTTGCCTGAATTCTAGCTTATGAATTTTCTTAATTTTCCTATATTTCATAGAAAAATGTGTCAAGGGTATGATATTCTTATAAATTTTTTAAATACATAATGAGAGAAAAATTACTAACTTGATGTTGTATTATGACCTACTCCCATAACAAATAACAAAAAAAATTTCATAAAAATATAAATATATATAAATATATTTTTTGAGAAAATAAACTATTCTCAAAAATAAAGGAAACGCCATCCATCCAATATCACAGATAATGTCTAGTTTGTGCCACTATATTCGAATTAAGCTTTGCAGAATATTCTAACTTGGGGATAGTAAATGCTTCCTTCCTCCTTACGACTGAATTTTAAATGGTACAGACATACACGGTGGGCCAACTTGGACTGACTGATTTGAAATGCTTATAATTTTTGTTTTTTATAATGTCATCTTGATGTTCTTGTTGAACCTTCGTAGTGAACAGACGTGTTAGCGGAGTTTTTTTTTACATACTAAACAAACAAAAATACAAACAAAAAAAAAATATTCGTAATAAGTACTGATTCGTAATAAGTACAGTTTTTGTTAAATTTGCTTTATTTGCATTAATAATATTTTTCGTATAAACTGAAACAACAAAAACAAACAAAAAACCACAAACAAAGTGACTGAGGAATACTCTGTATGAGTACCTCAAAAACAAAAAATTGTGAAGTGAGTTCTAACGGCAGAAATGCCTATTTTACTGTGAGTTCTGAAGCTCTTAATGCAAACAATAAAAATAAAAAATTTGATGATAGTCTTTTTCTAACGGCAAAGCCAATTTTACGTGTCTAGTACTTCTCTATTTAAATCATCGCCATTATCCGCTCCAGGTTCGTGTTCATCACTTAACCCAGTTATCACTATAGACAATAATATTAAGAAACCTAAAGTGCCTGTCGGAATGGACAGATATATCACAGTAGTAAAGCGCGGGCGAAGCCCAAATTCATCTAAAATCTCATCGGTTCCCAAGATATCCAGGGATAACGACGCCGCCTCAGTTAACCGTCAAAACCGTTTTAAAATATTGCAGGATGACGATGACAAACCCGAAGCATCCTTGAAAAAAACCTCAAAACCACCACCAATCTATCTTAGACAAAAAAATTATAACACACTTATTAAGAAGTTAATCTCGGTCATTGGTGAAAAGGCATTTCACATTGTTCCAATAAAACATTGATGAAACTAAAATTCAAATATATGAAGAAAAGGATTTCCGCAAAATGGTTAATGAATTGGAAAAAAAATAAAACAAGTTTTTACACATTCCAGCTTAAGAGCGCTAAAGGCTTACAGGTCGTATTGAAGGGCATAGATTCTTACGTTGTCCCTGCTGAAATAAAAGATGCTCTCACCCTCCAAGGATTCAAGGTAAAAAATGTATCCAACATAATAAACAAGGAGAAGATCCCCCAACCTTTATTTCGCGTTGAACTTGAGCCAAATGATATATTATTGAAGAAAAATGAGACCCATCCCATTTATAATTTGAAATATCTCTTATACCGGAAAATCACAGTTGAAGAACCACACAAGCGTTCAGGACCCGTACAATGTCATAATTATCGAGAATATGACCATACAAAAACGTATTGTAAATTACCTACTGTTTGTGTTGTGTGTGGTGAATTACACAACACTGCTATTTGCAATAAGCCAAAGGATCAAAAGGAAAAAAAGTGCAGTAATTGTGGAGGTAATCACACTGCTAACTACAGAGGATGTCCTGTATACTCCTTCGTTAAACAGGCTATGAGTCAAAAGCCTAAAGTAACCCCAGCGCCAACAGGAAATACGTACTCCGCCACTTATCCTCTAATGGCCCAACCAATCACTCCACAAGTATCGTATGCTGACGCTGTGAAGATCAACTCTGTTAGAGTGCAAAAAGTGTTACCACCAAATAATACAACAAATGCTAACCCAAGCTTTAATTTCAGTCGCCTTGAAACTACTATTGCTAATCTGGTGCAAACTATAAACAACTTTACAACTAATATGACTAGCATGATGCAAGAAATGCTGCGAATGCAGAACACACTGCTTCTAGCATTAGTTAACAAGCCATGAACACGTTAAAAGTATGTTTCTGGAACGCAAACGGCATTCGCCAACATAAAAATGAACTTGAGCACTTCCTCACGGCAAAAAATATTGATATAATGTTGGTATCTGAGACTCATTTCACTTCGAGAAGCCTTTTTAAAATTAGTGGCTACACCTTATATGATACAAAGGACCCGAGAGGAAGAGCATGCGGAGGATCAGCAGTTCTAATAAAGTCAAGACTCAAGCACTATATTCTTGAGAACATTTGTGTAGACCATCTACAAGCAACAAATATTTGCATCGAAAATTTTTGTTCAAATCTCGTGATATCATCGATTTACTCCCCTCCCAGATTTTCAATCAGTGAGGATCAATACGAGGATTTTTACAAAACTCTTGGCCCTTGTTTCGTAGCAGCTGGAGACTACAATGCAAAACATACGTTCTGGGGATCGCGTCTTATTACACCTAGAGGTCGAGCATTGTTCAACACAATTTCAAAAATAGGTTTGGATGTCATTTTTGGCGGGGAGCCCACTTACTGGCCTACTGACATACAAAAAATCCCGGATGTTATAGACTTTGGGGTCATGAAAAATATCCCTAGGGATTTAATTCATGTTGAAGCTTCACATGATCTCTCCTCCGATCACTCTCCCACGATCGTTACTATTTGTAGCCCACTAAGAAGTGACTTACCTCACCCATATGTGAAGATGATAAATGATAAACGATCTCCCACGATCGTTACTATTTGTAGCCCACTAAGAAGTGACTTACCTCACCCATATGTGAAGATGATAAATCGTGTTAACTGGCTAGGGTTCAAAAAATATCTCAGTAGTCATTGTACGGAAAACATCAGGCCAATGAACATTGTGAATCTATTGGAAAGTTACATTCTTGCCCGGAAGTTCACTGTCGTGGAAGGAGACTTCATGAGTGTGCCCGAAACTATCTCATCTGGGGTGCCACAGGAGAGTATACTGGGGCCAGTTTTGTATTTGATTTATACCTGTGATATGCCTTTAAACAGTAATATCCTAACTTCTACATTTGCCGATGATACAGCCTGCCTTAGTATGCATGAAAACCCTCACGAGGCTACCCGTTATCTCCAGGAACATATTAACCTGTTGGAACCGTGGTTGAACTTATGGAGAATAAGAGTAAATGAACAAAAGTGTGTTCATGTCACATTTACGCTACGAAGAGACACTTGTTCCCCCATTCGAATCAACAATCAAGTTGTTCCTCAACATTCACAGGTGAAATACCTTGGTATACACCTTGACCGACGGCTTACATGGAAACACCACATTGATTCTAAGCTAACACAAATGAAGCTTAAATTAACCCAGATACATTGGCTGATTGGTAGAAATTCTACCCTCAGTCTAGATTGTAAACTTTTAATATACAAGTCGCTTTTGAAACCCATATGGTGTTACGGAATTCAGCTATGGGGCACTGCTTCAGCTTCCAATGTAGAGCGAACACAACGAATCCAAAACAAAATTTTAAGGTTAATAACATCGGCTCCATGGTACGTGAAAAATTCAATTTTACATCGTGATCTAAATATGCCACTTGTGACCGCTGAAATTGCAAAATATGCAGGCAAATATTTAACAAAACTTGAGTTCCATCCTAATCCCCTTGCTCGTAACATCTTGAACTTTCCTGGACATATCCGCTTAAAAAAGAGGGACACTACGGCATTAAAACGCAACTCTCCAGATTTAATTCTTTGAAAATATTTTTTGTGCGTAACATGAATTTTATGTATTATTAATTATTATCACTAAGTTTATGTCTGACACTGGTTGGGCCTAATAATTATATATATATTTAAGATTTGAATACTTATTGTTAGTTCAGTTTTTTTTTTTAAACAATAAATAAATTTTAGCATGAAAAAAAATAATGTCATCATACTCAGTGGAAGAACATGTAAAAATTCTTGAATTTTATTATGTTTCCGGACGATCAATTGTTATAACGCAAAGAAAATACCGTCAGCATTTTAATACTGCAGAGGCTCCCAGTGTAAACATGATAAGAAGCTTAATGACCCTTTTGGTGTACAGAGAATCCGAGAGCATTGCATCAGCGACAATTACACCCTGTCAGATGCACTGTTTGGTGTGGAATCATGACTGATAAAGTTATTGGTCCATATTTCTTCGAAAATGAACTTAATGAGCCAGAAACCGCCTCTGGAGTGGTATACCGGACCATGTTGGATAATTTTTTACGTCCGATAGTTCTCAATAATCGTAACATATGGTTCCAGCAAGATGGAGTCACAGCTCATACCGCAAGAGCCACAACGGCATAAGCATTTCAAATCAGTCAGTCCAAGTTGGCCCACCCTGTATTTGGGAATTTTCAAAAACAAATGGAGTGTTTTGCGGTGAAAAATAATATTTTTCTTTAATTTAGGAGCAACAACATATGAAGAGTGTGTTTCAAACAGTTGAATCAGACAGTGCAGCAACTTTAGTTACAAATTGAATTTGAGAGAGTCAATTAGTAAATACATATTTACGTTACTCTCCCGTTACATGTTTTTAATGAGAAAGTAAACGAACAGACCTAGTGTGCATTGCAAGAACTTTTTACTTCAATGCTTTTAAAAACTGTCCGCTCTTATTAAATTTTTTTTATACACTATTTTTTCAGTTTCTGTTAACTGCGTCAGGAATTTTACAGTGGTATTCCACTCAACCTAATACAGAGTAGTTTGTAATGGTAGTAAAACCTCATATTATTCTCATGCAACGTTCGTGTAAAAACTAAAATCGAATAGAGAGCTAAGCAGAGTCTGTCTGCCAGCACGCAGGCGGCAGACAGGCATATTAACCAGTGAAGTGATGTGATGACTTTGGTGATGATGATGATTTTGCAAAAGGCTGGATTTTTTCATACATTCTCTTTTTATGAAGAAGACTTTTTAACAACATGGGTGTGTTCGTTCGTTTGTTCTACTGTTGGTATTGAATAGCATAATCAAAGTGGGGGAGAGCGCTGTTACATTTTTGTTCTTTTGTTTTTGTATATTTTACTTTGACTATAGGAATGGGAAATAGTTTGTAGGAGTATCAACAAGGAAATCCCAAAGTATTTCAATAATACAAAGAAGTGAGATGTTTCAAATAAATTTTAATTAAATTATTAGAAAAATTTTGTTGAAACTCATTGAAAAAATCTAGATATGTATATCTATATGTGTATGCACATATGATAAAAATAAATAATTAAACTTTTAAATAAAAGAGGGCAAAGTTGTGCATATAATCGATAATGGTGAGTTAAAGGCTTGAACAATTATTCAGTTTAGTTCATCACCCTATATATGCGTCTATCAGAAGAGTATTATTCCCCAAATCAAAGTTTATTTAATCACAAGATGCACAAATTTCCAAGACAATGAATTTAATTTTGGCAATACAGCGTAATGAAATAAGAACCAAATTCTAAAGTTAAAATGTCACTGTCGGCATAAGTATTGGGTCTTCGAGTAGGGACTTTCAAACTTTAACAGTTGATAGCGGTCATCCTCATCCTGTTGAAGCTACATCTTTCCAATCGGCTTCCATTTATTTTGTCTCGTTTGCTTCATCACCATTGACGGATACAGTGTTGACAAAATTGTTATATCAAAATAACCTACTATGTTCAGGCAACGTTCCGAGCGCTTCGCCCATTCACCCCATTTCTTAATGAGTGTGTACGTCAAGAAACAAAATTGTCCAATTTAGAAACATACCAATCAGTATGAGATTTCGAAAAAGTCGCTTTTTCATGTGGATTTTGCGCTGACAGCATCATCGGTCCATAAGTGACAGAAAGAGTGAATTTTGAAATTTCTCTGTAATCGAATGCACGTAATTAGCGAATTTTTATGTTGGCACACTTGTCTCGAACATATGTACATATGATCTTAGTTGCTTTTGTTCGTGTTTAGTTTAGTTTGTTTGTGAGAGGGATAACGATTAGACGTGTTTAGGCGATTTTCTGCTGTGGAAAAAAATTAATCAAAGAATTTTCATAACATTTTGTTAAAAAATGGAATGAAGTGCTCAAAAGCACTTGAAATGTTGAGAGTGGCATATGGTGATTGTACTCTGAGTCAGAAAATGTTTACAAGCGGTACACGCTTTTCAAAGAAGGTCGAGAAGATGTGAATGATCCCAATCGTCCTGGAAGCTCCATCACATCAAAAACCGATAAGAATGTTGAGAAAGTGAGGAAAATTGTTATGGAGAATCGTTGTTGCCGAGCCGAGTCGACTGACTATTATTGCGAGAACCAATGCGAGAAAACTGGTACTATACAAATTAGTACAAATAAGCGCGAACAAGTCATAGTGGGCGCCGAGCTGGTCAGAGCGCAAAGCTGATTGAGTGCGAGAAAACAGTTCGAAAGCGTATTTCAGCGCATAGAACATTGTTTATGTTATATTGTTATGATTTCAACTTGTTTGGAAAACTTACTGCCTGGCTCACGATGTCGAACGACATCGTTCGCTTGCATAAATACGTTTGAAACAGCAACAAATTTTAAAATGTTTTTGGTTTGAATGTATTTAAGCACGCGAACGATGTCGTTCGACATCGTGGGCCAGGCAGTTAAAAAAAAATTATTTTATTTATTTATTTATTTCAAATTTATTATAATTAAAACTATAATAAATAATATACAAAAGCACTAGCTACTACAGGCTATCGGCTTAAAAAAAAAAAAAAAAAAAAAAAAAAAAAAAAAAAATTAAAAACAAAAAATTTAAGAAAAAGTAAATAAAACATGCAATCAAAAAATTAAAAAATTAATAAAAATTAAAAATAAAATAAAAATTAAAAAATAAAAAAAAATTAAACAAAAAAATACAAATTCAAATAAATAATAAAAATGATAAAAAAATAAAAAAAAACTAACAAAATTTAAAATAATAAATATAAATGTAAACACAAATAATAGATAAAATATCAGAGCTGATTCTTGCATCCACTATGCACACTTAAACTTGTTTCTTGCATGAACAAGTTCTCGCAATAAGCGTCAGTCGGCTCGGCTCGGCAAGAAGCGGCCACTGTGTACACATCCTTAGAGAAGTTGCAGAGGATGTCGGCATATGGGTTGGATCATGCATTAAATTTTTTCCGCAAATTTTGTGCTTGAAGCATGTGGCAGCGAAGCCCGTTCCAAAATTGATGAATTTTGAAAAAAAGATCGTCTCATGGGAAACACTCGGGAAATGTTGAATGACGTTAATGACGATCAATGGTACATGGTGACGAATCAATGGTACGTGGTTATGACATCGAAACCAAAGTCCAATCATCACAATAAAAGAGCCAAGGAGAGCCAAGACCAAAAAAGCACGCTAATTTCGATAAAATTTCAAGGTTTTGCTCAGTTTTCTTCGATAACCATGTCGTAGTGCAT
The DNA here is from genome assembly GCA_963681545.1 of Germaria angustata. Classification (NCBI taxonomy): domain Eukaryota; kingdom Metazoa; phylum Arthropoda; class Insecta; order Diptera; family Tachinidae; genus Germaria; species Germaria angustata. The sequence goes on along the minus strand of OY813000.1, from coordinate 73,645,908 downwards.
CATTAGTTCTTGCTAGATAGTCGTACGATTAATAAGGAATATTATCTTGAAGTTATACGCCGGATTTGTGGAAAAATAATTCATGACTTTTGGATCACGATAATGCACCTGCGCACTCGTAATTTTTTGGCCGAAAAGCATGCCGTATTTATGCCTCAACAACCGCATTCACCAGATTTGGCCCCCTGCAACCATTTCCTTTTTCTCAACATTGAGGAAATCCATGAAAGGATGGCGTTTTAAAACTATTGAGAAGATAAAAACCGAATCGCTGAGAGAGCTCAAGGACATACCAAAATGTTAATATCAGAACTGCTTCGAGAACTGAAAAAAAACGCCGGCACAAAAGGTTTATGTTTAAGGGGGAATACTCTGAAGGGGACAAGATAGAAACTAATGAAAAAATAAATATTTTTTGAGAAAAATAATTGAACAGACCTCGTATACTGTGAGAACGACGTCGGCCAGGTCACCATAGTCAACGGCGAGTGATATAGGTGATTACCACCTTCTTTTGGCCTGAATCGAATGATATTAATACCGACATATGGTTTCAACCGGATGGAGCTATATGCTACACAGCTCATACAACATTGGACATTCTGAACGAGCAATTTGACGGTATGCTAATGGTGACGTGGATTTGACCCCACTAGACTTTCTCTTGTGAGGTTTTCTTAAGTCGCAGGTCTATGCGAACAAATCATAAGCTACAGCGGCCCCAACACAACCCATCCTATCGGTCAAATTCAGACAGATTTATTCGGCAGAATCATGGAAAATTAGACACTTGAGATACGCGCCACCCATTGAAACAGTGGCGACCATTTACATGACGTTATATTACTTACATATTTATTTATTTATTTATTTATAGAAGGACGGACAGCCAGAAGAGTCCCTTTACTTGGATAAAAAAACCGATGGTGATCGAAATATTGAATAAAAAATAAAATTTAATAAAACAAAGGAGTTGTATTTGGAACGATTTTCCGTCATCCCACGTCAAATTTGGTTTATGAACAGACCGGTTTCGGCTTTGTGCCATCTTCAGTGTTCTCGAATACTAAAGTTTTAGTTTTTAGTATTCGAGAACACTGAAGATGGCACAAAGCCGAAACCGGTCTGTTCATAAACCAAATTTGACGTGGGATGACGGAAAATCGTTCCAAATTCAAACAAACCCCGTCGGAAGAATATCACAAAAAAAAGGAGTTGTACTTAAATTATTATATGACCTAGAGCCTAAATAAAAATAACCATAAAGTATATATTTATCGCCAATATATACGCACTAACAAAAACATATCTAATTTATATTGAACTTAGTTCAAAATCAATATATCAGAGTATGAGAGAAAAAATTGCAAATAAGCATTCCAAAGCCGTACACAAAATAAAAAGTTAAATGACATATACATACATATGTATGTATATAAGCATTTTATCAGAAAATCAACTAGAAAATGCGAAAATATATGGTTTAAACATACATACTATACTCGTAAACTAGGGAAGGATGTTTAAAGGGGACATTAAAAAATAGCTGAAACACAAATACATTTACAATATATAAACAGTAATGTTCAAAACAATTGAAACTATGATGACACAAATTATTATAACAAACTTAAGAATGGAGAAGCGACTACGCTTAACAAACATTCCTAGTAAAAAGTGATTTCAGCCTGGGCTTGTAACTGTAAGATATTCTCTCGTTTTTAATTCCTATTAATTGGATTTGAACCCATGTACACAATATTAAAAACAAACGATTTTAAAAGTATTATTCGTAACAAGTACATCATACGTTATAATGTTTATCATAATTTTACATTTAATTTTTATTGACATAATTTGATTCCTTTATTAATAATATTTTCGATGAAGTAAACGATGGAAGGAATTCAAGATACTCGTAAAATAATTTTGAGTAGATAAGGAGTAAAATTTTTTAACAGAAAGTAAGAAAACTTAACGAAGCCATCATGAAAACACAGAGACTATGATCTGAAAGTGGATTAAATTCTGATAATTTTCAATGATTTTAATTAACATAAGTAGATTTGTAATTGCGGGATGATCACTTTTTTGAAGCTTTGTAGAGAATGGTAGTTTGGCTAACTACGATAAGGTATTTACTACTGCGATCCACTGAAAAGAATACCAACTAAGTTGCATTTTTGTCTCATATAAAAATTGTAGTCTAAAACATGAATTAAAAGAAAATAATGTTTTCGTATTAGAAGATATGAGAAAAGTATGAAGATATGATAAAAAGTATTTCATAAAAATACAAACGAATAATTTAAGCTTTCAAAGAAGATTTTGCCAATTAAATTCCTAAGAAGTAAAAAAAAACCCACTAATGGATAGAATTTTTTTACACTAATTAGAAAGCATTTATCATAGACGTTTGCAATGGAATTGCGCATGAAGCTAATATTTCTGATTTAAAGAAAATATTCTATACAAATCTTACAAATTATAATACTAAAAATACGGAAGGAAATTGGAAAATATTGGTTGGAACTAATTCAATAACATATTTTGGCCTTCACGAAATAATCGGATACGAGTATAAGGATTATTACAAAATGCTTTAAAGTGAACCAAAAGATCTAGAACTGTTAATAACTTGCGGGATGAGCGACCCAAATGTATAGTTTTGAAAAAAAAAAATTATAATTTGGAAGTCAAAAAAATTTCTTATAGAAATGCATTTATACAATTCAAAAAGTTCGATGAAATTGTTGTAATCAATATATTGACTTTATAGTACTTTAATTTAGAAATTAGTAATAGTTTTTTTTAACATTTTGGTAATTTTTTCTAATTTGGTTACATTGTCGCAAACATTTTGCAAAAACTTTCATTAAAATTTTTTTGTTCGTAGCAACTCTATATGTTATGAGCAAAATTAACATGAGAACAAAAGAGAAAAGAGTCCCTCGAAGACAGCCGATGTAAATTAAGCTTTGTGGAAAGAAAGCCAAATGCAATCATAATCTGATTAAAAACAAAATAAGGTATACTGCAATGTGGAATACATTTGCTGTCGATTGACTTTTAACGCATACATTTCTAACGCTTTTTATCTTAAGCTAAATCTAATCATAATTCGTTTAAAAACTGTCGACTAATTTAAAAAGTCCATTAACTAAATGTCAAATGCCCGCCTTGCAAATGTTGCAGGACGGGCCATTTCCACGGTATTGCGAACTTTGTTTACTTATATAAAAATTTCATGAAAACTAAGTTAAGAAGCTAGGATCGTTGCTTATGGCAATGAAAAAAAATTCTTCAGGTGTATAAATTTTTACATTTTTATGTACGTAAACTCTTTTCTACTCAGACTTTGACTTCATTATGAATTTTATTCAAGATATATAATTTATTGTTAAACAGTGTTCGTTATTAATGTTATGTAGTATATATGATTTGTTTAAAAGTTTAAAATGCGAAATTTCTTAATTCCAAGTTTCCGTTTCAACGAGTTCCGTGTTTTCGGAATTTTCAGGAACTGCTTCAACATCCCTAGTACACACTAGACATCTGCATGAATATGCTAGTCTTTCAATTTACAGTAATGCACGATACTAAAATACGTCAACTGTACTGCAGAAATATACATATATTAACTCGTCTGGATCATCATCTATGTACATATGTACATAAAATTTAAAAAATAAATAAATCAACATATTAGTCGTTTGGGAGAGCATCACGATTTCTTTTTTTTTTTTCATAGCAACGTTGTATGTATGTATGTGAGTGAACATTAAGAGCAACAACGCATATACCGACAGAATGATATTGAAAAATGCGAGTGACAACTGTGATTCGTTAGGCAATTTATTGATTGCAAAATATTAATTTGTGTAAATTATCTGAAAACATTAAAAAATTTAAAAATAAATCATAGTATTATTAATTCTAGGTAAAAATAACAATATATGTATGCAAAACTTTAGTCAGTTGAATAATAATCTACTACTGCATTCTTCTTTTTAAGTTTCACTGCATAAACTAATTTAAATCACCTTTTGTTTACTGTTCTCTACACAAGTGTCTCACATTTACGCTAATCATGATTTGTACATCATTTTTGTTGTTCGGTATTCGCGACGCAAGTTGCAAAAAGGAGGAGTGATTTAGAAGGCTATTATAGTGCACTCGTGCCGAGTCACAGTCAAACACGTGTGAATGTTTTTAAATTAAAGTTGAAATTATACACAACTTTTTTGTACGAATTTCACTTTAAAAATATCATTAGTACACCCATTAGTATGCGCTATGTGTACACAGATCTGGGTGTCAAAGCGATCACTTAACGTCGTTCTCTGATATTTACATAATTATGTTTTACACAGGTAGCCCAAGTTCTCTTCATTTAATTTTGTGAAATTTCTTAATTTATTGATGCCAGTGTTTTGATCATCACAGTGCAAATTTACACATGTCCATATGCACTCACACATGTATAGACTACCAAACCAACATAAAAAAGCGATAGAAAATAACGAAAAACTTATATAAAATCAATATTGGAAAAGACACAATTTTTGTGGGGGATACTCAGAATGGGGCATATGAATGCAACATTGTTTCTGCTAACTTTGCTTGTGTATCAATATTGTAAAGTGGTGAATTTTTCTCTATTTTGATCAATCGATGTCAAACAGAAATATTTATACGCGGAGAGTGAGCAATAGAGCAATTACAATTAAGGAAGTAGGCATGGGAATTACAGAGAGCTCCCTGTAGTATAATAGATTTATATGTAAGTATGTGTAAAGAAAATGTTTTTTGTTGTTTTTTATGGTAATTTTACCCGGTTTATCATCGTTTTTTTAGTTTTTGCTTAGTTTACATTACATCATTGGTTTTTTATATGCATATTATTTTCTTCTTTCGCTATTTTGCTTGCCTTGTTCTAAGATTTTTTTTATTATTATTTATTACACGTGTTCACTAGCACTTTTTTGTATTGTTGAGTTTCACCGCTTCAAAGTATTCGAATTCACTCCCAACGCTCATTGCAGTCAGCTTACAACTAAAATTGAAAATTCAGGAAAGCAAAGTGAAGCGCATAAAGCTGTAGCAATGCTGGTGATACATAGTTGACGATGATGATGAAAAACTCACAAACACACAAAAAAAGAACAAATAACAAAACCTACAACAGCAAGGAAAAAACGTAAAATAAACCTATTAAAAACGCTTTTTACTTTATACTCGACATACGATGATTGTATGACGTGTACGATTGTGTGTACTTTTACTTAACTACTACAGCGTTTTACTGTTCTCTGTAGCTGCTGCTAACGACAAGTTTACAGACAAGCACACAGTTGGCCACTATACTAAAGCCCAAAACAACGAAAAAAGTTCTTATTTTGCTTTGTTGTTATTATGGTTTTTGCTTTTATTTTCACATGCTCTGCTCTTGAATAGAGTGTAGCAAATCCATATACATATACATAAGTATATACATGCATATATATATATATATATATATATATATATATATATATATATATATATATATATATATATATATATATATATATATATATATATATATATATTATATATATATATATATATATATGTATATATATTATTGTTATTATTGCTGTCTACTAGCCAGTATGTTTGGGAAGTATACATATATGTTTGTATGGATGTGTAAGCTGTTGTTGACTCTCCTGCCTTGCTATTGCCTTTCTTTTGGTTTGCTTTTTGGCTGACTGCTGCCTGGCAGCCAGCCTTCCTGCCAGTCAGCCTTTTATGCATATATGAATGTGTGCGCGTGTGTAAGATTTTATGGCTGTGACTGCTTGCTTGCTGAATGATTGCTTGCTTGCTTGCTTGGCAGCCTAACTTAAAAGTATGAATGTGTATAAATGTGTGTATGTAAGTATATGTACATATGAATATGCCTGCCACAGCTTGTGGGCAGACAGACGGACATATTAAACGCGCGGCACATGGGCTTTTCTGTGTGCAAAAGCCGAACGAATGAATGCTTTGTAATATAAAACAAATACAGTGGAGCAAAAATTTAAACATTTCGTGACAAATAACCTAACGAAATCAATTAAAAATCTTGATATACTTACATACAAATTGATTAAAAAATCGACTTTATTTTTTGTATACACAGGTATACAAAATCTGGGCTCTCGGGATGTGCATTCATATAAGATATTCAGGCTTGTTCTAAAAATCACTTTTCATCAAAGTGATTTCAAATCACTGAAAAGATGTCTGTAAACTTGTGATTTGAAACTGTTCAGCTATACGACTGTCGATTCCAAATCACTTACTAATTTTTGTAAATATTTCGTTTTGAACTTAACATTAAATTGATTTTATGTTTTATATCAAGTGTTTTTTATTTATTTTGGTAAGAATATTATGTATTTTACACAATATGTAAAAAATTTTAAGCACATCGCTCGTTTTGCAAAAACAAATTATGTAGTTCTATTCGACATTCGCCGGGATTTGCTTTTTCCTTTTTAGTTCTCAGCTGATTCATACAGTGTTAGGTCCATTTGAAATGTAAAAATTTGTGGGAAAAATTTTAAATGGAACATAATTATAAATTTCTTGGCTAATTTTATTTTATTTTACAACAAGTACCAAAAAACTGTGAGCTTTAGATTAAAAAAAACAAACAGATTTATTTTATTCAATATTTCTTCAGGAAAAATTTTTAATATTCAAAAATCCTGGAGATGACCACAGACGCGTGGAAATGTTGAATAAAATAAATCTGTTTGTTTTTTTTTTATCAAAAGACCTAAAGCTCTCTTATGAAATAAGAGCTACACGTATATTAAGACAAAAGGGTCAAAATAATAGTTTTAATTCACACAATACTTTTTTTAATTTAGTTAATGTCTCAAATTCGAATTCTGAATTTGACAATCCAGTTTAATAACTTTTGTTTTTTGTTTCATTAAAGAAGAAAGAAGTAAAGAGAAGCATTATTTTATTTTAGGAACATTGTTCCTAAAATAATACAGGAAACATTTTGCCTCTTGTAGTATATATTTATACACAAGAGTATTTAATACGTGACTAACAGCTTATTTCAACCAGCCCCTTTGAAGAAGATAAATCGTATATAATGTCGAAACGCAATATGATATTGCAAAATTGTAAATGAGGGTTTATGTTCCAAATTACAAAAAGTATTGAATTAACAGATTTGAAAAGTTACAAATTAAAAAAAATTTTAACCAGTTATTATAAACATGAGGAATGGGGTCTTTCCCAGAAGCTGAAAGCTCTCTGTCTGCTATCCATTTGTTACTAGCAAGAAGCGATTCCTCTGTTGAAAGGCCCAAGCAGCTCACTACATACACCAGTCTATGATGTAATGGGCTAATCACCTGCTTGTCTGAAATCCCATTTATTAAACAAACCGAAATAAATGAACAACGATCGAAAGGCCTGATGGCGACTATTGGCATGAAAACACGGAAACTATTTGGATCAGGGAACGTTCGTACTTTATCGGAATCTTCAGATTGGTGCAGGCTGAGCGTGAAATGGAAATATACAATCTACTCTTCCTTGGCCTTAATGGAGTCAGGTGGCCTGGTTGTGGAGAACAACAAATACCTTGTGGTTCTACATTTATATATTCAGGAAAATCCTCATATAAATCGAGATCTAGAGGCGTGGGCTTTCTGTTATCTAAATAGGCTATGAAAAGTTTAATAATATGGCAATCTCATGGAGACAGAATAATCGTGATAAAGCTCAAAACAAATGTACAATGCTATATCGCGAATTGGAAGATCAACTATGAGTATGCGAAGACCATTATCGAAACATACTTGATAGCGAAAACGACGATGAAGTGACTGAACTCTGCCATCACACCCATCACAATCGAATGAAACGTTTCCGAGTGCCCATAACATCCTAAAAAAGGAAACCAGATGGAGTGGAAAAATTGGATGTGCACTGTTATATTATATATTCAATTAAATTCATGTTTATTTAAAGAAATTTAAATATTAAGAAAAATATATAAAGTTATAATAAATGATACCTGACTGATTGCTTATATATGTATATGAATATGTATATAAAGAAAAGAAAAACGTGTTTTATAGAACTAAAAATAATCTTCAGTGTGTTGCCAGAGTGTAGTAAATATTAAGTATAATATGACAGGCACTACCCTTTTAAATATGCTTAACAAGATTATAGCTAATATCTTGTTTAACCGCATATCTATGCGACGGAGCCTGAATTAAGAATAGAACAGGCAGAATGAAATAGATCGTGCATAGACTACATCAACAGTCTAGTTACTCAGACAGACGAATGGCAATCGAATATCTCTGTGTCTAATATTTATAGATATTCAATGTGCATTTGACTCAATCCATCACTCCGCCATATTGAAATCGATGCAGTGTAAAGGAATTCCAGATAAATTAATCAAACTTGTGGAATGTTTGTATAAAGATGCAATTTGCTCAGTGCCCCATGAAGGTCGAGTTAGCGATAAAATATGTAGGTGTAAGACAAGGGTGTGTCTTATCGCCCTTAGTGTTCAATATCGTCCTTGATATTATTATTAGTCAATTTGTGAATCCCCTGCACGGGATAACAATAGGCATATACTGATGACACAATCAACAAGACATGCAATGCAACAAATGTTAAAAAACATCACAGCTAAAGTGATGAATGCAGACTGATTATAAATACCTCGTTTCAATGTAAGGAACAGCCATCGCTTTTCACTGAAGGGGAAACATCTTGAAGATTTTACAATCTTTTGTTACTTGGGCATCATTATTGCTACTTCCGGTGGCTGCAGCGAAGATAATCAGAACAGATTGACTAAGGCTTAGCAAGCGTTTGAAATAAGTTCTGAAGGGCAGCCAACATTGCAGTATCTACATAAACCAAAGTATTCAATAGCAATGTAAAGTCAGTACTGCTATATGACCTTTAGACCTGGAATTTAACGAACCTTGATATCCAAAAACTACAGGCCTTCAAATCCTCAAAATATTTTGGTCTCAAACTATAACAAATTCTGAGTTATGGTTTAGAACGCAACAACCTCCAATTGATATATATATATATATATATATATATATATATATATATATATATATATATATATATACATATATATATATATATATATATATATATATATATATATATATATATATATATATATATATATACATACATACATACATACATACATATATATATATATATATATATATATATATATATATATATATATATATATATGTATATATATATATATATATATATATATGTATATGTATATAAATTTGAAACATCATCTAAAATATCACCGGTTGATAATTATTCTTTAAGTCTTCGTTACTAAACCAAATGAAATTTAAATATTTAGGGTCAAAATTTTTTTTTGTTCTTAGGAATTAAAATTTTTTTTTAATTATTTATTCTTTAATAAAAATTTAATTTTTCAATAATAAACTAAAGAGAATAAACTAATATACATATATGTAAATACATATTTATACGTATTCATTTCATTATTAAATTTTCTTCAGTCCCACTGTCGCATAGCATAAACACAAACGTTTTCGTTTATTATAAAACTGGAGTACGTGTTTGTCTCATATCGTCGTATAATATGGACGGATGAATGGTTTGCTAGTTGGATGGCTGGCACGGCTCGGCTGACTGGCATGGTTTGGTTTAGTTCAGTTTGTTTAAATGGAATGATGTCTGGTGGCTTCATTTGTTAGGTATACAAAGGAAGGGATGATTGGATGTGACTGTGAAACGTAAACTCGTGCTATTCCTCGAACGTTGTGTCTGTACGTGTGTGTGAGTGCATAAGCACTGCTGGTGCTAGTTTTGCTTTGGCAAAGCAAATTCTTCAAACAGTAGTATGATGATGAGGACTAAAGCAATCATTGCAATGATGATATAGTTGATGTTGTTGCTGCTATTAAGGTTCGAGCAGAAATCCATTATTTCAAGAACTAGGGACGAAATATTTTCTAAAAAGCTCCAAGACTACATGTAGAGGGTAGAGATTGTACATGAGCTGGAAACAAAACAGTAAAGTAGAAAAAGGAGAAACCTAAAAGCAATCATGTTTTTGTGCCTGCCTGCCTGACAACCATATTTTCGTTACGTTTGCAGTTAAAAACTTAAGCACAGATTGCAAACGACAGCATTTGCCCAAATGCCAACATATGTACATATACATACTTATATGTATGTATGATGAAATATTCTACAACACTGACAAAAATTAACTATAAGTAGCAGCATTATGGGAAATAGGATTCTAAAGCATGACTACGATGAGAGAATACTCGTAAGTAATGTCAGCAAGGAAAAATGTTTCAACGAATTAGGAACATTTCAGAGCAGAGAGCTCAAATATTGACAAAGGAAGATTTGGAAAAAAGATCTCCAGGATAATTGTTGAATTGTGAAACTTTAAAAACTGTATAGATACAAAAGTTTTCATTATTACCATATTCTTCCACACCATTTTATCATCTTCATTATAACAAGTAGTTTTCCATAAAGGCAACACAAAGCTTAGAGTTTGCGAAGAGATGTTAAACTTTTGACAGGATATAATAGAAGAGAAATAAAATACACAAAACAAAGACAACTTAATAATGCTTGCTAATATTGGAAGGGAGAAACGCAGTCATGGTGTCGTCATGACACCATAACAATAAAATCAAACATACTCTCACACATGGAGTATATGGGAAGCAAATATGCAACTTATTTAACGAGGTGCGATTGAAGATCAAAAAAAACTTTGATGCATTGCAAAGGAAAGAAGTGTTAAAAGTTAAGGTAAATTTATTTGTTTAATTATCTACATGCCGGAAGTAGACCTTTGAAAGGTTAACAAGATTTTGGGGTTATATAAATATTATCCGGAAAATTTATATAGGATAGGTAGGTGCGTACAAAGAAAGCTGACTACACCTTACACGTTCCTACAAAATTGTGGAAATTCAAGCTGCTGAGAACCAGCCAGAGTTTTTTGATAGAGCCTAAAAGGTCAGCCAGCAGGAGCCCTTTGAGACAGTCAAGGTTCCTAGAGAAAGTGAATATCTATAAGTAAAGGCCGAACAGTTATAGAGGAAATTTCGGACTGGCTCTTCGGCGAAGCATCTCCTGCAGTAACCATCGGGGATTAGGATTAGTTTAGTTCTATATCCTTGTAGACAGGGCCAGAGAGACGTGGATATTCCACAAGTGGAATTTGTAGACCACCTGAGTCGTCTTTGTCAGACTATCCATAAAAATTCCTGTTGAAGTGATACCTGTGATAAACCCTTCTCTGCCTGCATCATGGCGATGATGTCGGCTAGTCTAGGTGAAACCGAAAAATCGAAATCTTCAATGAATATCCCCGACCAGTGCCTAGTTTGGAAGTCCGTGAATACCCAAACTGCTTTACTACGATTTATCCTTCTAGTCGTCCTTATTAGGTATTTCGAGAAAGATGCGTTTGAAGAGTTCATAACAGGAGATATTTAGTTAATTTTTGTCTCATACGAATCGTAGTATAGTTTTATGCTCAATACGGCCATGCCTTAAAACATTGGTATATAACGACCAATGTGACAGATGTGCATTTGATATAGATATGAGGGGTGCTAAGTCGTATTAGTTTTCTACAGGGTCCAAGATTATGTCGGATCAAAACATAAGATATTTAAAAACTTCAACAAAAAGACAAGACCTAAGTATTATCGGATTTTATTTTTCAAGTGGTCTATGTATGGGAATATTTCATAAGCATGCAACTTTGTAACCTTTTCAAAATATGGGCAAAAATCTAATGATGATCTAACATAAGAACCTGAGAAATATTAGGCATATGGACTAGCGTGAAATCATAAACAAGAATTAAATAAATATAAATTTTAAAATTGTAAAAGTATCACATATAGCAAATAATTTCAATGCACTTTGAGAAGAAGAACATTACCTTATCGAATATATTTAATGTGTTGTTCATATAACGATTTATAAGGCTATTGTAATTCCCATGTAATATTTAGAGGTTCAATGTTTTTAAACTTGATAGTTAAAACGAAAAGCAAGCTTGTAGACAGACATCCTAATTTACATCAAATGCCAATTTATGGTCAAATAAGAGTATGCAGGTATGTCAGTATATAGATTTTAAATAGGATTAGCTTTTTCTGTTATAACTTTAAGTGTCAGAAGAAGAAAAACCTTCTTAGGATAAAAAGTTCTTTTACGTAAATATTGTTGATAGCCTGACAGTTTATTTAACCAAATTTTATTTTATTATCATTACGAAATAAGTACAAATTACAACCTAATATATAAGGGCCATGGCTACTAAGCCTTAGGCTCAAGCCTTCAAAATTAGTGCATAGATTGTCAACAGTTTCATATTAAATTCCTTTCTAATCTATCCTCGTAACTTTCACACAATTTGTCTGTATTCATGCTCAACTCCAGCCAGTTAATGACTATTAGAGTATAAAGTACAATAGTACTAAAAACTAAACGACGGAGATTTGTTAGATTGCAATGTAAGTTGGTTAGAGTTATAATTTTTGTTATGACATGTAGCCAGCATGCCAATACTGAAACAAACAAGCCAGCAATATTCGCTAAGTCAAAACCAAACCACACCGCGCGATACATACTTATATAAGTATATCATATCTGCATATTCAAGTATGTATGTATGTGTGTTCTATGCATGTGTAGTTCGTACATTTATAAGTCCGCAGGCATAGGGTGATTTCAAAGCCTAAAAAGCAAATATATTCTACTAATCAAACTCGCTCCACATTATTCAGAGCCCAAACATACTCCTCATTCATACACATACACATGCAGATACAGAAAACCCGAAGCCAAATAACGACATGTATTTCAAGCATTTGACGCATAAAGTCTACTACAAGCATAAAATATATACTCGAGTATATATATGTATATATACATATGTTGCCAGATTTTTGGTTTACTAAACGCTACAAATACAATTGTTACTCGTATTTATGACGCCAATGAAATACATATATTTATGTATAATCATATCATATTTTTTCCGTAATTCATTGTCAGCCAAAAGAAAAAGAAAAATGAAAAGATGCGAATCGAATATAAGTTATTAGTTGTGTTATTTTATAAGTTTTCTAAGACCACTACGCTAATTCTAGTATATTTTTGAAGTCCATATGTAGAAAAATGTCATTGAACTCTTTGATTGAATTCTTATGAGGTTGACCGGTTTTCAAGTATGAAGGGTGAAGTGTACTGATGATGTGGTTAGCGGTAATGACTTGCAGATATATGCACATCTTAGCCTAGTGCAAGTAATAATTTTTGAAACAATTACATTATCTCGAATAATTTTAAGAAACACTTTTTCTAAGTTTATTCTTTTAACCTAATACAACTATCTTAAGGGCTTCCGAGATTCAAAGAATAGTAATAATAACAGTATAAAAAAAAGAGATGAATACGATTAAGTAAAGAGTAAAGCAGTCCTAGACTTTTCCTCATATTTATGTACATATTTGTATATCTCAACCATTTGTTAGATGTACGAGTACCTGGATTACGTAACATGAGAGAAGTTCTCGTATCGAAAAACAAACTTCAAATATTCAAATATTTTTATTTTTTATTTTTTTATTTTTATTAAGGTCAGCAATTATTGATTATTAAAAGGAATTGTTGAATTGAAAAGAGAAAAAATAAAATTAAAATTTTTACAGCTTAGACGCCATTTTTTCATTATAGGTGTACCCATTATACATACATACATACAGTATTTTAAAAGCTATTTTAAATTAAAATTTTTCTCTTATTCCCAATTTTTGTTCAAACTAGTCTAGGGCGTATTCGTAATACTGTAAGGGTGCGAACAGAGTGAACGCTGAAAGCCGAGCGGAGATTGTCAGTGCGATAAAACTGGTTACATACAAGTCAATACAAATAAGCGTGTGTATAACACAGTGAACGCCGACAAACAAGAGCAGAGAGCAAAGCTGATGAGTGCGAGAAAACAGTTTCAAAGCGTATTTCAGCGCCGAAAACATTGTTTATGTTTACTTTTTAGTGTACAGTCGTGTTTTTTTGATGGTTTAAAATAAAAAAAAAAATGGATATCGATCAAATAATAAGTGAAATGTTTTCCCGGCCTGCTTTGTGGGACCAAAAAAACAAATTGTATCACAATCGTGTTTTAGTGGAAAAATTTTGGGCATCCTTTCATTCCTTTTTAGTGTAATTGGATGTTTTCCAAATTCTTTTGTGTTAATAATTGCATTAATCACACTAGGAGAAGCAAAATACTCTTCATCAGATGAGTCCATTACCGTGTACAGCAATTTTATAAACACAAATGAACAACAAGACTAAATGACAAAAGCAAAACACATGGAATAAACAGAATTTCAGCGCTGATTCTCTCATTCACTGTGTTATACACAAATCTTCTTCTCGCATGAAAATAAGCGTCATTAAGCTCGGCTCGGATTCAGCGTTCACTCTGTTCGCACCCTAAATTTTGAAATGCGATATGCATTAGTTCAAAAGATACGTAAAGAACTGTACTGTGTATGATGTTAGGCGCTTGTTTATGTAGGGTGGTTACATTATTATAGATATTGCTATACTTTTTTTTAAATTTTAATTTTTAAGGGAATTTGCTAAAAAAAATTCCTATTACAATTACAGCCAAGCAAAATATTCAAGAATTTTGGTTTAAAAAAATGTAGAGACAACCCAACATTTTTTAACTTCATATGTATGTAATGGATCTTTCATTATGCGCTTCCTATCTTTATATTTAAATAAAACAAAGCGTATGTGTTATATCACAAAAAAATATTCATTCATGCCATTATGTATGGAATATAACATTGTGTAGATGTCCGCCACAGTTTTACTGGTTGGCATACATTCGAAGTGTCTAATTTTCCGTGAATCTGGCGCATAAATCAGGCTCAGTTTGACCGATGTTATGTTGGCTTTGATAGCCGCGGTATTTTGTGGATTAATCCCATAAGTCTGCGACGTAAGAAAACCCCACAAGAAAAAGTCTAACGGGGTTAAACGGCCAGTTGCTCGCGCAGATTGTTCAATGCCATGAGATTTGTGGCATGTAGCGCTGTCCTGTTGAAACCACATGTCGTTGGTGTCCATAATAATAAAATCAGACCAAAAGAAGTTGGTAGTCATCCACCTATAGCGCTCGCCGTTGACGGTGATGCCTTGGGCAACGTCGTTCTCAAAAAAAATTTATATACTTAGACCGATGACGCCATCAGCCCAAAATCCTATTATTGCCTTATCCGGGATGCATTTGGCGCTCTTAAATCTCTGTGGAATGTAATCTTATCAAATGAGACAATTTTATTTGTTGACGTACACATTCATCCAGAAAGATGCCTTAACGCTGGAGATGATTTTTACCTTCAGGTCCTGTGTCAGCTGAATTTTATACGTGTTCAGGACAAAGACCCGAAGCGGAATTACCCAAGTTGTGTTTTTGGAAAGGCTGAGTTTTTGTAAACGATGTTTTAGGCAGATCTAGCGTTTCGTTATCTTACGGGTGTTGGATAATTGTTTACTAGACCAGTGGACTCAAATTTATCCACCACATTGCGAATACTTCAATCGGTACGACGATTATGGTAACCGTAAAATGGGCGAAGCTTGCGGAACGCTTTCCGAACAAAACACCCATTTTAATAAACAATTTCATCATTTGCACCTGTTGTTGAACGATATATGTATCTGTATATGGTGATTTGGCAAACAGTCTGCATTATTAACAGATAGAGCTTCAATAAAATGACCGCTATCAACTATCAAAGTTCGGAAGTCCCTATTGTAAGACCCATTATAGAGAATTTGTTTTACTTTTTGAATTCAATATAAAAAATGCGGTAATTAAACCTGCATAGCCGTTTATACCATTTACTTAAATCTGCCATACAAAGTTCTAAAATGCACATTTTAAACAACTTAATGGCATAACGAAGTGAAATTGCCGATTTTGAGATATTAAGATATTTGTCATAAAAAGTTTTAAAGTATGGCAGCTATGAGAATGGGGATTCCATACAGCTAAATGCGGAGTTAACTTACCTACATACATGCATATGCACGTACAATTCCAGTATGCACAAAATGCCCATACACGAAATATTTATATGTACCTTCAATTGAAACAACTAAAATACATTAAAATGCTTCCAAACAGGAAACAAACAACCAAAGATGAAGAAAAAGAATCGACAATAGTTTGGAAGCGGTGTCAATAAGCATAAAATGAAGCAAATTCCAGGCACATTTTAGACACCAGCAGCAAAAGCACAAATGCTGACAAGACAGGCAGACATACAGACGTATTGGCAAACAAACTTGGAGTCGGCCTGTTAAATCGTCAACAATATTAAACAGACATCAGCGACAACAACAGCAGTCATCAAAATAAGAAGGAAAAAACGCAAGCTAAGTAAACACGACATACAAAATTACAAAAGAACGACAGCCACAACTTAAGGGTACCTTACACCGTCAAAATATTCAACAAACATTGTGGTATTATTGGTGAAAATGCTTATGTATGTGTGGCATCACACAGACGATAGTGGATGGAGAATCACAAGATTTTTGATTTGTAAAATTTTGATGTGTGTATTGCATTCATTCATTCATCAAACGCATACGTACACTTTTAAACAAGACTTCAAAGCGAAAAAAGACGATAACAATATGAAAGACTCACAGCACGAAATGATAATGAGAATTTACAAAAAAAATCGTCCAGATAAAAATTATACATTCAAACTATTGCTCTTATTTGTTATTCAAGTTTAATATCTCTTAATCTATATACATATATAAAATAGGATGTGTGTATGTATGTATGTAACGTAATGGCTCCAAAACGGCTGAGCCGATTTTGACGAAATTTTCAGGAAACCTTCAAATACTCGGGCGGGTGACACTGTGAAGTCTGATTTTTTATTTTCGGTCTGTGGGCGGAGGGGCGTGGCAAAATCCATAATTCATAAAATGAGAACGGCTGGGCCGATTTCTGTAAACCTTTTTGTCGTATTTTCGAGGAGAAGGTTTTTATGGAAGAAAATTTTGGAAAATCCCTCCGAAAAAGTCGGAGTGTGGCTTTTCACATGAAAAAATAGAAAGTTTGTCTGAAGGCTTAAAATTGGGGCGAGGCGAAGTTCGCCTGGTCCGCTAGTATAAATATAATTTGACAAATTTATAGACAAAATAATTATTTAAAAAAATCTAAAAATAGTAAACAAATAAAAATACAAAATTTAGTAGTTTTGTTGTTAATTCAATAATAATTTTTCCGCTGAAGCAAATACCAAGAGTGTATTCAACTCTTAATATTTTATAAAACATTTATAAATAAAAATACCTTTAAGCTGGAGTAATTGTAAATAATGTAACGTCGAATAATATACACATTTTTATTTATTTGTAATCAGACTGCCATCATTGCCATACATAATGGTTTCTTTCGCTATTGACATCTTCACCACAAAATCAAATTCAAAATGAATGTTTGACGAGCCATGCAGCACGTGTATGTTAAAACATCCAACCCAACGTATCCAAATTTGATGACCAGAAACTTGTATCGTGAAATGTCCCCTTTAGAATCAGACCCCATCAGCATTTTCAACTAAATTATATACTTCATACATACATATGTATGTACATACCTACAAACGCAAAGAAGCAAGAAAAGTGAGCATAAAGCACATGTAGATACATACACACATACATATGTAATTTTCTTTTTAAGCCAGTCATCTAAATACGGCTTTCAATCCGAAAAAGAAGCAAAGCGGGCAGGCTGACTGGGCTGCCAGTCATAGGCACTGACAACAAGCAAAGACAACAGTTTAAATGTAGCCAAAAAAGCAACATAGGAAGATGATGACGTCGTTTGGAAATACATAATGTTTTTCCAAATTAATTTTACTTCGCAGTGTACTGCGAAGTTGCTTGTAGCAACTGCGAAAAAGGCTCTAGCAAATCTATAAGTAAAAAACTTGAACCTACTCGTACCTACACACAAGCTCACACGCAAATTTACACACATTAAGGAAGGAGAAGAAGCAAAAAACATTAAGTATTATTACAAAAAGAAAGGCAATTATTAAGAGGAATGCATAGAAAGAACAATCTTATAAAATTTATAAAATATGTATATATAAAATTTATATGTATTTATAATATAAATACATGATCACATACTCGTATGTAAGTATGTATATGGTTCGTCATTGCTAACAAATTTCGCATAAAACATTGTACATACATATACGAGTATATGTATGTGTACAAGTATTTATTAAACTTTAATATGATCTTTTAACTATTACACAAAGAAATTATTAGAAAAAAGTTGAATTGTAAAGAAAATTCTACAATTATTTTATCAACAAATAAACTGTGTGTGCGCGGAAACTCTGTGTACCCTGAAGGAAATGTCACTAGTGATTCACTAGTGATTCACTATTGACAAAGTCACCAGTACTAGTGACAAATTATACCCCAGCCAATGCTTTTTTCTGTTGACATTTAACATGCACTTGTCATTGAAAATCCACTACTGACGTTGGAACTAGTGACGAACTAGTTCCAATGGGACCATATGACGACCGTAGAACTAGTGCTTCCCTGTAGACATTGTCACCAGTATTATTGACATACTCTACACAATACTTGTTTCTATTGAAATTTAAGATGTACTTATCATTGAAAACCCACTACTGAAGAGGTCGTTCTAATGGGTCCATGTAATTTTTGATATACATATATCCCTACAGTTTTAGTTAAAATAAATGATTAAAAGTTCACCATAGAACAAATAAACGCAATTAAAAAATGAAGAGGCATAAGCGTGCTCTCAGAAATTTCTCTGCTCATCAAACAAAAACTTGTTGACAACTCCGTTGACGATGTCTACATATGAGTCACCAAAATAGTCGACAAAACTGGTGACTTGGGTACACTTGTCCCCATGTTTCCTTCAGGGTATTTACAAAACATGTATGTATTATGTATGTATGTATAAACACACATGTGAATATGCTGCAAATTACAAGATTGATATACGGCCCTAAGTTCGTTCCTCTTAGGAATATAAGGACCAAGCATATAGGAATGATATGTTTGGCTTATATTATTATTTATGTATGTAATATTATTGTTATTACTAATACTTAATATTACATACATACATATTTGGAATTGCACAAGTGCAGTTTACATGAGATTTTTTAATTTTTTTTTTTTTTGAGTTTTCTATCTCCCCTTCTACCAGATAGTGAAATGTTTACAAATAGCATTTCATTTTTGGTTTGAGATGCGCTTTACATATAAAGTACATTTGTTCTTCAATGTTAGCTAAATCCTAATTATGTGCATCGTCGTCTCGTTAATGTTTTTGGATTTTCCCTGACCTTGTCGGCAAGAGCACAGATGTTCCCGGTCGAACGAGCAATGCGAGACCGGTTTCTTCTTGTGATATCCGTAGTGCACCCAGTTTGCACGAAACGCTCAGCCAAACAGTTAATTATTCGAGCACAGCATGTGGAAAACTCCGACGAAATTCACTCTGCCTTAAAACAACAGACTGAATATTTGTAAAATAAACTGTAACAATACATGTAATTCTACGTTTTTGAGGTGTGTATCGCTCTATAGCTTGTTTACAAATAATTCTTTATATATCTACATCATAAATGTCAAAGTACATTGGCATTTAGCGCCAGCTGTGAAAATGGCAGCATATTTTGTTAGTGTAGAGTAAAAATATGAAATACCATTTTGCAATTGCTACTCGTATGATGCGAGATTACCTGCACAAGAATGTGAATTGAACTATTATATACATATATGGTATACAATTTAATAGTACTCTAGGGTCTTCAATGATTGTGTTGGCGGTCTTGCGAAAGAAAAAATTTTCCAAAGGAACCAATGGATCGAATTTGGTGTAAGGCAAATAAACACATTCAGCCTTATTACGGTTCTCGAAAAAAAATTGGTTCTCGAATTTTTTTCTTTGTGGTACTATGTAAAATTTTCGACTGCAAGAAAGTTTTAATAGAATTAATTGTAGAGAGCGACACAAAATATTAAAAATTATTTAATATTATGAAATAGACTGTTATGAACTGTCAAAATAATAATAATAATAAAAAGAAGTTGGCGGCAACAAATGGAAAAAATAAAGTTTAATTCTTTTCTGATATTTTCTATCGTGATAAAATTAAAAATGTTGAGATGTGCCTTATTTTCATCCTCTGATGATGAAGTTGAGTATACAGTGGCAGAGCTAAATGCTTTGAGAAAAGAAATAAGGAATTCGTCATATTTTCATTGCCGAATTCAAAGTAAGTAAATGCATCGGAAAAAAGTGAGTAATAATTATTATAATTAATTTTAGATTCGTAAGCTATTTTAGATTAAACTAATCAGCTTTTAAATACGTTTTGAATATGATTGAGCCTAAATTAATAGAATCGAAACGAACATCGGCCGTTTCAAATATACTGCAACTTGTAGCAACAATGTGCATACTTGCGGTAGGGAGTTACCAGAAAGTACCTGGTAATGACTATAATATATCTTTCCCAGTCCTCTATGAGCAATTCTGCCTTCGTTTGGAGCAACTCCACCATTTTTCTAACTGCTCCCGATTGGTTATTTTCAATCTAAAATTATTTTCATTAGATAAAAACAGTTTTCATAACATTAACAAAAATACTTACTCTTTTGATGATTTCATAATTTTAAAATTATTATTCTTTTTTGTCGAATAAAATAATATAAATGACTAAATTTTTAGCTTTTGACGTTCGAATGCGAGAATGGTCGAGAATGGTAGTACAACAAATTGTAAAAGAATTGTAAACAGGGTTGAATTTTTATAGTTTTCGAGAAACGTAGTACCATAAGTAAGTAAGTAATGAAATGGGGTTTGGCCCAGGATAGCCTTTTGCACTGCGACCATTGCTGATCTATTGTGCTTCCCCTGTCCTTAACAGTTTAATACGTTCGCAAATAGGATCAGCTCCTTCAGTGGGAGCATTAGCAGATCCTCTTCACTCAGCGTATATGCATGTAGAGTCCTGTGTCTCCTGTGGCACAATGCCCCACAATTTGTTATCAAGTGTTCCATCGACTCCTCATCTTCACCGCAAAATCTGCAGATGTCCGTGTCAGATAAGCCTATTCTGCATAGGTGGGCTTTGCAGGTGTAATGGCCTGTGAGCGCCCCTACCAGCGTCCGTAGGCTTTTCCTGTCCAGTCTTAGAGCCAGATCCGCCCTCCCAGCGTCAAAGCGTAGGAATTTCTTGGAGTGACATAATCCATTGATGTCATTCCAATGTTGTGCAATCCTGGACGATGTCCATTTCGAAATCTCCCCTTTAAGGAGACTTTTGTTGAAACCAAAAGAAGGGGTGGGTCCAATGAAGTTCCCCTCAGCCCCTCTTCTCGCACAGATGTCCGCCATCTCATTCCCGGCATGCCCCTGATGCCCTGGTACCCATATCAGAGTAATCTGATTATGAGTCGCCAGGTCATTGAGCCTGTTTTGACATTCCAGTAATAATCTGGACATGTACGTACAGCCTCTCAGGGCCTTAAGAACCGATTGGCTGTCCGAGAATATCTTAACCCGTATTCCCCTGTGTCCTCTATCGGATAGGATATCCACAGTTTCCAGTATCGCGTAAAGTTCCGCTTGGAAAATTGTCGTATCCTTGCTCAATGTTATAGACCTGTGTGCTCTAGGCCCCACTATTCCCGCCCCAACTCCTTGGAGCGTTTTTGAGCCGTCCGTGTACCACATTTGCGATCCATCTCTTAGCCATTCTGGGTTTGCGCACCATTCTTCTCTTGTGGGGAAGAGGACCCTGTATTTCCTGTCGAAACAGTATACCGGGTCCATATGGTCGCCTGCCTGAGACATATCAAGTATGCCCCCGATTCCCCTGAGGATAGCCAGATGATCAGTTAGGTTGCCCGCCCTAAGGTTCTCTTCTCCGTAGATAGAGATTGCCCTTATAGCTGCCTCCTCTTGTATAGCTAGATGGAGCGGTGCAAGCTTCAGAAGAGCTTCCATACCCAACGTTGGGGTTGTTTTCATGGCCCCTGTGACGCATAGGCATGCAAGTCTTTGTAACCTGCACAGTCTCGATATAGTTGTCCGTTGCTCAGTCTTCCTCCACCATACCAGAGCCCCGTACAGTATGGTTGGTCTCACCATCTGGATATATATCCAGAAGGTCATTTTGGGGCTCAGACCCCAGGATCTACCAAGTAGTTGCCTCGCTGTCCAAAGGCTCCTCGTGGCCTTTCCCAGTACTGACTCGAGGTGCGGTTCCCAAGTGAGTTTCATATCCAAGACGAGACCCAGATATTTTACCCTCTCCTTGGGAACTATCTCGATGCCACCCATCCAGAGATTGGGTAAATTAATCACCCTTTTCCTGGTAAATGGTACAATGATGGTCTTCGCTGGGTTAACAGATAGCCCTTCCGAAGTGCACCATTCATGCATCTTGTCTAGGGCGTCTTGCATTTGGTCCGTAATCGTCCCTGAATGGTTCCCCCTAATTATTACGGAGATATCGTCCGCATAGCCGATGGTTCTGTGTCCCCTCCGGTTAAGTAGCCCGATCAGGTCATCCACTAATACAGACCATAGAAGGGGAGATAATACTCCGCCCTGTGGGCATCCCTTAACCGCGGTGACTGTGAGATCCGTGGATCCAAGTGAGGCCCTAATCGACCTTTGGTTCAGCATGCAGCTGACCCATCGTAGTACCATAGTGTAAAAACGAGAAATTTGAGGCTCGAATATGACAACCGTAATAAGGCTGATTAATTCTGCTACACAGAAGCACTAAAGTAAGGCAATATGAAAGGATACAAAAGGCTTTCGAACGGTGCTGCGCTGGAAGAAAATAATTTTTTCTGTAATGGAATCTATGGAGTAACACATGGCACTAAATCCCACCATGGCAAGCTTTTACCTACTCGTACATACATACTTAAGAGCAAAAGAAAAAGCCGAGTAAGAGAGCGAGCAAAATCACATGATGTTTGGAATGGTTTCTGTTTTGCTTTCGACTTAAAGCCAAGAATTAGAGGTCAGCTATTTGTTGCTAGTTTACGTTATTATTGTTCTTTCCATTGAAGAAGGAAAAGAAGACGACGATAACGATGATGATGTTGCAGTTGCTTTTAAAACCAGTGTTATAAGACGTTATTCTGAATGTGTGCATACAGTATTTTTTTATTCAGGGAATATATGCATGAGTTGCCTGCAAAGCACTACGACAGTTAGTCAGCCACTCATTCAATTCGTCAGTTATGAGTGTATGAGCAGGAATAAAGAAAGCAATCAAGATACGTATAAAACTTTATGTTTGTGCAATCACACATGCTGCCATCTCCCCCACCAATCATCCCAAGCATTTAAGTTTTGCTACTTGAGTGTTTTTATGTGTTGCTGCTGCTGTCGTTGTTACTGGCAGGCTGGTTAGTTGACTGACTGACGGATGTTATTAAAATGAATCAAGGGTACTACAAGCATGAAAAGCTTGAAAAAAGTATGTGGGGACTTAATAATTTTGGTTAATGCTTTTACCCTCCGATTTCGCAAAATAATGGAAGAAGGGAAGCAAAAAGATATACTTTTATGCATGCACTCATATGTGGTAACTAATATAATGGTCACCGTAGAAGCTGGCAGTGCCAAAAACACATAGAAAAGGAAACGAGGCTGATGGGGAAAAAACTCATTTAGAATATTATAAATAATGTAACAAATCGTTTAGAACACTTTTAATAAATACACAATAAGTAACGAATTTTGTACTTCACTTTAGATAAAAGATGTGCAATATAAAAATGGAACCGTGAAAAAATTATCAAAAAAAGATAATTGAAAATCTGACATGACAAAATATGTAGTCACAAAAATTCGCTCCAATAAAAAGAATCCTAGAAAGGTGTTTAAAGTAGTAATCCTTGATAAAATAGCTATTAGAAAAGGAGCTATTATTCTACGGTATAGTAGTGTGGTGCAAACAACAAACCTCAATCATGAATAGGGCAGAATTGTCAAAGATGGTAATCATGATAACTGGAGCCACACCAACGGCCTTGACGCAAATGTCAGATGTAACCATACGTGTAGATCATGGCTAATGGTATGAACTAACTCCAAATTTCATTACCGCTTGATGTTCCTAATGCATATGAGAAATTCGAAAAGAAAATGAAGATATTCATTGATTAGGTTACGGAGCTTTTAGGTTAGGTTAGGTTAGGTTGATTGGAGGGGTGTGATAGCCCATGTCATACGACATACACTTAAGCCAGTGAAGGCTTGTTGTGCGCTCCCTTTAATTATCAGACACAAACTGCCAGAGTTCTGCGGCAGGATTCGAACCTGGGACCTTCGCACTACGAGTCCAGTACACTACCTACTAGGTCAGTTTACGGAGCTTTTAAAGAATAATGCCGATTGATTTCGGCAAAAGATCATACCAAAACATTTGAAGCAGTTTTCTACGTTACGAAATATGACCGAATCTATAAAGCCGATTTGAGAAAAAAATAAGCTTTTCAAAGTTGATTTCAATGAAATGTCAAGATCTAAACAAACAAATTTGAAAAAATACAATATTATAGCTATATAATATATAATATAGCTTCTACAAAGTAAATTTTAGGTTTCCGTGGCGGTACAACATTTTGATTATGAAAGTTGCGAGTGCATCGACTTTATAAAGTAAATAAGAAGAACTTTTAAATATTGCAAAGGGGTGTCTGTCCTATAAGTTCTTGAATTATCTAAATTTATTAGAAGAAATTTCTTTGAGGAATGTGCCACACGTTTCATGTCTGGAAATTTTTCTTCCAACATTTTCCTATCAGACCTTTTGTTTACTTCAAACTAGTACGCACAAGCTTACAAAACTGAAATCCTACAAAATTTCCACACAAAAACACGATCTAGATGAAAAGCAAAATATAAAATAAGACTGGAATTGCCGCCTACTGGCTACTAAAGCAGAACTAAAAGCAGTTGCTGTTTATGCTAAAGTTATTGTGCTCCGATGGTGATATTCATGATGATGTTGAGTATCGAGCTAAAAATTTAAAAGAACTAAAAATGGGATAACGACAACAAACGACTGAAGTGTGGAAAACAAACAACGGCAGGGATCTTTTAGTTTTTGTACATTCATCTTTTTTGTGGTTTACTAACAGCTCGGCTGGCAAATACATTTTTGTTGTATATACTTACGTTTTGTTTAATATTTTCGTTTGCTTTGCAAAAAGAATGACTCACATAATGGCGGTTGGTTTGGTTGTTGGAGGGTCATCAATATGCCCGAACAGCATAATACTTTAAAAAAAGTACGATATGGTTGGATGGACGTATGATGGAATAGATAGAAAAACGGATGGACAAAAAATGGGTGTGTGGAGAATTAAAACAGAGTACGATGAATTTGCCAATGAAGATACAACTCCAATCAACCAGTCAGTCACACAGGCATATGAAGCAAAGAAGTATGGAAAACGAAAAAGATATGCACATACATATGTATGTACATATGTATGTATTTAAGTAAATATGTATTTATTTAAAACAAGGATCATAAAACAACGCGAATTCGACAGTACCAACAATTTCGCCAAAGCAAAACCAATAGCCAGCCAACTAGCAAAGCTAACAACACTGCAAAATAATGGTGACATTAACGAATGGTGTTCGAACATGCTTGTAGAGTTCCACAGTATTACACAATTGTATATATATATGTAGATACGTACTTATATATATATATATATATATATATATATATATATATATATATATATATATATATATATATATATTGTATGTAGATACGTACTTATATATATATATATATATATATATATATATATATATATATATATATATATATATATATATATATATATATATATATATATATATATATTGTATGTAGATACGTACTTATATATATATATATATATATATATATATATATATATATATATATATATATATATATACAGGGTGTTTTTTTTAGAGGTATAGAACTTCGAATTGAAATTAAACACAAGAAAATCTTTTTAATGTCCATCAATTTGGCTTTATTGGAAGGATAATTTTATGCCATTAACGTTTAAATATGATTTCGGGCATGTGGCCGCCGCGGCTGGCTCGAATAAAGCCAATTCTACAGGTCCAATTTTCAACCACTTTTTCGAGCATATGGGGCCGTATGTTGGCAATAACGCCACGAATGTTGGCTTCCAAGTCCCCTAACGTTTCTGGTTTGTTGGCGTAGACGAGCGACTTCACATATCCCCAAAGAAAATAATCCAACGGTGTCAAATCACACGATCTTGGTGGCCAATTGACAAGTCCATTCCGCGAAATTATGCGCTCATCGAATGTTTCCTTCAATAAATCGATTGTGACGTGCGCTGTGTGGCATGTAGCGCCGTCTTGTTGGAACCACAACTCATCCACATTCATGCCATCCAATTCGGGAACAAAATAGTCG